>JAOTQQ010000052.1:162283-180600 GCA_026546715.1 Gallinago undulata
CTAGATGATCTCTATGGTCCCTTCCAACTCCAAAAATTCAGTGAAATTCAGTGAAATTCAGTGAAATTCAGTGAAATCTGTTTCAGTGCTAATTTTGTGCTTTGGTCCTGACTGCAATTTGCAGTCACGTTCAGAGCCCTGTGTGTCATGGGGTGTGTGGTGGCTGTGTGGGCTCACCTAGACCTGAGCTCAGCAAGTCACTGGGCCTCGGTCGGGATCCAGATGTGGCTCCTTAGATCTGGAACAAGGTGGGTGGTTCTCAGGGTCCGAGTCTTCCTTATGGTGTGCCCCCGGCACACACAGCAAACATGAGGGAATGCTGATCTGGAGAGACTGGTGTGTAGTTAGGGCATAGGTCTGCTGTGGTATACACGGTACAGACTGTGTGTTGGGAACACATGCTTTTCCATATAAAATCCTAGCAGACCAAAAACTATAAGGTATAGAATAAAATCCCAGCAGATAAAAAGTGTAAGGTATAGGTGCAGCAATAAGGCTATTTCCCTCCTCTGCAATAAAGATACTGGTTCTAATAGTTTTTTATAAGTGAGGAGCTCTGTGCTCTCCTCTCCAGGGTGTAAGCCTGAGGCATGCTGCTTTTTCCAGCATTGGGTCTCTGGCTGCCCTGCTGGGCCTTGGCCATGGGCTATGCTGGCCAGGTGTAACAAGATCAATTAGGTGATGAGTTAGGCCCATGACATCAGGCTCTGGAGAACACCTCTGACCGTGTCTTCCACTTGTACCTCCTTGCAATCAGCTGGAGTTAGTTACTCCTGTGGCATCAGGATGTGTGCTGTCAGGAGCTTAATACCACAGGTGCTGTAGGAGTTTTATCTCCTGGTCAAGGATGTGTGTCCTGGCTAATGGCCAGCAGTGTCAGAGTCTGTGTGTGCCATGCTGCTTGCTGCCGTGCAGCCTACTGATGTGTGCTCTCTCTTGCTTCAGGTTTTAAGCACCATGGGAAGAGAAGACTAAAGTTCCATCATGATCGGAGGCTTATTCATCTATAACCACAAAGGAGAGGTTTTAATCTCTCGAGTCTACCGGGATGACATCGGGTAAGTGCTTCTGTTGCATCCCTGGTCTTTGCATTTCTGTCTCATTTTGGTGCAAACAACAACCCAGAGCTGCTTTGTTCTGCATTAGCTGTGCATGCATGTAAGACTGCATCTCAACTTGCTGCTCTAGGCTTAGTTCAGAAAAAAAAGAGTTTGTTAAACCCTGGTCACCTACAGATGGTAGTAAAGGATGGTCTGCAGACAAACCTGAGAGTTTCTTTTAGATGGTAGAGATCTGGATGTTATTCCAGATGCTTCAGCAACACTCTGCCACTGCAGCGTGCCACTGCACACTGGCAGGAGTCTGCCAGTCTCACTGCCACTGTGAAAACTCCATGGGAGCAGTAACATGGGAACTGTCTGCCATGCACTATGACCAGGACTCTGAATTAGTTTCAGACATGGGTATCTAGCATCAAGTACAGGCATGCAGAAGACTGTCTATGGTCTTGGAAAGTTCTTTCTGCAAGGAGTCTCACAGTAATGGTAACTGTACGCATAAAGCTGGCTTTCTGTCCCCTGGCTTTGTATGGCAGCCTTGTATGTGAAGAGCTTACATTCCTTGGGTAATTAAAGTTGTGGGAAGCACTGAAGGACTTGAGTAGAGTGTAGGTGTCTCGTACTTCACACAAGTGTTATGATGCTCGCTTAGACTGAATCTGTACATTCCTTAGGCTGCTAATTCCCAGAGGGACCTTACTAAAAATATGGTGATTAAAGGCAGTGGATAGTGCCATAGGAACCCGATACAGGGTGGTCATGCTGGCTTTCTTGCAAACTGCCACTCTTCCTAGTGGGTGTTCATTGAAGTTAATTGAAGTGAACAGAGTTAAAGCATAGCTAAGGGAAGCGGGGCTGTGGTAGGTGTTAATTCAAAGCCCAGTGAGAGGAATCCCTCTGGCCAGTTAAGGAAAAAGTAGTTTGTACCAGATCTCCGCAATGAATAGTGGTAGGATGTGCAGTGAAATAACTCGTTGCCGTAAATGACCAAAAAAAATGTCAAGCCAGTCTGCCTTTGGACCACTCTAGTCTGAAGAGCATGCCCCTTCTGGTTGTGGATTGTCTAGTGGAGTTTAGAAGTTGAGGTAGAACTAGTAGCTAGTCAAGGCTTGCGCTGTCCATTGATAGAGTAGCTGTTGACACAGTGTCTGTAATAAGGTTTCATCTAATGAGCTTTCCACTCTTGGTTTGTTCGAAGTCAAATAAGGCAGAGTAAAGTAGCTGTTCTAAGGTTGACTGTGTTATCCCAGCACTTCCACAGCGCTGAGTCATGGAAGCATGGTATTTCTGGAGCAGAGAACTGCTGGTTGTAATGTTTTGCCTCTCCTCTGCTGTCCTAACTCATTTCAGTCTTGAACACTTGTTAGCTGAAGCTCTTCAGAGCAGTTCATATGCCAGGTGTGCCAGCAGTTCATATGACTTTGTGAAGTTCCCCTAATGATAGGGTATCACAGTGACTGAGCTGAGCTGGTCTGGATTACAGATAAATTTTGAGAATATGTTGGGGGGCGAGGGACGCTTACTGCAGTTTCTGGCAAAAAATGTCTGGTTTGTGACTTGCAAACTTAAAGCACTTAAACATCAGTTTGAGCACAATCTTACCTTTATTCAAGAAGGCCTTTTAATTTAAAGGGCATTCTGACTGTAGAGATGTAAACCGGGAAGAGAAGTAGTTATTTTTACTGTGGTGATCATCTATAGCTTTTTATCTTGGCTCGTTCCTTTTGTAAAGTGAGTGACTTGTGTTCAGTAAGTGATAAAGTACTTCCTGCCAGCTGGCCAGGCAAAACTAGCAAATGGGATTTCCTGCCTGATCCTATCTTAACTTTTTCGTTTGGCAAAAGGTGCCAAAACGATTCAAGTGTTTTCTCCAGGACTTCAGGAGTCAGTGTTCCCTTGAGTGAAATCCTCCATTCAGTTCCTGTGGAGGTGTCACTCTTGTGACTTAGGTGGAGCTGGTGCTGGCTGGTAACCAAGTTTGTTCCCCAGGGTGCTGGATTTCCTCTGAAACAGGCCTTCAAACCTGGTTTTGAACTTTTTAGATATATAACCTTATAAAATGAGTTGTCTTACAATGACTGTGTCTCATCTTATGATGTCATCAAGTAATTGAGAATCTTCAGCTCTATAGCAAGCTGAATGTCTGGATACCTGCCATTTCCTATTCTGAACACTAGCATCAATACCAGGGCTGCTCAAAAGCTTTTAGCATCCGAACCTGCAGAGGGAGGCAGAGAAAGGAATAGCGTGATACTGTGGCTTGGACTTGGCTCTGTAGGAATTCTGTCTCCAGCCAACTGGGCGATAGGTTTCTAGAACACTCTATCATTAGTTCCTAAACACAGTGCTGATGGCTGAGCCCACCCAGCTTGGTGGGAGGTAGGTTGAGTGGGAAGTGAGCATAGCTCATGACATGATGATCTGAAAGGTCCCTTCCGACCTGGACAATTCCATGAATCTGTAGCTGCTGCCTGTCTTCATGTGGGCTACAAGTGATTGACCCAAAAGGGTCCTTGGGCTTGGCACTTGCCTTTGGCATTCTGAAGCCTCAGTCTGCGTGTGGGGAGAGATTAAAGGTTATCTGTGGTTATGGGAAGCCCTCTCCTTGCATAGTTTAAGAGGCTAAATAAGCACATTCTAGCTCAAATGTTAATGAGCGAAGGGACAGTCAATGAAGAAACCTTTCCCCTGACGCTGTCGAAGGCAGAAGTATCACAAAACCTGAAGTTCCTTTGCTTGCAACTCAGAATGGCTTTAGTGCATGCAGTGCATCTGTCCATACAGCAGCTAGCTGCATGCAGAAGCAGCTTCTTAAAAAAAAAAAAAAGGCAAAGCGCTATGCATTTAATTCAGGGTACCATGGAGGGCGTAGAGCCTTGCTCTTCAGTGACATAGTCATTGGGAGAACCTACCTGCATTTAAGAATGTAGCTATTTAATAAAAATAATCCATTTGAAACTGAGCAGCT
Organism: Gallinago undulata; assembly: GCA_026546715.1. Taxonomy (NCBI): domain Eukaryota; kingdom Metazoa; phylum Chordata; class Aves; order Charadriiformes; family Scolopacidae; genus Gallinago; species Gallinago undulata. The sequence continues at coordinate 166,310 of JAOTQQ010000052.1, forward strand.
TACATGACAAACTGCATGCACTTTAAACCTAATAGGCATTTGGTTTCTGAGCTTCTAATACATCATTTTGGCTTCATGGCTCCTGATCCTTAAGGAAAAAGTGCAAGCTGGATAGAGCAGTGTCTGAATTGGCAGGATATGCTGTATCTCTCCAGATGTGCTCCAGCTCTATCGAACTTGCTGTGTTTCCTGTTGGCTGGACCAAGCCAGAAAGCATCAACCCAAAGAGCTTCAACAAGGAGTACTCTTGTAGAAATGCCCACTCAGACTTGCCATCCTGTTCCGAGGAAGATACCTGACGCTTTATGGTCCCCAGGCGTTGCCTCAGATTGAGGCTTGGGGGTTTTACTCCCGCCCCCAAGGCCTGCTGTGTGTATTAGCAGAGCAGATTGGTATGTGATACGGATGTGACTCCTCTGCTCTAAATGCCTCATTAGCCCTAAAATTCAGCCAGACATGAGTCTGTCCGCGCTGGCAGCCTGGCCACGGCATGTCAGCATTGTACCTTGCCAGGGCTCCGTTGCTGCCACAGCTTGTTCCTGTCCATCCAGTGCTCCAGTGTGCCCAGGAGCAGGGAGGGGGGTGCTGTTTGGTCTCTCCTTATCTCTTTGGATTCATTGTGCCTTGTGTGTGTGTTTCTAACCCTTTCTCTTGTTGCTGTCACTCCTCCTTTCTCCGCTGGCGCCATTTCTGTCCATCCCATCTCATTGGCCGCTGTAGCAATAGGTAAGAGACGCGTGGTAGCCCGTGACTGGCACTACAGAGCGGGTGACCGGTGGGCTAGAGAGGCTGTACCCATCCCAGGCTTTTCCTCCAGTGTGCCCCAGCCTGGCTGCTGGTTATGGTACTAGTTCTGGTGGGTTAGAACTCGAGGCGGGGAGGGCTGATGCTCCAGAAGAAGCTGAACTTCCCCAAAGGGTTTACTGAAGCCCCAAAGGAATGGGGCTTTTGGATATTGTTGTTTCACAGTAGATTAAATTACTTATGGGAAAAACTAAAGTAGTAATGAAATACCAATTTAACTCAAACTTGCCAACCTTCTGGAGCAATAAAAACTGAGAAATATTTGAAGGCCAGAATTTTGCTTATGGGGGAGTGTGTTTACTGATGAAGCTTCTACATAAGTACCCGGACCTTCAGGGAGCAAATGCCTGCTGTGGTACGATATGTTCCTTTGAATATCCTTTGTTTTCAAACTTGGAACTGTCTGCTGGATTGTTGACAACCCTCAATGCTTATGATCATTTGTAAGCCTCTATCCTTGCTTGCAAGGATATTATTACTGTCTACTCTCAAACATGATTCTGCATAATCAGTACTGTGGCCTTGGTGCTGCAGTCAAGACCCCCTGCTCTATGTAATCTGTAAGAGTGTGAGAAATAAAGCACTAGATGAGTTTTGGCTTGGTGTGTAGACTATTGCTTTACGTCTCAGTCTTGTCATGTGTAGCACTCAGGCTTCCTTCCTGTGTTCTTAGATTTGGTGGACTTTAACTTAATTTGGGAAGTTTATCCTGACTTGTAGCTACCAGATAAGGAAACTCTAGTTTCTGGTATCCAGAATGCCACTCGGACACCCTTGTTCACCCAGGAGGGGTTTGTTCCCTGTCACTAGTGTGTAGACAGTTTGGATTAAGCTGGCAGCAGCTGGGGAACCTGGCACAGCACCTCTTCAGCACTGCAGAACCTCTGCTGGGAATGGTACCGGACCATCCCATGCACGTAACGCCCTGCTGCTGGCACGTGGCACTGTGGGGACCCTACATCCGTGTATGGGAGACCTCTTCTGAAGCCTAGCAGGCTTGAGAGGACGTGTAGCTGGAAAGCCAAGAATGTTCTTAATCCTGCTTGCTGCTTTGAGCTGCCCTCTCAGGTGCCTGGGGTATGGAGGTGAGATGGGTCTGAGAACTCCAGCTTCTTTTTGGGGTGTCCCTGGGCACTGACTTCCCTCGGGTGACCCAACTGGGCTTTGCTGGTTTTTCCTCAGTGGCATGTCTGGGAGGAACCGCTATTGACAAATGCTTTGGGAGACTACAGCTTGCTTTGGGGCAAGAGTGTGAAGGCCTGGGCACGCAGAGTAGACAATAACTAAGTGTTCAGTCAAACCGGGGCTCTTTGAGCCACAGCTGCTACCATGTTTGTTCCCAGCTATGGCAATCCATTGTGAGTGCTCGCAAAATCAATTGAAGGGAAGTTCTTTTACCATCTGACTTCACATGGAGATTAGCTTCTCCTTCTGACTACAGTTACCCTGTAGTCCAAAGTTCCTTAGAGACCAGTAGTGCTTTGTCTCTCCTTTAGCTTGTGCAGAATTTAGCATCTAACTCTGCTCAGAGCCTTCACTTAGCTCTTAGTCATCCCCAGGCACCCTTCCTGAGAGAGCTCAGTGTGTGTAGTTCAGTGTCTGACTGTAATGGCATGAGCAGAACTGTGCTTGTTTCTGTGTGTGCTGTGCTAACCTACTTTTGATGGTCTTGTAGGCGGAATGCTGTCGACGCCTTCCGCGTCAATGTCATCCACGCACGGCAGCAGGTACGCTCGCCTGTCACCAACATCGCCCGCACAAGTTTCTTCCATGTCAAGCGTTCCAACATCTGGCTGGCTGCTGTCACCAAGCAGAATGTCAATGCTGCCATGGTATTCGAGTTTCTTTACAAGATGTGTGACGTGATGACTGCCTACTTCGGGAAGATCAGTGAGGAGAACATAAAGAACAACTTTGTGCTGATCTATGAGCTACTGGATGGTGAGACGTTTCCCTTATATGTTATGTGATACTGCACTTGGTCATTCTAAAACCCTTAGCTCAGTTTGATGCAGTAATAATCCTTGAAGTATTCTTAACGTGTATGACTGAGTTCAGAATTACTTGTTCTGCTTTCTAATGCCTGCTGTACTGTAACTCTAGATAACATCTCAAGCCCATAGCCTTCTGCTGGTGGTGGCTCGCTTTGCGAAGTGTTGGAAGCGGTGCACCTGTATAAATGAGGCAGCTGGTACTGGACCCCAACTCCTGAGTGGATCCTGTGCAGATGTAGGGCTGTCATCATACTGAGGCAGATAAAGAGGGCTATTGTTAGTGCCTCCAAGGCTGGCTGGCCAGCCCGCCCAGACAGTGCCCAGGTGGCCCTAGCAGTCACCCCAGGCTGCAACTGATTGCCTTTCTTGGGTTGCCTCTTGGGGGTAGTTCTGAGACAGAGAAATAGATAAAAACCCAGCCCGCTGTGTCCCAGCCCTACCTCCCCCAGTGATACAGCTCCACATTTCCCATCAAATAATAATACAGTGTCCCTTCAGCTGCTTGTGATATCAGGCTGCTTGTGGAGATTGCCCTTGAGCTGTCCCTGTTTGGCATAACATGAGCACTTGGTATTAGCTCTGCTGCAATTTGTTTTTCAGACAAAGCGCTGTGTGTGTGTCCTGGGGTTCTTAGCCCAGGGTCATAGTGACTGGTGGTGTCTCTCTTCCCCCTGAGCAGACCAAGAGGCTGCCATTTCTCTGCTTTGTGCCTAGCAGGCACAGGGACAGCAAAACCTGACTGCGTGGTGTTCCTCAGAATCATGTTAGTGGTGTTCTCTCCCCTCTAGATCTCTTCTGGGTTGTTCCCCCCCTTTTTGAGGGGAGTGGGGGTTGAGTGCACTGGCTGTCTGCAGTTAGCATTTGTTTCCCACGCTGATCATCCTGTAGCGCTGCTACTCTGCTGTTATTTTATTTTCTTCAGGCTTTGATTTTTGTAAAAAAATAAAAAACATAAAGAATCAAAACATAAAGAAGATGCTGGGAAGATAGATTGCTCTGCTTGTTGGATAAACCCTCTTTATTGTCCTTTGGATGTTTTTGGAGAAACTCCTCAATGTGCCCTGTGCACATGGCTAGACTAGTTGATGTTTAGTCCTGAAGTGTGGTTGTAGTTAAAACCCAACAAATTCATCAGTTGAACATTTTTCCATCACCTCTTCCCTCCAAAATATTGCACAGGGAAGTAAAAGTCTAGTAATTTTCTCTAGTCTGTTTCTTTTCCCTTGGTAAGGAACACTTCAGCAATTTATCCAGAAATTTAATGTGTAAGCAGTGTCTGTGCACTAATTGGCTCACTCCTTGTAGGACTTACTAGCATGGTCGGCATGTTTATATCTTGCAGCTCTGCACTAAACTTCTTTTACCCTTCTGTAGAAATCCTGGACTTCGGCTATCCTCAGAACTCTGAAACAGGGGCCCTGAAGACCTTCATCACTCAGCAAGGCATCAAGAGTCAGGTAACCAGAGGAATTTGGGGTACAGCACTGCTCTGCTGGTGAACTTTCTGGAAGCCTGTTTGAGAAAGTAGAATCTTAATTACCAACTGATCATTTGAACTGTGCTGTGTGGAAGTCCCTGAGTAGGTATGACAGGGATGTAGCTCATTGGCATCTCGTTCTACGTGTCTGTGCTCCTGTGGCCTGGTGTTTCCCGGCGCATGGTAAGATGCGGGAGGAAGGGCTCTGAGCTGGGTAATGTCAGTCCCTCGCATGTAAACGATTGCTGGCTTCAGGCTCTGCTGTCAGCTTCTGACAGGGGATAAACAAATCTACCTGCTGAATGAGAAGTAGTTCTTCTGTGTGCGAGTCTTGCTGAGCAGGTCTGTTCTCCGCCAGCCTTCAGTGCTTTGAGCTGTTGGCTTTCAGCCTGCCATGTAATGAAGTGTTCCTTGTGCATCTTGCTGTCTGTCAGGCAGCTGATGTTATTCTGCTGCTGCCTGAACATTGCTGCAGATCAGCATCAGCACAGTCTGAGTTCTCTCATGCTGGAGACGAGGATCTCTGCTGTGCATTTGGCACAGCATTAACCCTTGCAACAAAGTTTACATGGAAGTGGAAGATAAAGGGCACCTGGGAAAAAGACACAAATTGGACTGTTCTTGGGAATGTGTTTTAGACTAGCTCTAATCCTACTCTGGGCTGTGGTCCTCAAAACTAGGCTTCCTGTCTTGGACAGCTCGTGCTCAGCCTCTGGAACTCAAGGACTATTACAGTCCCTGTTTCTTGTGTCCCCAAGGATTAATGCTCCCTATGTCCATCTGACACAGCTATGCAACTCATTATGAGGACTGAGCCTAAAACTCGGTCCTCTTCCTGTGTGTCAGGTGAATCCGGGAGAAAGCTGGGAGCTGGGTGAAGCTGCAGCCCCCAAGGTACACACAGAAGCAAAAGGCTAAATAAGAGCCTGCCTAGCAACTGGTCTTGTTAAGGATAAGCAGGGGGCAAAGTCTCTGGAGGCTCTGTTTCAACTCTGTTCATCAGCACTGACTTTCTCAGAACCTCCTCTTTAAAATTCTATTGTACTAGTAGCAAGACTGGCTGCATCTCTCAAGGAGGAGGTGAGAGAAAAGCTGCCTCTGAGCACCATATTTCCTGCTAGAACAACAAGCAGTCTTTTGCAAGAGGGCATGTGTGTATCAGTGGCCAGATGTGAGCGCATCCGACCTCGGTCCCCATCCTGAGCCCTGGTGTAAATTGCTTCTGCAATCGGAGTTTTGGGCAGTCAGCACTCAAGTCAGCTGAGTCAGCTCCTGTTCCTAGGAAAACTCAAAACTAACCACCACCCTCACTTCCTTCCCTTGCTCTCTTGTTGTTGGGTTTTTTGGTTGTGTTTTTTTTCCCCTTTTTGTCTGTTTTAACAAACTTCTGTGCTGTTTTATGCAAACTGCTGTCACAGCATCTAGCTGCTTTCACCAACAGGCTTGCTCCTTCCTTTACAGCAGTTTTGGCCTATAGCTTCTCATAAGTAAGCAGTTACTTTGCTCTGTGTTGGAAGTTTCTGCAGCCCAGTTCAAAAAGCAGAAATAATCCTTTCCAGGCACAGCATGGCCGGGGCAACAATTGAAACAATATTTGCTATATTCCCTTCTCTGATGCATCTAGTCTCCGGTTCCTTCACTTAAAGCCAGCTTTGGGCAGGTATCTTGGTCCAAAATGTGGCACTGGGTGGTCTGTCATCCACGTTCCCTTATCCCTGCTTAGTTCATGGTGGTGCTTTCCTTGGGCTTGTGTCCCGCCCAACTGAAGGAGCAAAATCCACAGCTATGTCAGGCTTCCCAAGCTCAACTTTTTGACTTCGCTCTCAAAGATCTGAGGCTTACTGAGCTGCTGCCCTCTGAATGCCCACCTTGTATGGCTGCAGTGGCCTTTCCAGGGCTGGTGCTGCCTTTTTTTTTTTTTTTTCCCAGAAGTGCTGGTACTGCATTGCTTGTGGGGGAAGTGCCCCTGTACCCTGGGAACAGGGTAGTGTGGCACACAGACTTTTTGGAAGGCGCTGTTGAGTGGTGATTTCACTCCTAGTCCCCACTACTCAAGCAGCCTGAACTGATGGCCTGTATCAGAGCTGGTGCCAGCACTGGCTCAGGCACCTCCCTCCAGTTTAGGCTAAACTCTTACAGCTCAAGGTGCAGTTGTGCCCCCTTCTCAGGCTTCAGATTCTGTCTGTCTCATTAACTAGCTGAATGTTGTATTTCTCTTCCCCTCCTAATGCTTTCTGAGAGCGAGAGTTGGTTGACTCTTAGTTACGGTATTACCCCAAACTTTAGAGTTACTGTGGTGCTAAAATGCTGGTTGTACTATTTAGAATGGAGTGAGGGCTGCCACCAGCCAGAGCCCAGGCAACCTGCTGGTGGGTGTCTGCCTTTAACCTGGTCAATATGCTGGTAACACAGTACCACAAATTGGATGTTCTTGTCCCCTTTGAGCTCACTTACTCATCCTAAGCTCCCAATCCAGGGGGAATGCTTGTGCTGCTGGGTGATCCCAACTTTTGCTCCGCATCCATCTGCTTGCTTTCTATAATGACCATTCGTGGCACTGACCCTCCCACTGACACTGCTGCAGGAGATGGAACATCAGCATGTGATCCGTGTCCCTTTGGAAGCCAGAGAACTATTATATCTACCCCTCTTATTCTTAAGCCTGGACAAAGCATTGAACAAGGCAGATAAGGAGGCTGCTTTTGTGGGACAGACAAGGCAGGTATTTAGTAGTGCATTGAGTTCCTGGGCAGTTCCTGGAGGTATAAAAAAACCCTCTGCCTATTAGTGTTGTGATAATGGCTCTGCTTGCTCAAGGAGTGACCATGTCTGTGGCAGAAGCGTGTGTAAAACTGAGCCACTGCTGGTGTCAAGCCAAGACTGTGTACTGCCCTCCCAGGGCAGGGCTGCTGGGGCAGGACCCACCTCTGTTTCACAGTTCTTCTGGTGGAAGAGGCAGAATGAACAAGGATGTAACTTTAAACAGGACCCAGACTTAAGGTGCCTGCAGTCCTGCGTTCCTCACCCTTCTTGTAATCTGGGTGTCTCTGCCATGGTGAATGTCCAGGGTGTGCTTTAAGAACAGTGACATGAGGAGTCTACTCTGCCTAGGAATGTTGCTGGGAGTGGTATTTGGCTGGTCTGTCACTGCCCCTGCTCTACCTTGTATTTGGGTGATGATAACAGGTCAAGTCTGAAAAGCCATTTCACTGCTAGGAGTGCTGGGTTTCCTGAGGGGAGATAAAGGTCAAAGCCCCTCATCTTGTTTGTGCTGATTAGCTGCCTAATTAAGGATGAGTTGGCCTGCTTTGTTCCTGTCCTGAGGTAGCCTTAAGCCTAACCTGCCTCTTTCTCCCTTCCTCCCTTTTCTTGCTACTGACCTGCTTGCCTGTTAACCCTGTGTGCGCCACACTCGCTGCTATACATCTCCTTCCTGACTTTCTGCGTGTGACTGGACCCTGCCTGTAGCATCAGGTAGGAAAGAAAACTCCCAGTGCTTCTTCACATGATCCTCAGTGCTCTCGGGAGGCATAGGGCCCGGGCACTGCTAGATGTGTGCTGGGTTATGTTGGTGTGTAACTAATGACTGCCACTACTGGGGAGCAGTCCCTGGGGACCAGCTCTCTCGTGGCCCTGCCGTTTCATGTTGGAACTGGTGTGAACTGGTCTGTCAGCTGCTTCTCTGCTTAACACAGGTTGCTGTGGCAGTCTGAGATGTGATCTGACATCGTTGGTGGAGCCCGTGCCCCCCTGCACCTAGGTGTGCCCAGTGGACTAGCTAACAAAACGGAAGAACCTTTCCTCTGGTTGTTATGACAAGTTTTGACTTGGGCATAGGATTTGCTGTACTGAGAAGAGAGTGACCAAATGGTGGGGGCGTGACAGTACCCATATCTAAGGTGTCAAAAGCACTCGTGTAATAAATGGCAAATAAACTTACTCTTAGATTTCGAGCAAGCTTTCTTAGTCTTTGAGTTTATCTAGAGGTCTAAGGTGTCGTTTCTTCTTTTCAGACTAAGGAAGAGCAGTCCCAGATCACCAGCCAGGTGACTGGACAGATTGGATGGAGACGTGAAGGGATCAAGTATCGTCGCAATGAGCTGTTTCTTGATGTGCTGGAGAGTGTGAATCTCTTGATGTCCCCCCAGGGTAAGCAGGAGCTGTTGAGCTGGCATCATTCTCCCCTTCCAGGTGTATGTGTGTGTTCTGAACTGCACCCTTCTCTTTACCAGGTCAGGTTTTGAGTGCCCACGTCTCTGGCAGAGTGGTGATGAAGAGTTACCTGAGTGGAATGCCAGAGTGCAAGTTTGGCATGAATGACAAGATTGTCATTGAAAAACAGGGGAAAGGGACTGCGGATGAAACGGGGAAAAGGTAAGAGGCATTGAAGTAAAAGCTACTTGCCACCAGGGGCTCTTATGAAAGGGTAGCACTGAGTCTGACAGATGAAGGCTTCTGTCAGACATTACTGCTAGCTTTTCTCTGGGCAGGTTAGCTGTTGTGTCAGCTACCAGCCTGAGGGGCTCAATACAGAGGGCTTCTCTATACTTGGAGAGCTGTAGAGATTCAAACATATTAAGTGTTAAGTTCTTGCAGCTAGAAACACTTTCTCAAGATGTTTTTTCCCTGAACTTATGCCTCTAGCAGTTCCGGTCAGCGCAGAGACTCTTATCCATAGGGTGATGCAGTGGTGCTCCCAAAGAGCAATGAGGGAGCCCCCTGACCATAGCCCACTCTGCCTGGACTGTTCCCCTGAACTGGAGCAGCTGACAGACAGTGATGGGTGATTCCCCCCTGCTGATGTTCAGGGGGTCGGTGTGACTGGAGCTCACCCCTTCTGGGAGCCCAGCTGTGCCCCAGTCCTCGCACTGAGGCTGAGAACAGGTCTCATGCCTCTTCCAGCCTCACCCCCTGCTTGGAGTGAAGAGATAAAAGGAAAGGGATGACCACTTTTCTCTCACTAACCATTTGCAACTCAACTATGTTTCTCTTGGTTGTTTTGTTTTTGTTTGTTTGTTTTTGCTGACCCCCAGTGAATTGGGAAGGTAGATAATTGCTTCAGCTGTGTGTGCACTCTGCTGTCCCCCTTGTCTCTTGCTTTGTGTGACTTGTGCATGTAACTTGGATCTCAGACACTTTCCACGATGGTTCCTGTGAATGGAGCTGAGCTGCTACTTGCCTTTTCTCTCAGAACCAAGCCAAGAGCTATCGCTTCACTGTCACCTTTAAGCCATCTTTCGTGTACCTGAATCTAGCTAGTAGAATGGATGAGTGTCAGGTGGCTGCCCAGTGGGGATATATCCTAGTCAAAATGTCATCTGTGTCGGCCTCTGAAGAGTCAGTAATGCTGTCCCAAACCTTCTGTATTGTTAGCACCTTTGCCTGTAAACATGCTGTTTTCTTGAGCTAGAGAAGCAGGATGGATGGGGACTCCTGCAGGGTGGTTCTCTGGTGGGCAAGAGCTTGGAGATGTCACTCTCCAGAAGCATTTAGTGACGAGGTGACCAAAAGGGACAGCTGCTGCTGGTTGCTTTTTGGCATCTATCGTGTGGCAATGCCAAACCCCAAGTGACGCTGCCCGAGCCCCAGAGCAGTGCTCAGCAGCAGGGCTTTCCCAGCAGCATCCCAAAGAAACAGTAGCCAGTCAGCTAGTGCTGGCTGTTATCTGGGCCACAGGTTAGGAGAGACTGACTCCACTTCCGAAGCACAAACTGCCCCCTTGGGTTGTGTAACCCAACAGCCAGCCAGCTGGGGTCAGTCTGCCTCTGTGCAGGTGGTGATGGTTCCTAGGAGAGCTGGACCTGCCTGCGGTGCTTACACCATCTCAGCACACTTGCATGGCTGTCCTGTTGCTCACAGCAGTTGAGGCAGCCTAAACGTCAAAATTCTGTATTGCTGCACTTTCTCTAAACAGCTGCCTCTTCTGTTGCTGCCACCTTCTCTTTTTCTGGTCCCTCTCAGTAGCTAGGAGGAGTTCTTGGCTGGGTCAGAACCTGTAGTGAGGAAGGTGTTCTCAGAGACTAGGACTTGGGGTGGGCTGAGTGCTGGCAGGTGGGGCTGGTGCACCCACGTGGGGACAGGGAGCAGCTGTGTAGATTTTTAGTAGTGAGAGAGAAACTTTTATGGCATAGTATTGTGGAACCAGTCATTTTGGAATCAAACCTCCTGCTAGTGGTGTGGAAATCAACAGCTGTGAAGAGATTTCTGAGCAGGAGTTCCCTGAACATGGCACCTCCTGGCTGTGTGGCAGTGGGATAGCTTTGTGGACAGGAAAGTGTTTTCTCTTGTTGAAATGTGCTGTGAGAAGACTTGGCCTCGCAGAGTCCCCTGAGGTGCTGCTGGCTGGCAGACCCAAGCACTGCAGGGTGGCTGTGACAGGAAGGGTGCTACTTTCATCTCTTTCCTTGCTGGGGAGAGGGGTCCTTTAAACAAGCTTCCTGAAGTATGGTCTTTGTGGTGGTGAAACAAGAAAAGTTGGAGCCAAGAGCCTGCTGTCCCTTAAATGTCCCCCTGCCTCCCCATTCCCTGGACGCCTGCGATGGCAACGCACTCTGTAGAATAGTTTCTGCCTGGGCAGATTTGCACCGAGGTACCAGGGCTGCAGCTTGCACTTGTTTAACTCGTGTGTTTGGTTTTTTTAGTGGCAAACAGTCAATTGCCATCGATGACTGTACTTTCCACCAGTGCGTGAGGCTCAGCAAGTTTGATTCTGAGAGAAGCATCAGCTTCATCCCACCAGATGGAGAGTTTGAGCTCATGAGGTAAGGTGGTGGGGCATGGACAGGCTGGTGTTGGCATCTGCTCGCTGCTGCAGTAATGGTGCTGCTCTCAGGCAGGTTTGCAGCCCTCGAGCATCTAGCAAATATGTATTTGCTGCCTTTTCAGAGTGGGCTCTGTAGAGTGTCCCCCAAATCCTGTGTTACAGCTGTGGTGGAAGCCCAGCTGCATGGTGGTGTTTGCCACAACAATATTGTTGGGTGTGGGTTTCCTTGCCCTTTACCTTGCTGTATCTGGGTTTTTAGTGCTTAAAACTGGAGTCCTTGAACAGGGCCATTGGCAGAAACCCGATATAAGACTTGGGACTCCAGAAACCGTGGCTGCCTAGGGGAGCACAGATCTTACTGCTGCTTCTTTCTGGGATGGCTCCCTTTCTGGCTGATATTCCTAAGCTGATCCCTAGAAAGTCCCTTTAGGAAAGTGGTACAATTTGGGACCATAAGGGAGTTAATGCCTTCTCAGCGTTTGTTGTTTGTGTCCTTGCAGATACCGAACCACTAAGGACATTATCCTCCCCTTCCGTGTGATCCCACTGGTGCGGGAGGTGGGTCGGACCAAGCTGGAAGTGAAGGTGGTAATCAAATCAAACTTCAAACCTTCCTTGCTAGCCCAGAAGATAGAGGTAAGGGAATAAAAATCAGTGGCCTCTTGTACCTGGGAATTGTGCCTCTGTTTTGTCACCTGCTGTGGAGTCCTCACAGATGAGTTCTCAAGCTGTACAGGACTAAGAGTGAACAAAATGCCCCATGGATACGTGGTGCTGCTGTGCTGTGGGAAGGAACTGCTGTAGAGTAGGGAAGTGGAAGTTGTTCAGTTCCACAGCCACCTTGGCAGAGGCCTCCCTTCTTGCAGGAACTGCTCATTTGATGTCTTGGCCACTGAAAAGTTTGTGTTCTGCTGTCTGTGTGGCCGATGGTACATCTGACAGACAGCAGGCTGTGAGCTGTGTAAGACAGGCTCAGTCCCCTTCTGGAAAAGGCTCTGCAGAGCCTCCTGCGGCCAGGCCTCCCTGGGCAGCCTGGTGTTCTGCCCGAGCTCATCGGCTCAATGCTGGCCATGATCTGGAGAGCTCTGCCCTGTTCCTCACTGACTGTTGTGGGTTCTGAAAATGTGTTTGCACCTTTACATTGAAGCAAGAAGCTGGAGAGCTGGCTTAGGGTGCCTTGTGGCAGCTGTTCTCTGGGCCCTGAGGCAGGAGAGAGAAGGCTTGAGGGGTCCGGGGCAGCAGCCGAGTTCTCTTGGGAGGAGGTGTCTTCCCCTGGGGCTGCCCAGGCTGCGATCTCCTTGCCTTGCTCACCAGACTCTGCCTTCCAGGTCCGGATCCCAACACCCCTCAACACCAGTGGGGTGCAAGTCATCTGCATGAAAGGGAAGGCGAAGTACAAGGCCAGTGAGAACGCCATTGTCTGGAAGTGAGTGGCGTGCGGACCCGGGGGTGCTGCAGGGGTCTGTTCAGTGCTCCTGTCCGCCCGGAGCATGCGTGGTGAAGGGGAGGATGAACTCTGCACCTCTCACTTTGGGCTTTCTCTGACAGGATAAAACGTATGGCTGGAATGAAGGAATCCCAGATCAGTGCGGAGATCGAGCTGCTGCCCACAAATGACAAGAAGAAGTGGGCTCGGCCCCCGATCTCCATGAACTTTGAGGTGAGTCCGAGTCTGCCTCCCAAGGTGCAGCTATCCTTGGTGAAACTCTGTCCCTTCAGTCCCTTCTGCCCTCGGGGAAGCCCGCACGTTTGAGTGCTCCCTGTCCCAGGCTGCCTGTGGCTCCAAAGCTAGTGGAAAAAAAACTGTCCTTAAAGCCACTGGAGTCTGTCACCATGCACACAGTGGGTCGGGAAGGGAACAGTGGCTCTTGGTGTCCATTTCTAGATGTGTAGCCAAGGGGTCCTCTGGCTTTTGCGTCCAGAGAGCATCTTGCACCTCTGTTCCAATGCTCTCCCTTGCCTTTCCCTTTCTCAATAGGTCCCGTTCGCACCCTCTGGGCTGAAGGTGCGCTACCTGAAAGTCTTTGAGCCAAAGCTGAACTACAGTGACCACGATGTGATAAAATGGGTGAGGTACATCGGCAGGAGCGGGATCTACGAGACCAGATGCTAGCCCCAGCAGGCTGGCAGGCCCCCTCTTCTCCAAGCCATCCTCTGCCTCTCCTCAGTCTTCAACTACATTCAGAGAAAGCATCTGCCTGGCCCCTCTGCGCAGCGTGGAAGACCCTGCAGCTCACCCTGGGCGTGGACTCGCCCGCTGTGCAGGAGCTCAGAGCCCTGTCCTGCGCAGGGGTGCTGTCAGCCCCCGCTCCCCCCTCCCAGGGTGGGGAAGGGCTAGTCTAACTCCCATCCTCTCCTGATCTTTCTAGGGAATGTCCACCATTAAACTCCTCTTCTGTTGGTGTCTCACTACTTGCATCATATCCTAGTATTTTTGAAGTTCTTGTGCATATGTACTCGTAGAATAGACCTAAACGTAGACTGGACAAATCTGAGTTGAAGTTACCCTGGCTTCTGTACTAGCTGTTGCTGTTGTGGTAGATGTTGCTGACCAGTCTGAGATGGGGGGGGGGGGTGAGTGTGTGGCCCCCCTGGAGAGGAGGTGGTGGGTTCACCATGCCTCACCACCACCTTCTGTTACTTGCAAAGCCATCAGTGTAGAGTCCTGCCGCGGGAATGTTTGTGACCAAAAAGGATGAGGGTTTAGACTCTTGCTGGTGTGTAGGTGGGCGGCGCAGCATTTTGGGTCCCTGCAGCGCTCACCCCCCCTGCTGCCGGCTGCACCCCCCCCTCCTTTCCTAAGGAGCGGGGAATGGCCCCCCATCCCAGGGGACACAGCCGAGCTCCAGAGGGCGAGTGGGGTCTGCCCTGGGGAACTGAGATGTGGTCGGCAGTGAGAGTCCCCGGCCTGTCCACCCCACCCAACGCTTCAGGGCCGTAAGAATGCTGCTGCCGCCCCCAGCCCCGCTTCTGGTCGTGTGGTCTCCATTTTGTACACTCTGTGATTTGTCCAGCGCTCAGCCCAATAAAGTGTGTAGAACGGACTGGCTGCCCGTGCTGCTCTGTGGGGCGGGAGGCGGCCGGGGAAGGGGGAACCGGCGCTGCTTGGGCTTCCCGCGGTGCCGGCGCTCCCTGTGGACGGGAGGCTGTCGGGGGGGGCGGTGGAAGGCGGGGGGGTGGGCATCCTCGTCTGGCTCCCGCCGCCCCGGGCCCGAGCTCGTCGCCATCGCGCAGGCGCGTCGTCGTCCGTCGT
>JAOTQQ010000052.1:180700-191409 GCA_026546715.1 Gallinago undulata
CCCCCGGCACTGAGCTTCCCGTCGGCCCCCGCACGCATGGCGGCCGCCCGCCTCCTTCCCGGCGGCCCCCGCGCGCGCGCGCCGGCCCTTCCGCCCCTCCGCGGGTGCGGGCTCCCGGCGGCGGCCGGGCCCCGCTGCGCCCCGCCATGGCCTCCTGCGCCGACATCCTCCGCAGCGAGTTCCCCGACCTGGACGGCGAGGTCTTCGCTTACGTGACGGGTGAGCGGCGGCGCGACGGGACTCCCGCCCCCCTCGCATGTCGCGACAGGCAGCCGGGGCAGGGGGAGCAGGCGCGTGCCCCCTGCCGGCCGCGTCGCGACAGGCGGCCGTCAGTCGCGACAGCGGCGGTGTGCGCATGGCCGTGTCCATATGCCCTCAGGGATCCTGCACGGCGGCGGGGCCGACTTCGAGTCGGTGGACGAGCTGGTGGAGGCGGTGGGGGAGCTGCTGCGGGAGGTGTCACAGGACGCCAAGGACGAGGGCGCCATCAGGGAGATCTGCCAGCGCCTTTTCAACACCCTGCAGTTGTAAGGGCCCCCCCGACGCCCCCGGGCCCCTCGCCCCACGGCCCCTCTCACCTCCTCCTCCTCTCCCACAGGGACGAGGGCCGGGCCCAGCGCTGCAGCCAGGTGCTGCTGGATGCCCCCATCCAGCTCTCCCAGATCACCGATGGGTACGGTGAGTGGCATCCACCAGAGACCTCCAGCCACATGCCGGCCCCCCACCACAGCTCCCATCCTGCTGTCAGGGTGTCAGTGGCGAGGACAGGCCCAGGGCATTCCATGTGTGCTCGCCTGGGCTCGGGGGGCCATTCCCTGTACGCTATGGGCTCCCCCAGGCAGCTGCACACCATGTTCTCTCCCGGCTGCTGAGCCGTGGCCAGCAGCACCTGGCTCCCCACAGGGCGAGTGAGGGTGGAAGGAGAGGAGCCACCCTTTGGTCCCGCTGGGAGAGGGGACAGTCCTGTCTGGTCATGGGCAGCCCTTAAGGCAGCTCTTGATGGGGTCTCCCTGGAGCACAGGGTCACCAACCCAACCCCACTCTCGTTGCAGCGGAAGGCGGTGTGGACCTGCTGCCAGGGCTGCTGCTGAAGAGGGGACAGACCTCGGTGAGTGGGGATCCTGCCCGCCTTCCTAAGCCCATAGATGCCTGGGGCTGCAGGCGTCCTACCTGCTCCAGCCACCTTGCCCTCGGGGGATAGCCCGGATGGGTGGTCATCATGAGCGGGGACACAGCTGTGGGAGAACTGTTCCTCCTCCTCAGGTTCACTGCAGTTTGGGAAACTCATGACCTTGCTCTGGTGAAGAGACTCAATAAGAGTTAATGGCTTATTAATTTGATAAGTTCTATTTTGCCATAATTTCTTAATAAAAGCGTGGTTGATGCAGTTGGTGGTACTGAGAGTGCAGCTTCTCTGACTTTCACAAGGACCTTTGGTCTCTACAGTGAGGCCTTTGATTGAGGAATTAGGGTGTAGCAGGGTGAAGTCTTACCATATGCAATGGGAGATAAAATCCTGGCTAATGGTTAGATGCTGGATGTTACGGGTGGGGAGTTAGCATGGAGCAGCTGTTTTCCAGAGCTGCTGTGGGGAGGTAGTAAGCCCAGCTTTGAAAATGGCTGTGGGTTGTCGTGGTTTGAGAAATACGATGAGGAGTGGAGAAGTCTGGAAGCGGTTAGGCTCTGTGATCTGAAGGAAGTTGGAACATCTTTGCCGATGACACGCGTAGCTGCGCATGGGGGACCTGGCTTTCCCTCTGTGCTGGACCTGCTGAAGTCTGAGCATGGGGAGAGGCGGTTGTGTGACTGCAGAGCAAGGACAGTGTGGGCAGTCTCTCTGCCAGGCTGGTGTCTCAAAGAGCTCTCCCTTTCTGGGGTAACGTGCAGAGGATGAGAACCCCTCGCCTGGAGACCGGGACCTAACGTGGTCCCTGCGTGTCTGAAAGGGAGTCTTAAGCGAAAGTTGGCAGATGTTGCTGGTTTTGGCACTGGAGTTGCTGCTGCTGGGTTTGCTCTCCGGCTCCCGTGTCCACAACTCAGAAAGGATCTTCAGAAAAATTGGACATGATCCAGAGAAGACCTCTGGAATTCTGGAGGACATGTCTTACGGGGAAACTCAGGGAGCTGGGTGTAGTTTACAGAGTGACTCAGTCTGTCTGTAGGTACAGGGTCACAGCTCCAGTAACAAGATGTTCTTCAGTCTAGTGTGCAAGTCTGCACCGTGCTCCGGTGGCTGTGGAGTTGCCTAGAAATATCTAGGAGTGTTCTTGGTCAGCCACAAATATTTGACTTGATGCAGGAATCAGCTGGAGTGGGCTGAGAGTCTGGCCAAGACCAGAGACCGGGTTAAAACGCTTGGCTTCTTGCCTTCAGGTTTAATTAAATGCTTTTTGTCTCCGTCTTGATTGATCCACTGCATAAGCGGAGTTTGTTCCACACTGGCTAAAGTTAAAATGCCTGGTGGTCCAGGAGGAGGGTGGATGTCGGGTCCAGCGGAGGACGTCCTGGGGTGGCAGGTTGCCGCTGTTGAAGTAACTTGGCTCCCGGGAACTAGAGCAACTGGCCGCATATCAGGGTCAGCCAAACCCTCTGCCCTGCTGAGGCAGAACTGCTGTGTGTGAGCAGCTGATTCAGGACTTTCTCCTGAAGTGATTCCTTGGCCTGATCAGCTTCTTCAAAATGCGCTTGAATCTGTCCCGGCTCCCCTGTCCTACCTCCCTCCCTTCCTTCCAGGTGTGAGGGCTTGGTTGTTCTCTCTTGGAGTTGGGCTTTTGCTGAAGATGCTCTCTCTTTAAATTCTCTGCTTTGTGCCCCAGATGGTGAATGCCAAGAAACTGGAGAAGGCAGAAGCCAGGCTGAAAGCCAAACAGGACAAGAGAATGGAGCGGGATTCCCTGAAGACATCTGGGCCTCTGTGAGTACAGAGGCTGCCTCAAACATCCCCATCCCAATCCGCCGAGTGTGGCTGGGGTCTGGCCGTACCAGAGCTTTCCTGTTGAGCCCCCTCCTCTGTCTTCTGCCTGCCCGCAGGGTCCTTGAGGAGGCATCTGCCAGCCAGGCTGCCAGCAAGAAGGAGACTCGCATGGAGTCATCAGGCAAGAACAAGTCGTACGATGTGCGCATCGAGAACTTCGATGTATCCTTCGGTGAGCGGTGAGTGCGGGCGGGGAGGTGGGACAGATCTTGGCCGAGCCTTGGCCCATGTGTCACTGCGATTGGCCCGGAGAGTGGCTGGGAAATGGCAGCGGGCATGGGAAGGGTGAGGAAGGAAGGTGGGCACCTGACCCTCTTGGCTTTGGGCAGGAGAAGTCTGTGATGGCCCCCATCACAGCCTGAAATGTGCTTGAGGCAGGTGGCTGCCGGTATTTCCCTCCCCGTGGGGCAGCCCCAACGTGCCTGTCCTCTCTCTTCAGTGTCCTGCTGGCCGGAGCAGACCTCAACCTGGCCTTTGGTCGGCGCTACGGGCTGGTGGGCAGGAACGGGCTGGGCAAGACGACGCTGCTGAAGATGATCGCCAGCCGGAGCCTGCGCATCCCCTCGCACATCAGCATCCTCCACGTGGAGCAGGAGGTGGCGGGGGACGAGACACCGGCGCTGCAGAGCGTGCTGGAGTGTGACACCACCCGCGAGAGCCTGCTGTGGGAGGAGAAGGCCCTGACCGCTAAGATTAATGACGGCAGGTGAGGTGCTGCTGCAGGGCCCTTCTGTGGCTCCTGGACCATGAGATCTCGTTCTGAGGTCTCTCCCTTCAAAGGGAGGGCTCCAGCAGGGCTGGGCTGCCTCTTGCCTTGGGAGATCAGCCTCTGCCAGCACCCAAACCCCAACCCTGATCAGTCCCACGTGCTCCTCTCTGTCCTGCCCCAGGGGAGAAGGGACAGAAAGTGCCAGGCTGTCAGAGATCTACACGAAGTTGGAGGAGATCGAGGCAGATAAGGCCCCGGCAAGGTGAGACGGCAAGGTGGGCACCGCTGCCTGTTGGTGTGGGCAGTGGTGGTGGGGCACGGAGGGGTGATGCTGTGGCCCTGGGATCCAGCTTGTGGTGACAGGGTGCTCCCGCTGCTGCTCTTCTTGTCTGTTCTGTCACAGCTCTGCTGGGTTAGGAGTAGTCGAGCTTCTCCTGGAAGCTGGAGGGATTTTTTTTGCCCCAAATGGCTTGCAGCATTGCTGCTAGTCCCTCAGATCTCCTCAGGTTCCTGGTGGTCTGGGGAATTTTTCTGGGATGTTGTTGGCAATGACTCTTCCTGGCCAAAGAGGTGAAAGCTTCTTGCAAATCTCCTGGGACTTCATGTGGATGCTGTGCTCTGTGGGGCTGCATTTCCCCACCAAGCGCTGCTCTTGTGTGTGCGGGAGGGCTTTCCTGTGCCAGAATGACCTTAAACCAGGCAGCAGGGTCCCTGTGGTGGGACCAAGGCCTCAGGCTATGCTCTGCAGCTGGATGCTGGAGCTGGGTTCCAGTTCTCTCTCCTTTTCCCCAGGGCATCTGTCATTCTCGCTGGGCTGGGCTTTAATGCAAAGATGCAACAACAGACAACCAAGTAAGTCTCCAGGTGCTGGCCATCGAGACAGAAACGGGTCTGGAGAGACATCCCTGGGCACAGCTGTGGCTGTGAGGGAGGGGAGCCCTGGGGAAGGGTGAGGGTCTGTTCCTGCCCTTCCTCCCTGCCCTGAGGGAGCCAACCCCCTGCCTGCTGGACCATGGCTCTTGTGCTGTGGCCGAGGTCTCTGCAGGGACACGCTGTCTCTGGGTGACAGCAGAGCTGAGAGGGGAGCAGGGAGCCTGGCAGGCAAAGGCAGAGTTGCTGTGTGGTTGTTGTTAAGTGGTGGTCCCTCTCTGACACCTCTTCTCTCTGCAGAGAGTTTTCTGGAGGATGGAGAATGAGACTGGCCTTAGCCAGAGCCCTGTTTGCCAGGTTGGTGTCCAGCCTTCATGCCATGGGTGGACACAGGGGTGCTGCCTGGGGGTGCTCGTGGCTCATGGGGTGCGGAGCATTGGAGCGTCACAGCTCTCTGCGTGTGGTGAAACGCACCCCGTGCTGCCCTGCCCTCCTTTTGCTTCTGATACCTGTGTCTTCTTTATCCTAGGCCAGATCTCCTGCTGCTGGATGGTAAGTCGATACCGTGAGTCCCCTTCGACTCCGTGGCCAAGCTGTCTGTGCCCTTGCTGGGGCTGGGGACACGCCGTGGCCTTTAGCTGCCCTCCCAAAATAGCCTGGTGTGACGGGGCAGTGCTGGCTGCGGGTGCTGCGGGGAGGTGCTGGGGCGGCCGCCCTGGCTGCCCGCTGCAGAACCCTGCCCCATCGCCTGGCTCAGGGGCTCTGCCTGTCACCGTGCCCCAGGCAGTCCCTTTCCCTCGCCTGTCCCTGGCTGCCAGCCCATCTGGGGGAGGGTCCCTTCACCACAGGGGGTGACCTCTGTGCTGGGCTGGCTCCATGGGGAGGTGCCCCCCTCGGCTGAAGGGTTTGTGTGAGGAGCTGCCGCTGGGCACCAGTGCCCGGGTACCAGTATGGAGGGGTTGGAGCAGCCCTGGCTGAGCCTTGGCCCCATCCCTCCCCCCCCCCAGCACACCCCACGCGTTTGCGTCCCCTCAGCTGTGGAGTCGGGTCCCCATGCAGGGTCCCTTCCTCCATGAAGCCTTTTCTATGTAAAAAAGCATAATCCTGCTGTCCCCATCCCTCCTGACCTCCATGCCTCTCCCTTCCCTCAGAGCCAACGAACATGCTGGACGTGAGGGCCATTCTGTGGCTTGAGACCTACCTGCAGGTGAGGGGTGGCAGGAGGTCCCGGGACAGAGCGAGGGAGGGAGAGTGCTCCAGGCTGGTGGGTGGTGGGACCAAGCCCTGCATCCTGGCTTGGTGACGCTCAGGCCTCCCTCTGGCTGTCTCCTCCAGACCTGGCAGTCGACCATCCTCGTGGTGTCCCACGACAGGAACTTCCTGAACGCGGTGGCCACAGACATCATCCACCTGCACTCGCAGCGGCTGGACATGTACCGTGGGGACTTTGAGAACTTCATGAAGATCAAGGAGGAGCGGCTGAAGAACCAGCAGCGAGAGTATGAAGCCCAGCAGCAATACCGCGAGCACATCCAGGTACCAGGAGAAGTCAGCAGTGCTGCAGCACTCTTCTCCCAGCCTTCTCCCTCTAACTATGCTTCAAGTGAACCTCCCAAGCCTCCCTGCTTCCAGGGATCTCTGCTCTTGGAGGTTTTGCTGCTGTTTGGTCTTTCAGCAGCCCATGGATTGCTCTGTGGTTGCAGGAGGCCTGGTGGCAGAGCGGGGTGGCTGGGCCTGGAGAGGACCTGCAGCGCTCTGAGGCTTTTCTCTATTGCAGGTTTTCATCGACCGCTTTCGCTACAACGCCAACCGGGCGTCCCAAGTGCAGAGCAAGCTCAAGCTGTTGGAGAAGCTGTGAGTGCCTGTCCTGCTCCTCGCTGGCGGTGGGGAGGGGGCAGTGGACGGGGGCTCCCAGGGTGCCTGGTGATACCAGGGTGGTTTTGGGCTTTGGGTGCTCTGTCTCTGGCCCGGAGGCTTTGGCCAGGACGAGGTGTTGCAGAACTGAAGGGTCTGTCTGGGCTTCTGGTGTGGGAACAGACCCCCAGTACAGGCATCGTGGTTACCCATCGTCTCCTCTTGCAGGCCAGAGCTGAAACCTGTGGACAAGGAGTCTGAGGTTATCATGAAGTAAGTGTCCCCGAGCCCTTGCTTGAAGGGTGCCTGGCTCTGTTTCTGATGTGAGTTCCTCCTGGGTCCTGTCCCAGCTGGGACCACCACCCCTTCCCGCGGGGCAGCCTTACTCTGACGAGGAGCCCAGACAGGCCCCTGCCTTTGTGTTGGGTTCCCTCCTGGGGCCAAGGCTGCAAATCTGTCCCTGCTTCTTGTGACCATCCTTCCCAGAGGCCCTGCGTGGTAGGGACCCCCCCTTGCCACCCGTTGCAGAGGTTGTCCTGGGCGGCTGGGAGCAGGGTCTCTGAAATTCCCAGCCATCTCTCATCTCTTTCTGCCTTCCAAGGTTCCCCGACGGCTTTGAGAAGTTTTCCCCGCCCATCCTGCAGCTCGATGAGGTGGACTTTTATTACGACCCAAGTCACTACATCTTCCGTGCCCTCTCTGTCTCTGCTGACCTGGAGTCCCGCATCTGTGTGGTACATGGGGCTGCAGAATAATGGTGGCTGTGAGGGACCTTGAGAGGTCCCTGCTCAAAGCAGGGCCAGCTTTGGTGTTGGGTCAGGTCGCTCAGGTCTTTGTCCAGTTGCATTTTGGATGCCTCCAGGGAGGAATGTTTCTCCCATTCCTCTGGGTCCCATTGCAGCATTTGAGCATCCTCATTACAGGCAACATTTTTCCTAATACCAATTAGAATTTGCGACTTGTGCCTGTTGCCCTTCATCCTTTCACTGGGTGCCTCTGAGAAGAGTTGGGGTCCATCATAGTCTGTTAATTAGCTGACAACAGCAGCATGACAACAGGTGGGGGCTCCTGCCACACTGGTTGGGCAGCAGAGAGATGCCACTTGCCTGCAAATGGGGGCTGGGGCCAGGTAATTCTTAGGCTCGAGGGCTGGGGAGGGACCATCCTCTAGTGCTGCTGTCTCTGCTGCTCCTCAGTGACAGAAACGCAGCTTCCAGGTGGCTGGAGCCACTAGTTTGTCTCTCGTTCTGCCCCACTCCATGGGGGCCATTGTCCAAGGGAGCTGAAATTGCCCCATCACTGCCCCTCTCCAACCGGCCTTCATGGGTTTCACATTCTCCACTGCTGCTGCTGCTGCTTCTCTAGGTTGGGGAAAATGGAGCTGGCAAGTCAACCATGCTGAAGATCTTAATGGGGGAGCTGGCGCCAGTGAGAGGGATCAGACACGCTCACAGGTACTGGAAAGGGCTGGGGGACTGGGGGGAATGGTGCAGCTGGAGGGCTTCTGGGGTGTGCTTTGGAGTGGGGGCTGCCTGGGTGGCGGGGGTGGGTCCTGCACACCCACCCATATGCCCCCCTTCCTGCGAGTGCCATCATCGCAGGGCCTGGTACCAGCTCCCCATCTCTCTCCTCTTTCTGCAGAAACCTAAAGATTGGTTATTTCAGCCAGCACCACGTGGATCAGCTGGACTTGAACATCAGCGCGGTGGAGCTGCTGGCGAGAAAGTTCCCAGGTGAGTTTTGGGGATCCCAGGAGAGGTGGGACATCGGGGTCTTGTCTGCCACGCACAGAGCTCCACAGCCCTGGGCAGAGGCTCTGTCACCTCCGTCCTTCAGGGGCACCGCCTGCTCTGTGTTAAATCCCTTCCCCCAGCCCCAATTCAGGAGCGGGTTGTGTGGGGATGGTCAGTGGGCTGGGGCTCCCCCGTGGCCAGGTTTTGGGGACAGATGACCTGCTTTCCTGCCAAGCACAGAACAACCACCAGCTCCCCCTTTCCCGGCTGCCAAAACCTCCCACTCCTAATCCCCACTTACGGGGTGGTGACAGAGAACAGGGGGCAGCGTCTCTTGGGGTCAGTCACCCCCCTGCAGCCCCTGTCCCGGTTGTGTCGGTCAGGTTTTCCCCCAAAAACCTCCTGCTTGGGAGGGAATGGCCTGGAAGTGGCTGCTGAGTTCCTGCCCGGCCATGGTGCCCAGTGAGGACACGGCACCGGGATGCTCAGTGTCACCCCATGTGCCACGTCTGTGCTGTGACATGCTCCTGCAGGGAAGACAGAAGAGGAGTACCGGCATCACCTGGGGAGCTATGGCGTCTCGGGGGAGCTGGCGGTGCGTCCCGTGGCCAGCCTGTCCGGGGGTCAGAAGAGCCGTGTGGCCTTTGCCCAGATGACCATGTCCTGGTAATTTTCTCCCAGATGCTGTTAAGTTTTGCGCGGCTCCATCCCTGGAGCCTGTGTCACTGGGAGGACGTGGGCATCCATGGGCTTCCCGTGGAAGCCTCGTCCTGGGGACTTCTGTGGGGAGGGAGGTTGGGGGTGGATCTGTCCATCCCATCTGTCCAGGTGGGACAGAGTGGAGGGAGGCGGGTGGTTTTCTCCTGCTGCGTTGGGCTCACAGGGGTAAGAGGTGTCCCTGGAGCTGGGCAGGGGACAATGTGGGTGGCTGTGGCCTGGTGGAGGTCCCTGCAGCATGACCAGCCCGGGCCTGACCCAGTGCCTGCTCAGAGACATCTTCTCTTCCAGTCCGAACTTCTACATCCTGGATGAGCCCACAAATCACCTGGACATGGAGACCATCGAGGCGCTGGCGAAGGCACTGAACAAATTCCGGGTAAGGCCTTGGTGGGGTCTCCAGTTGTTCCAGTGCTCCCTGTGGTGGGTTCCTGGGTCTGTCAGCCAGAGGGGACAGTCGAATGCCAGCCATGGCTTCCAGTCCAAGACACACCTTGGGAAGAGTCAGTTGTGTTTCTGCTGCATCCATCGGTTCTGGTGGCTTGTGTCACTTACTGGCTTTGGCTGAGAGTGGCCAAGAGTGGCAACAGCAGAGCAGGGATCGCCTTGTCCCCCCTCTTAGCCAGTCACCTGCACCCCGTGGCTCCTGGTGTGCTGTGTGTGCCCAGCCCTGCCTCGGGGCCTCTCCCCGCGTCCGTCGGCACAATTTGTGGCTGATCTCCCAAAACCCCACCTCCAGAGACCACCGCCATCAGCCTTGTTGGTTTGCAGTTGCCTGGGTTGGGGCAGTTTTCCCGTGAAACAGACGCTTCATTGAGGTTTCCTCCTCCAGCCACCTTTTGGCTGTCACCGACTGTGCCGGGGCTCTCCATCCCTGGGGGGCCGGGCACCAGGAGACCACCTCGGCTCTTGCCCTGCCTTGTGCCGCGGGTGCCGCCCGCGCTGGCCCCCACTGAGCCCCCCTTTCCCCCCTCGTGTCGGCAGGGCGGTGTGATCCTGGTGTCCCACGACGAGCGCTTCATCCGCCTGCTGTGCCAGGAGCTGTGGGTGTGCGAGAGCGGCGCCGTCACCCGCGTCGAGGGCGGCTTCGACCAGTACAGGGACATCCTGCGGGAGCAGTTCCGCAAGGAGGGCTTCCTATGAGGGCGGGGGGCTTGGCTGCCCCAGCCCCATCACGACGTGCCAAGGACGCTGCCGCCCACGGGGACCCTCAGCCGTGCCACCGAACTGTCCCCCAAACAGCTCTCCCCGCCCCCCCCCCCCGGGCCGGGCACAGGGACGGTGAGGGAGCAGGATCCCGGTGCTGCTGGGCACTGGGCAGACTGGGAGGACTGTGCCTGGGGCTGCTGCTCTGCTAGAGGAGGGGAGGGGGGTGTCACATCCTGACCCCCCCCCGGTTTAACTCCGTGCTTTGGAGGTGGGAGGAGCTGTTCTCCCTGTTTCTTTGCCTACCCCTCTGCCTTTTTCTTTCTGTTTTGGTTTTTGGTGTTTAACTGGCCGCACACCCGCCGGGCCCCTCGCACCCCCCCCCCACTCCAGGCCTTTGCTGCTAAAAGTGTCCCCTGTCCCTTCCCCGGGACGGGGGGGGGGGGGGGGGGGGGGGGGGGGCTCAGGGGCCTGTCCTACCCCGGGGCCGGTGCCTGCGGTGCCCGGGGAGCCGCAGTCCGGCTGCGCCTGGGCCCCCCCTCCCGGCTTCGCTCCCCCCACCCCGTTGCCTGCCTTCCCTTCTGGGGGGCCGCCGGCCCCCCCGCCTGCCGCAGGGTGCGGTGCCAATAAACACAGGACGCAGCAGCGGGTGCAGCGCTCGCCTTCCCCGGGGGGGGATGCGGGGATTGAACGGGGGGGGGGGGGG
>JAOTQQ010000052.1:208711-225532 GCA_026546715.1 Gallinago undulata
CGGGGGGGGGGGGGGGGGGGGGGGGAGGAGAAGGACGGGGGGGCAGTGGGATGAGGGTGAGGAAGACCTCGGCGTGGGCCAGGGAGTGCGAGCAAGCCCCCTGGCTCGCAGGTGGCTTTCGTGCAGAAGCGTTTCCACAAAGACATCTTCCCCAACCCGGTGCTGATGCTGAACTTCTGCCCGGCGGCGGAGGGCGTCCCCGGGGACCTGCAGAGCGTCACCCGCGAGATCCTCTTCCTCGTCGACCGCAGCGGCCCCGTGAGCAGCCCCGACCTCGACAAGGTCAAGGTGAGGCACGGCTGTGGGGCCAGGGACGCTCCCGGGGTGGCCAGCTCGTAGCCAGCCCCTGCCCCGTCCCTGCCGTCCCCCTCAGGAGGGTCTGCTGGTGGCCCTGAAGAGCCTCCCGGCGAGGACACTGCTCAACGTGGCCAGCTTCGGTGCCAACGTCCAGCCGCTCTTCGCCTCCAGCCGCCTCTGCAGCAACGTGAGTGCCACCGGACAGAGCCCCCCCAGCCCCTCTCCGTCCCCCTCGGGCGAGGGGACAGCGCGAGGCCATCTGTCCCCGCTGCAGGAGACGCTGCGCTGCGCCGGCGAGCACCTCGGGGGGCTGCGGGCGGAGGCGGGGGGCACCAACCTGCTGTCGGCCCTGGGCTGGGCGCTGGGGCAGCCCCTCCGCCACGGCTACCCCCGGCAGCTCTTCCTCTTCACACACGCGGCTGCCGGCAACACCGGCAGGGTCCTGCGGCTGCTGCGCCGGCAGGCCAGCGCCCTCAGGTACGGCACCGGCACCGCGGGGGGGGCACAGCGTTCCACGTGTCCCCCTGGCCGTTCCCACCAGTTCCTCCTTCCGCAGCCCCGAATCTCGCCTCCCCCAGCCCCGAGGGCGTCCTTCACCCATCGCCTCCCCCAGCCCTGCCGGCTCGGGGTGGCAGCCATGGCAGCACCTCTGGCTGTCAAACACCCCCCTCCTCCCCGCTCCGGGGCTCCCCCAGCCCCGGCACTGGCCCGGCCACGGCTTTTCATTGCCCGGTTCCCTCCTGCAGGTGTTTCAGCTTCGGCTTGGGCCCGCGGGCATGCCGGCGGCTGCTGAAGGGCATGGCCAAGGTGAGCCGGGGCCGCGCCGAGTTCCTGAGCCCGGCCGAGAGGCTGCAGCCCAAGGTAACGCCGGGGAGGGTGGGGGGGGAACGGGAGGGGACAACACCGGGGGCCACCACCATGTCTGACTCCGTCTCCTCACCCCACCCCAGCTGATCCAGTCCCTGAAGAAGGCAATGGAGCCAGCCATCAGCGACATCACCATCGACTGGTACGTCCCCGACAGCATGGAGGCTCTGCTCTCGCCCACCGAGCTCCCGGCCCTCTACCCCGGCGACCGCCTCGTCAGCTACTGCGTCCTCTACAGCATCGCCCGCTTCCGCGACGGGCGCCCGCCGGTACCACCCGACCGGGGGGGCACCTTCCCGGGGCCACCGGCTTCTCCCCGCGCTGGGGGGCTGACGGCGCTGCCCTCTCTCCCCCCTCCAGGGCCGGGAAGGGGCTCGCCGGGGCTCCCGGGGCTCTGCCATCCCCTCGCAGGAGGAGGTGGCCAGTCCCCGGGAGAGCCGCCAGCCCCCCCGCAGCACCCCGGGGTCCGGGGACACCTCCCTGGATGTCTCTGGTGGGGGCACGGAGGTGTCGGAGCGCAGTGAGTGGGGTGGGGGCCGGGGCTGGGGTGGGGGGCAGGCGTGGGAACCCTGGGCTGATGGAGGGGGGGTCTGTGCTCGCTGGGCAGGTGGGGACCCCATTTCGGGGAGTGACATCTGGAAGCGGATTTACCAGCCCTCCTACATCCAGGAGCAGTACGTCCTGACCCACTGCTCCGTCAGCACCGACCCCAGCCGGGGGCTGCTCTCCCGCAGCTCCACCAGCAGCGAGTCCACCGGCTCCCGCGACGTGGCCCCCGAGGGTGGCTCCTCGGCCACTGGTGCCGATGCCACCTCCCAGCAGGGACAGAAGAGCCTGTCCCTCTGCGAGTCCTCCACGAAATCTGCCCCACTGCCCTCTGCCCCGGCTGGCACCAAGGTAAGGATGACGATAGGGTGTGAGGGGGGGCTTCCTCCCGGCTTGGCTGGGGTCTCACTGCCCCCTTGGGCCCAGACAAGGGGCTGCCGGGCTGAAAACCAGAGCGTTGTGGCCTGGATTTTAAGGAAGAATCAGCCATGAGTGATGTGAGGAGAGCCCTTGGGTGGTTTTGTCCTACTGGAAGGGGACAGCTGGGGACTAAGCAGCTGGTCCCCCAGCTCCCCAGGCCACTAGTCTGCTGGGTGGCTAGCGGCCCCCCTAGCCAGCTCAGATCCTCGTTAATGCAGCAGAAATTAAGCAGAAATAGCTGGGCTGGCATCAGGTATCGGACCTGCCAAGCTGGAGGGGAGAGCTGGCTGAGCTCCTGCCGGCTCCTTCAGCCCTCGGCCAACGTTGCCCGTTGATTAATTAACGACGGGGTGTGTCCCTGCTGCTTCACTCCTGGGTTTAAAACCCAGCCAGGGCGCAGGGATGGGGCAGCAGCTCCCTGGGAACGATGTCCCCAAGGCCAGGTGAGGCCAGCAGCCCCCCGGCTCGGGGACACGCTGCTTCCCCCTGGCACACGGCTCGGGTAACCGGCTCCAGCGGCGCAGCTGGTGGCCTTTGCTGCTGAAATGTCAAGCGTAAGTGATTTCCCTGCGGCGTAAATGATCCTCCCCATTCCCTGCCGCCGGGGACGGAGGGGGCGTGGGCGCCGCTGCCCTGTCATCGCTTCTGGGTGAAGCATCTCGGTGCAGGGACGTGGCTCTGCCCTGGGGACCCTGTCCCACTGCGGCATCTTCCAGCCTGAGGAACTGCACTAATAACTCACAAAACCTCACAAAAATCTCCGCTCCCCCCCTCCCCCTGCCTCAGCGTCAGCCTGAGTCACCCCCAGGGATGTTTGCAAACTCCCGTCTCGGCACCGACGTCGCTCCTTCCCACACGTACCAGGAGCCTGGCGAGCAGCGCCGATGGCCCCAGGGCACTGCCGGGTGCCAGCCCGCGGCACGGTGGGGCTGGGCCATGGCCAGTGGCCCTATAGCCAACGTCTGCAGGTGCCAAGTTAGGGCTGGGTGAAGGCTGAGCTCCGTGCTGGGGTGGCCATCAGCCTCCCCCACCGCAGGTGACGGTGGCCCTCAGTGCAGAGGAGCTGGCCCGGCGGAGGAAAGGTCTGGCCCGCGCCGCCATGGCCGGCCGCAGCTTCTCCTCGCCCCACGGGGAGCTGGACGCCCACCGGCTGCGGCGGGCCCTGGAGAAGGTGTCGCAGAAGAGGAACCAGTCGCTGGAGGGGCAGCTGGACCAGCTGGGACCCCGGGGACAGCAGCCACAGTCCGGCACGGCAGAGTCCAGTGGGTGCTGGCTCCTGGGGGGGCAGCGGGGATGGAGCCGGGTACCCCTCCCACCTCGCTGACCCCCCCCCCATGTTTTGCTGTCTCCCAGATAACCTCCTCTCGCCCACCCACCTGGACTGGGACATGCTGGTGGAGCCCTCCTACCTCTTCAGTGCCTCACCAGTGCCTGAGCCAGGGGGGGATGCCAGCCTGGGGTGGGACAGCAGCCCCCCCCTGCGCTGCCAGGTGGTGATCCATGGGCTGCAGGCCGGCAAACCCGTGTCCTGGGAGGTGATGGCCTCGCTGGAGCCGCTGCTGCAGCCCCGGGAGGGGCTGGGCAGGGAGGACACCCCGCCCCGGGGGGGCAAGGCCGGGGAGAAGCCCCTGCACCGTTTGGCAGCGCGGTCTGTCATCCGGGACAGCGAGAACGCAGCCCAGCGGGAGGCCGAGCTGCAGCAGGGTGGGTGTCGCTGTGTCCCCGCTCCAACCCTGCCCCATCCCCAGCATCCCCCTCCCCACCTCTAACTGCCCCCCCCGGCAGGTTTTGCCCGCCGTTTCCGCCTGAAAGCCCTGCAGACCAGCAGAGCCTGCGGCGTGCCCTCCCTCTACACCCGCCTGGTGCCCATCGATGCTGCCACCCAGGTGGCCCTGCCCGCCGCCCCCGAGGTGTGGGGCACAGGTATGGCCGGGGGGGCTGGAGGGCTGGGGAGAGGGCAGCAAGGGGGCAGGGGCTGAGATGGCATTGTCCCTTGCAGCTGGCTCAGCCAGCCGGCCACTGGCCACCTCAATGAAGAGCTGGCACCGCGGGAGTCCCCCTGTGGGTCTGGGCCAGCAGCGGGATGCAGAGGAGCAGGATGAGCCCCCCGTCGCTGCAGGTACCAATCCGGGGTCCCCAGGGACCCTCAGCTGTTGGCAAGAACTGTGGGTGCCTGGGAAAGAGCCACCAGTCTCTGGGGGGGGCAGGAGGGTAGCATTGCAGGTCTGTGTGGGTCACGGGTCCTGTGAGGGTCCCGGGAGCCCAGGGACCTCCAGGACTTTGCTCTTTTGCAGAGCGAGAGGAGACCCCCGGGTCCCCGGCCAGCGCCTCCTCCACCACCTACGGCTGGGAGAAGCAGAACGGCTCCAACGGTGGGTCCGGGGTGGGGATCCGGGGGGTGAATGAGGGGGAGACAGGGGTACCCCTGAGAGCTGGAGCCCCTGCTCTGCCCCACAGCGGGGAGTGGGACATGGCACTGGGTGCATCACGGCCCCCCCCATGCTGAGCTCTCCCCCCACTTGCAGGGCCCCCGAGCAGCCCCTCCACCGCCTCCATGGGCTCCCAGAAATCCACGGAGAGCGTCGCCGGCTCCAGGTGCAGCTGGGGGCCAGGGGGGAGCCAAAAAAATGGCATGTTGGTGGGAGAGGGGGACAGTGGGGTTGCATGTCCCCCGATGGCTCTGGCAGCATGGGGGACACTGCAGCCCCTTCCCCACAGTGGGTTGGGGTACAGTGGCCCCCCCAGGAATCGCCCCCCCCGGCCCTTTGCCTGCAGGTTCAGCCTGGGCCGGCGCAAGGGTCCCAGCCTGGCCCTGCGGCCACCGTGCCTCAGCCCCAGCAGCGAGCACTCCGACCACCGTGCCAGCCACGACTACCTCCCGCTGGTGAGCACCCCCTCCCCAGCCCACTGTGGGGGCCAGCAGCCCCCCCTGCCCCAGGGTGCAAACTCTGCTGGCGCCCTGCTGCTACCTTCAATGGCCCTGCTGGTTTTGGGGAGGGGATGTTGGACAGCCCCCGTGCCCCAGGGACCCTCCTGCAGCCCCCACCACTCTGCAGAGGGTCTGTACCTGCCTGCCCCCCCCAGCCACCCCCCTCCCCTGCAGGTGCAGCTGCAGGAAGCCCAGGGCCCGTTCCAGCTCACTGAGAGCTTCTCGGAGGTGGTGCAGATCCCCCTGGACCGCCTGCGCCGGGCCTCCCCCTATGCCTCCCACCGTGCCAGCCTCAGCCCCACGTCCCCGGGGGCCAGCAGTAGCCCTGAGGCTGGGCCCCGCAGCCAGGAGGGCAAGGAGCCGGCTGCAGCCCCGCAGCCTGGCTCCCCCCCATCCCACAGCACTTGCTCCGAGGTGCCCAGCGCGGCCGTGTGGGTGCAGGCCGACAGTGGCCACGGCTCCGAGTCTGACACCGGCCCCCACTCAGCCGCCCCCTCCGAGATGGGGGTGAGTTTGCAGGACACGGGGCCAGAGGACCTGGAGAGTGCCAGCTGGGCCACGGCAGTGGCCCTGGCCTGGCTGGAGCATCGCTGCGCCGGCTTCTTCGAGGAGTGGGAGCTGGTGGCGGCCAAGGCGGACGCCTGGCTGCGGGCCCAGCACTTGCCCCCCGGGGTGGACGTGGGCTGCCTCAAAGGGGCGGCCCGGCACTTGTTCCTGCTGCTCCGGCACTGGGACGAGAACATCACCCTCAACATGCTCTGCTACAACCCCAACAACGTCTGACAGAGAGGACAATAAAGGTGCCAGGCCCCACGCTGCCTGCACAGGGGTCTCTGTCACAGGCAGGAGCTGCTGGCTCCATTCAGTCAACACTGGGGGGGGGCTTTCACCCCCTTCCCAGCCATCTCCTGTTGGGGGGAGCAGCCAGGGCACTAGGAAAAGCCGTGCTGGAGGGTTCCCTGGGCTGCATCAAGGGAATTAAAACCTTGAGACAAAGCAGTTTTGCAGATCCTCTGTCTTAACCTCATCTCAGAGGCTGTGCCCCTCCTCTGTGGGGCTGGGAAGGAGCTCCTACAGCCCCAGGGGCCCCTCCGCTCCCCCTGAGGTGGGGCAGGTGGAGGCACAGCTGTCCTGATGCCATCACAGCACAAGGACGTTGTGTCTGGGGAAGGGCACGCCAAGCTCCCTTTACTGGAGAAGTCCTGCCCATGGTGGGGGGCTGGGGGGGGGTGTCCCCACGCTGCCCCCTTTGCACAGTTCTGGGGCTCAGGACCCTCCTGGGGTGGCTGGGGGCAGCCTGGGAGTTGGGCAGGGGCAGAGTGAGCAGAAGGAACAGTCCCAGAGGCCAGTTCCCATCGTCCGGTCGGCCATGGTCTCACTGGGCCTTCTTGGAGGGGGCCGGGGGCTTCCTGCTGGGCAGGGGGGCTTGTGGGCCTGGCGGAGGGGCTGTGCCGTACCAGAGCTGGAGCAGGACTAGTCCATGGCAGATGTGCAGGGAAAGGGAGCTGCAGACGGTGGAGGGGTAAGTGTTCCAGCAGAGCTCGATCACACCCAGCAGCAGCACCCTAGGGAGGGGAAAAGCCAGGGGTCAGTGTGGTGGGGGGAAAAAACACCAGCCCCCCCATCCCCAGCAGACAGGTGACGTTCCGCCCCCAGCAGCACGTACTTGGGCATGTGGGCGAGCTTGGCAGTGGGGGTGCACCAGAGCAAGTAGGGCAGGGTGTGGAAGTACCAGACGTAGAACTGGTAGTGCAGGGAGCGGCTGCAGCAGACGCCCAGGAAGTTGGAGGAGAAGAGGACGAAGATGATCTGTGGGGCTGGCGTTAAGGGGGCAAACGTGGCAGGGTCTGGGTGCCACCTCCCAGCAGCTCCCCAGAAGGGGTCGGTCCTGGCAGCGCAGCCGGAGTGGGACCCTGCCAATGCCCCTCCCCGCCCTGCCATCCCCCCCGTCCCCACTGCCCCCCATCCCCACTGCCCACCCTCCCAAAGGATATTGTTGACGGTCAGGGGAGGGGACGGGTGTTTCCTCTTGGCAGGATCCTTCAGCAGAGCCAGGATGCTCTCTTTGGACCTAAGGGGGAAGCATAAATATGGATCTCAGCCCCTGAAAGCCTCTCCCACCCCCATCTTCCCCTGTGAACCACGATGTCTGGGCAGCGCAGTCCCCAAAAGGGAACAGTAACCGTCCCCCAATCCCACCTGGAACCCCAGAACTGCAGCACTGAGGGGGCAGGAGGGGGTCGTGGACCTGTGTCCTGCACCACAGGGGCTGACGGGGATCGGCTGACAGGGACCAGAACCCCCGGGGAGCCTCGTGTCTCACCTGTGCCACCGGTGCAGCGCAAAGAGCCCCAGGCCAGCCAGGTGGGCCAGGAGCAGCCCCGCATGGAAAGCCCGACTCTGGAACACCTCTTCAGGGAGGAAGCGCCAGTTCACCGTCCATTTGAACTGGAACTGGCGGCCCAGGTCGAAGGAGCGGGTCAGGTACCCAAGGGGGTTCACCAGCAGGAAAGGCAGCCCCAGGACCACCTGCCAGAGACACACCAGTGCCCTCAAGACGGGACTTCCTCACCCTTGTCACCTCCCAAGAGCTGCGGCACCATGCAGGGTGACAGGGACCGTCAGACAAAGATGGAAGCCCCACGAATTAGATGATTATCAGTCTCCAGGTTGCTGTGTGGGGCCAGCTCAGACGCTGGTGCCACTGTCTGTCCCCCCAGGAGTCTTCACCCCAGCAGAAACAGGCGGGGTGCTGCGACGCACCTGGAGCAGGGCACAGATGCAGAGCTTGGGGATGCAGCCCAGGAGACCGAACCGCTGGAGGAGCAGGAAGAGAAGCCCGGGTGCGAAGAGCAGGATGTTCATCTTCACGGACACGGCCAGGCTGAGCAGAAAGTGGTGTTACTGCTGTGGCTTCCCGCAGCGGGGCCCAGGTAGCCTGTGCCCTGGGGCTGAGCTCATTCAGCCACGGAAAGGAGTCCCCTCCCAGCCCCCAGACCCTCACCTGAAGAGGAGGCAGCCCCAGGACCAGTGCTCCTCCAGGAAGAGGTTGATGGCCAGGAAGAGGATGGCCATGGCAACAGGGTCGTTAAAGAGCCGCAGGACAAAGATGGAGTGGATGCGGTAGGAGGCACAGCACATGAAGAAGAAAACATACGGGGGGACCTTGTAGGGAACAGAGACACGAGGGCCATCAGCAGCCTGTCCTGGACCCCCCCCGTTGCCACCGAGCCCTCCAAACCTTGCACCCCAGGCTGTTTTGCCCAGGCAAGGGCTGAGCAGAGCAGGAGAGCCCCCAGCTCCAGGCTACCTTGTTGGTTCGGCAATAGATGCGGAAGACGAGGAGGAGGTTAAGGAGGTAGAGGCCAGCGAAGAGGTACTGGGCCAGGCGGATGTCGGCGCCGCGGCCCGTGGCGTAGTACAGGCCCAGGAAGATGTAGACGAAGCCAGCGGGGTAGCTGTGGAGAGAAGGGAGTGAGGGGCTGGGCCCCTCTGGGACCCCCCGGGGAGCCCAGCTGTCCCCATCGCTGTCACTCACACCAGCGGCCCGGTGTCCCCCTTCAGCTGGGTGTAGTCGAGGGTCCCATTGGCAAATCCCTCCACCTCCTCCATGTAGGCCTTCCAGTCGATCTCGGTGTCTGCGGGGACGGGGGGAGGTCAGCCGTGGAGGAGGCGGAGCGGGGAGGGGGGGGGGCGCGCCCCCCCCGCCCCCCCACCTCCAGACCCCCCAGCCTTGCCCTGCCACCCCCTTCAGCCGAGCCTCTGGCCCCTTCCTGTGCCCGCAGCCCACCCGCGTCCCCCCCCCCTCCCGCCACCCCGGGTGGAGGCTGCTGTCCCCTGCCAGGGGGTCACCCCTCCAGGGAGAGCCCCTCTGGGCTGCCCAGACGAGGACGAGCTGCCCCCGGGGGCAGGGCCTACCCCTGTCACCCCCGGGGCAGGGCCTACCCCCACCATCCCGGCCGGGGCCCGTCTCGGCGGGTAGGGCCTGCCCCCGCCGCTCCCGGGGGAGATGTCGCCTATCCCCCGTGCCCGGGGCAGGGCCTACCCCCGCCGCCCCCGCCGGGGCCCACCCCCGCTGCCGGCGGCACTCACAGGGGACCCGCCGGATGACCCAGAGGTTGACGCCGCCCTCGGCCAGGCAGAGGCAGGCGGCCACCAGCGGGGTGTACCCGGGCTCCAGCAGCAAGGCCCGCCGCTGCCGCCAGACCCTCCGCAGGCCCGCCGCCATGGCCGATCCCGGACCCTTTCCCGCCCCGGTACCGCGTTTCCGCCCGGAACGGGCTCAGGGCGGAACCGGAAGCGGCACGTGGGGGCGAAGCGGCACGTGGCGCCCGGTGCTCCCCCCCCCCGCTTTCCCGGTATGGAGGGGCGGCGCACACCCGCCGATAAAGGCCGATACAGCGCCTCCCAGAACCGCCGCTGCCGGTACCGGCCGCGGCGGTTCTGGGAGGCGCTGTACCGGCAGGAGGGCGCCGAGCCCCGGGAGTGGCTGGGGGGGCTCTCCCGTTACCTCCCGCAGCTGGAGCCCGAGCTGCGCCCCGGAGACCGCATCCTCGTCCTCGGTACGTGCCCCGGTGGGATTCGGTGGCGGCGGGGGGGATGTAGGGCAGCCGGGGGGTACCGGCCGCGAGGGGGCGGCGGTGCCGGTCGGTGTCACCGCCCGGTAATCCCGCTCCGCCGGCGGGATTAGGCGGGTGTAATCACCGATCCTGTTAGCGGATCAGCCGCCGCCGCCACCCGCGTTTATCGGCGGCCCCCGAGCTCCTCCGCCTCCCCCCCCTTCTCTGGAGCGGCGAAAGGAAGGGGTGTGTGTGTGTGTGTGTGTGTCTGTGCCCGCCGCACCGGGGGGGGGGGGGGCTGTGTCTTGCCGGGGTCTCCCCGGGACATTGATCCCTCCGCGTGTGCCTCCATCCCGGGTGAGTGTCGTCGTCCCCCCGCCCAAGACGCTGCCCGGATTTGCCCTACCGCAGGCTCTCTGGGGGGGCACAGCTGGCTCCTGCCCCACGGCACTGGGAGGGGGACACTGGGGACTTCCCCCCCGGATCCCTCTCTGCCTCCCCACGGACGCCCCCGTGTCCTGTACAGGAGGGGGGATCCAAGATGCAGGGGGGGACTGCCCTCCCCCCATGTCGTGTGGAGCCCAACACACCCACCTTGCAGGACGGGAGTAATTAAGAACTAGCCCAGCACTCACTAATTAGTGCCGAGGCGATGACCCACTCCCCCTCCAGCTGGGGGGGCTGCCTGGGGCCGGAGTGGGGCGCCAGCAGGGTTGGGGTGCGGGCAGTGCCCCCCGTGGGCCCCCCGATGAGCCCCTGCCCCGGCGCAGGCTGCGGCAACAGCGCCCTGAGCCACGACCTGCACGAGCGGGGCTACCCCGACGTCACCAGCGTGGACTTCTCCCCCGCCTGCATCGCCGCCATGCGCGCCCGCTACGCCCGCTGCCCCCGCCTGCGCTGGGCTGTCATGGACGTCCGTGCCCTCGCCTTCCCCGATGCCGCCTTCGACGTGGTGCTGGAGAAGGGCACCCTCGACGTCTTCATGGCGGAGGAGACCGACCCCTGGCACGTCTCGCCCCGGGCGGCTGCCGAGATGCACCGGGCGCTGGCGGAGGTGAGGGGTGGGGGGCAGAGGGTGGACCCCATCCCTGTTCGGGGCGGGTGGGGGTCTGGAATGTCCCCCCAACACCCTGCTTCCCCGGGGATGCCCCAGGTGCTGCCTCTGCCCCCCAACGCCAGGTCGAGCTACCCTGTGAAGGGGCAGCTGGGGGGCTGCCAGCCCTTTTGGGGGTGAGAGACCCCCTCTCCCACCCTGTCGCCCTCTCCCTGGGGAGGTGGATGGAGCAGGGGTCCCCCCTGGGGGGGTGGAGGGGTGCTGGTTGGGGGGCTGTGTGACCCCCATCCTGAGTTGCACACTAAATATTCAGGGTGGGCTGTGGAGATGGGCCCTGTCCTGGCGTGGGTGGCTCTGGGGGCGACACTGAGGTGGCCCTGCCCGCCCAGGCAAGGTGAGGACCATGGGGCCTGTCCCCGCCCCAGCTTTGATCATTAATGGGGTCCCCATCCTCTGGTCTGGGGTCGCCATGGCAACCCTCATCAGCATCGATCGGGCCATGGTGTTGCCACGGGGACAGGCGATGCCTCCGGCCCTGTTAATTGGTGGAGGCAGGGTCTGGTGGGGGGGTGCGGGTCCTGGCAGCCCCCCCTGCCCCAAGGGAATGACTGCAAGGGTAATTAATTGCTGCATCCGCCCGGCATCCCTGGGGGGGGCGTGGGGTGATGGGAGGGTGCTTGTGGCTACTGCCCCCCCATCCTTTCTTGTCCCCCTGAGCCTGGGGGAGCAGGACCCCCGGTGCTGGGGGCAGTGGGTCTGTCCTCACCAAGGGGGCCAGCCCTGCCCTGCCAGCTCTGCTGTTTGGCCAAATGACAAGGACGGGCAGCAGGGATTTAGTGCTGCTTTTCCCTTTTTTTTCCCTTTTTAATCCCCCCGCTCAATCCCTGCCCTCCCCCCCAGCATCGCTGGGCACTGGCCTCTGCCCGCAGCTGGTCCCCACTGTCCTTGTCCCTGGGGGGATTCACGGGGTGTTCCCACCCGCTCACGGCTTCACCGGACCCTCCATGCCATGGCTGCCCCCTCGCCCCCCCCCCCTTTCTCACAGGGGGACCAAGGTTTTTGTGGCCTCTGTTCTGCTCTCCCTGGGGGGGACATAAGGACCTGAAAATCTGCCCTGGGGACAGCCCTGTCCCGGTGATCCGGGGGTGGTGGGTCAGTGCCAGATGGGGAGCAGCGCCCCCCAACCTCCCCCTTTCCCCCCCCACCCCAGCCCCGGCCAGCGGATGGGAAGGTTCCCTGCACCCGTCTCCAAGCAACGGCCATTAGTGCTCTGTTAATGAGGGATGGGATGCGGGATGCCTCTCGCTGGGCTCCAGATGGAGATCCCTGCCTGCCCCCCACCCCGGGACCCCCCTGCCTGGCACTTGGGAATCCACGGGGCCGTTCCAGCACGGATGCATCCAGCGCCCTGTGGGAAGGATGCTGAGCTGGGTGCCCAGGCCGGGGCGGGGGGATGCAAGGACCTTCCTTCCCCTTTTCCTGGCCAAAACACTCAGGTTTGGTTCCAAAGCCCCCATCGCAACGGGGGGGTGACACGCAGTCTGCCTGTCACCTCTCCACCCCTGGTGCTGAGCCCTGGAGCGTCCCCAAAGGATTAAACCAGGGCTCGGGAACCCCCCCCTTGGCCCCCAGCCCGCTCCTCTGCCGCCGCGGCTCTGCCCTTGCCCGGGGGGGGTGGTCTGGGGGTGTCCCTGCCCGGGGCAGGGGGGCTGGCGGGGGGGCTGGCCGCCCGCCCGCCCCGGGCGCTGCCTTTGCATGCCGAGCACGCCCGCGCTGGCCGTAAAAGCCTTTTGACATTGGATAAAGCCAAGCAAGAAAATTGATGTTCTTTTCCATCCTGTGAGCGGGGGCTTAGTTCCAGCGGGAGAAAATGGTGATTAAAAGGGTCAAGTCCTTTTCCATCCAACCTGCCCCCCCCAACCTCGGCCGCCGGGTGCTGCCGGGGGGGGTTGGGGGGCGGGGCTGGGGGCCTTGGGGAGGGAAGGGATGCGATGGGGGTCCCACGCTGCGATGGGGGGGAACCCGGTGTGTGTGTGTGGGGGCAGCTTTTCCCCGCGCCAGGGCTTGGTCTCTGTGCTGAGGGTGAGGAGTTTGGGGGATGCTCTGGGGTTTTGGGGCACAGGGAGAGGTGGTGGACCCCCAAGCTGGGGACACGTCAGAGCCGAGGGGGTGTCTCTGGGAGGGACGAGGTTAGGAGGGGGGATTTGGGGGTGCAGTGGGAGAGGCTGGGGAGGGAAGGGGAAGGGGGGGCCCTGGGGATGGGGCTATCCCTGCCAGAGTGGCTGAACCTCACCGTGTGTCCCCCCCCGGGGGTTCTCCTGCTGCAGGTGAGCCGGGTGCTGCGCCCGGGGGGCTGCTTCATCTCCATCACCTTCGCCCAGCCCCACTTCCGCAAGCCCCACCTGGCCCAGGAGGCCTTCGGGTGGTCCCTGCGCCATGTCCCCTGCGGGGACGGGGACCCCGCCGCCTTCCACTACTTCCTCTACCTCATGCGCAAGGGGCAGCCCCTCGACCCCTCCGACCTGGCTCTGGGGCGACGCCTGCACCAGCCCCCGGCCCCCCCCGACCCGCCGCCACCCCCCGCCCCCCCCGACGACGATGAGGAGTACCTTCTCGCCATCCAGCTCTGACCTGGGGGGGGGGGGCTTCCCTGGCCTCCCCCTCATCCGATAAAGCCTTAAGCTGCTGCACCCTCGCGGGTGGGGGACAGGGAACCAGCGTGTGTGTGTGTCCCCAAGCTGCCCGGTGATGGGAGAAAAGGGGGACACGGACATTTCTCCCGGGGGAGCAGCAGGATGCTCCGAAGAGCGGGTGATGCCCCCCCCTTCGACACCCCCCCCCGCCCAGGCTCTGGAGAGCAGCCAGGGCTCTGGGCTTTGCGGTAATGAAACCAAATCGGGTTTAATTCCACCCATCTATCCTGCAGGGAGCGGCCCCCTGACATCCATTTCCCCCCCCCCCCCCCCCCAGCACAGCTGGGCTGGGGGGCAGGATGGGGGGGTGCCAGCACTGGCTGTGGGGGGCAGGATGGGGGGTACCCTCAGTCCCGGGCCAGGACCCCTGGACCAGTCTCCTCGGCTGTGGGGGTGTGCAAGGACACTGTGTCCTTGTCGTGTGTCGTCCCCCCCCCCCCGGCCACGCATGTGTGACAGCCGTGCCACCCTGTGCCGGCAGGGCTGGCTGCTGGCATGGGGGGGCTGGTGTGCGGGTGCCAGCACAGTGGCTGCTACCGGGGGTGTCCCCAGGGTCACCACACCCCCCCTCAGGGTGGGGGGCATGGAGGGGACCCCTCCTGGGTGGGGGGGGCAGTGACACATGGAAGAGGCGCGAGCTGCCGGGATGCTATTTCTGGCAAAAGGCATAAGTGGGTCAGGCGGTGCCCCCCCCCGCGGGGAGCCAGCAAAGGACTCCGGGGTCAGGTCCTGTCCCCCCCCTCCCCGTACCCCCCCCAATCCCACAGCACCCCCAGAACCCACCAGGGGGGACAGAAAGGAGCAGGCGGCTGCGGGCCGGGCCTCGGTACATGAATGTATTTTATTCATCGCATTTTGTTCACCAGTACAGTGAAAAATGGCATTTAAATTTACAATGGATCATTCGTAGAACATCATGACACAAGTATCTTTTTTTTTTCTTTTTTTTCTTTTTTTTTTTTTCCCCTCAGTTTTGTTTTTTTGTTTGGTGGGTTTTTTTGTTGTGTTTTTTCCTTTTTTTTTTTTTTTTTTTTTTTTTTGCGTCGTCGTCTCCATAAATGCCACTCGTAGGTTATTGAAAAAGATGACGAGTTTCTCATGCACATCAGACCCCCCCGAGAAGCTTCTTAAAAAATAAAATTAAATTAAAGTACAAAATTAAAAACAACGACTCAGGCCGGTCCCTGCCCTCCCCGCTCCCCCCACCCCCGAGCGAGGGGCAGCGCCAGGACCCCCACGGCCCCCGCAGCCGGCCCCGGTGGGCTCTGGCCCTGGTGCTGCTGGGGGGGGGGGACACGACTGCGGCGGCCGATGGTGCTGCCAAACCCTCTGGCCAGTCCTGCTGCTGGCGGGGGGGTCAAGCCAGGGGTCCCCGCTCCCCTCCCCGCATCTTCTCCTTTCCTCGTGCTCCACGTCTTTCTCGTCATGTGTCCCCCCCCCCGTTACTTCCCCCCCCTCCCCTCGGTTTTTTCTTCTTTTTTTGTCTTTTTTTTTCTTATGGAAAAAAATATGAACCCTTTTTTTTTTTTTCTGTTTGTTTGTTTGTCTGTCTGTCTGTTTGTTTTTCCCGATGCGGTTGCTTCGACATCTCAACGTCAGCAGATCGTTTTTAACAAAGATTCGGATATAAAAATACAAATATGAGGAGTTTCTGTTTAAAAAGAAGCGTGCCGGGGTGGGGGGGCTGACCCCCGGGCGCCCGGGCCACCAAGCTCATGCAAAAAACGATGGAGCAAAAAATGTCTCTGGACAGCAGCGCTCCCCCCGGACCCCCCCCCACACCGCCCCCCCCGGAGACAGGCCCGCCCCGGGATTCGGGACACCCCCCCCTCCGCCAAGGGGGATGGGGAGGGGGGGACGCGCCGCGGCGAGAGAGGGGGGGTGTCTCTGCCCAGGGCTGCGGGGGGGGGGGCTCGGCGGGCTGTCCCCTCGCCCCCCCGGGGGAGGCGGAGGGGTAAAGTGCATGGCTCGGGGGGGGAGGGTGGTGGTGGCCACGGAGCACACCCCCCCCCGGGCCGGTGCGGGTGGGGGGGGGGGGGTCAGCGCGGGCAGGGCCTTTCCCCCCCCTCGTCGGCGGCGCAGCAGCATGCGGGGCACGGCCTGCGGGTCCTGCGGCGGGTCCCGGCTCTACACCCCCGGCGGCGACTTCTCCGTCATGCCCTTGAGCACCTCGTCTATCCGGTCATCCTCGATCACCACTGCGGGGACAGGCGGGGGGGGGGCGTGGGCGAGGGGACACGCACCCGGCCTTACCCCCCCCCCCCGGCTCTCAGCCCGGGAGGGCTCCAGAGGTGCTCCCCCCCACCCCCCCGATGCTTGGGAGCAGGGCGAAGGGGCGCAGGTGGGTGCAACGGATCCCCCCCCCCGCCCAACACCCCGCACGGCTTGGGTAGGGGCAGCATCCCCCCCCCCCGCAGCCAGCCGGCCGCCCTGGAGAACGGGGGGGGGACAGGAAAGACCAGGAAGGACCCCCCCCTCCTCTCTGCGGCAGGCGCTGATGAGAGCAACAGGACTGGAATGGGTAATGACCCAGCGGGGGGGGCACTGCCAGCTCGGCGGGGGTGGCAGCCAGACCCCCATCAGCATCACCCGCTGCGCAGGACACCCCCCCCCGCCCCCCGCCATCGGCATCACCGCCGGGGGAGCCGGACAGACCCCCCCCCCCCGTCAGCACAGCGGGCTGCACGGACACCCCCTCCCCCCAACAGCATCACCGTGGGGGGGCTGGGCAGCCCCCCTGTCAGCATCACCCTCCAGACAGCCCCCCGTCAGCATCACCCGCTGGGCAGACCCCCCCCCGTCAGCATCACCACTGGGGGCTGGGCAGACCCTCACCAGCACCACCATCGGGGGGGCTACACAG
Organism: Gallinago undulata; assembly: GCA_026546715.1. Classification (NCBI taxonomy): domain Eukaryota; kingdom Metazoa; phylum Chordata; class Aves; order Charadriiformes; family Scolopacidae; genus Gallinago; species Gallinago undulata. Next base: position 224,940 of record JAOTQQ010000052.1, read on the forward strand.
AACCCCCCCACACACAAATCAACATCACCGGCTGGGCAGATCCCCCCTATCGTCACCCCTGGGGGTGGGGGACAGACCGCCCCCCCCGCCAACACCACCGACTGGGGCGCTCAGCAACCCCCCCATCACCACCCTGGGGGGGGACTGGCCAGACCCCCCCCAGCACCAGCATCACGGGGGAGCAGCCAGACCCCCCCCATCACCACCGAGTGGGAAACAGCCCCCCCGTCACCCCGGGGGGGGTCTGCCAGACCCAGCCGCCTCCGCCGCAAACGGGGGCGGGGGGAGCAGGCAGCAGCTCGTCCCCCCTCGGGGCTGGGGGGGGTGTTTGTTTGTTTGGGGGGAGAGGGGGCTCTGTTTACCCCCTCCTTTTGCCCCTGCAGCTCACGGAGGGGTGTTTGCCTATGGAGCCCCCCAGGCAGGCGGGGGGGGGGGGGGCTGCAGGGTAGGCAGGGTCCATTCTGGGGGTCCCCGAGGCATCGGGAAGGATCAATGGTGACAGATTGGGGTGCAGGGAGGGGGGGCGTTTATTTGATGGAAGTGGGAGAGCTTCTGGTGGGGGTCTCTGCGGCAGGACGTAAAGCGGGGGGGGG
>JAOTQQ010000052.1:230643-244606 GCA_026546715.1 Gallinago undulata
CCCCCCCCCCCCCCCCCCCCCCCCCCCCCCCCCCCCCCCCCCCCCCCCCCCCCCCCCCCCCCCCCCCCCCCCAGCTGGCAGGACACCTGGGTCCCCTGAGGGCCTGGCGTGGAGGGATAGGAGGCTTGCAGGGCTCAGCCCAGTCACCGTGGGCTCCAAACCGAAAACCCCAGAGAGGGGGGGACACGGCGGGCTGGGGCGGGGGCGCAGGCGCTGCGGCACGGCCACTGTGCTGGGCGGTTTGGCATGGCCGGGCTGGGGCTGGCGGGGATCCCAGCGGGTGAGTCACGCTGCCGCCCGGAGCGGTGCCAGGCAGGGCTGGCTCAGCGGGGTCCCAGTGCCCAGGCCACCACGGGGCCAGTGGCCTCCTGGGGGTGGCAGCGACCCGATGAGTGGGGGACACGTGGTAGGGCTGTGGGGTGGCGCGAGGGGTGCTGGCACCCTCCCCATGCACGTCTCCTGCCCTGGGTCCCCTTGGCACCCATGGGCACAGAGGGGAGCGGGTGACAGCCCGTCCCTGTCCCCGCTGGCCCCGGGGAACGAGTCGAGCAGTCTGGGGGAGCACAGGCACCCCCTGCCCTCCCCGTCCCACGCACCCCCTCGCGCCAGCAGCTCTTGGCAGGCAGCAGAGTGTGTTCCTGGCAGCCCAGCCTCTCCCATCTGGTATTTATCTCCTTCCCGAAATCCCTCCTGCTGCGGGGGGGATGCCCGGCTGCGGGGATAGGGCGGGGGGGGGACACCCGGGCCCCACTGCTCACTCTGCAGCATGGCAGTCACCATGCTGTGGGGGTGGGAGTGGCGGGGAACGCTCCCCCCCCCCCCCCTCAAAAACGGGTCCCAGGAGGTCTCACTGGGGACAACACCACAGGGGCACCTTCACCCCAGCCCCAAACTGGTCGCAATGGGAGCTGCTGTCCTGGGGAGGGGGCACATCATTACTCACCCCCCTCAGCCAATGCTGCTGCCTGGGGCCTGCAATCGCTGCTCCCCCACTTTCCCCCCAAATCCTGGGTGCCCCCGAGCTGCTGGAGCCAGGCGAGCCCGTGGGTTGCCTGGGCAACTGCAGGCAGGCAGCGATGGGGAGCGGTCCAGAGGAGCAGTTGCCATGGAGACCGGAGGAGCACGATCGCCTTGGCAACAGTCCTGTTTCCCCCGCCTTCCCCCCCCCCCGCCTTTGGGGCTGCATCTTGAGAAGGTGCATCCCAGCTGGGGGTCCCCTGCCCACTGCCCACCGGTGAGTGTGTCCCTGGGCGGGGAGACCCTCGGGGACCCCCGTGTCCTCCCCTCACTTCAGGGCGCAAAGGAAGAGGTGAGACCGAGCTCGGCTCCTGGGCTTTATCACCGCACACACCACTGCGCGCTGCTCCCCACCTCCCAACGGCCAAGGAGGGGGGGCTGACCCCCAGCCCCAGGCGGAGAGTGGGGACCTTGTGGGGAGGGAGGTATGGACCTTGTCCCCCTCCCCGGGCGGCAGAGGGGCACCGTGCGCTGCTGCCAGCCCTGGGGTGTCTCTGTAGGCACATGGACGGGGAGGGGAGGGGACATGGTGGCACCAAGGTGTGCCACAGTGGTGGCTTAAGGCAGGGGGTGTCTCTGTCACCCCACCCTGGTGGCTGTGTCCCACCAGCCTGGGTGCTGCCCCCACCACCCTCCTCAAGGACAAAGCCATGTGCTGAAGAACAAGGGAAATGTCCTGTGTAGCATTTGAGGGGGGTCAGAGCTGGGGAAGGGGTACAGACCAAGTAGCCACTTGCCACAGTGGGGCTGGGGTCTCTGCTTGGGCACTGAGCATATTTACCCTCAGGTCTTCATGTTTGGAGTGGGGGAGTGGTGTCCCTCCGGTAGGCAAAGTGAGGACAAGGGGGGTATAACTCCTCCCCCTCCAAAAAACAGAAGGGGCACACCAGGACCCTTCCCTCCCCACAGGAATCACTCAGGTGAGATTTCTGCAGGCTCCGGGCTGGGGCTCGGTTCACGTTGCCCCTCCCCGGGCCTGACACCCCCCTGCCCCCCACCCCCGTCTCCCCAGGGTGCGCTCAGGCCTGGTAGAAGGGCACCACGCGGTCGATGGGCCCCCGGCAGATGGGGCAGAGGTGGGCGGGCAGGGCCTGGAAGCAGCGGAAGCAGCAGCAGATGTGGCCACAGCCCAGGAGGACGCAGTCGCGGGGCCGCGTCAGGCAGATCACGCAGGAGTCCTCAGGCCCCCAGTCCCCGGCCGCCTCCTCGCCATCGGGCTCCTTGTCCTGGGGCCGCTGCTGGCGGCGGGCGCGGCGGTAGGCACGGCACAGGGCATGCAGGAGGATGGCCAGGCCGGCCGCAGCACAGAGCAGGGCAGCGCCCTTCCAGAGCCCGCCGGCCGACTCCAGGTCTGCCAGCACCGACTGCCAGTCCCCCAGGCACAGAAAATACTCGCCCCCCCGGGCCGGTGGCTGGAGGTGCAGGGAGCCGTCGGGGTGCAGGGCCAGCTCCCCGATGCCCGTCAGCCCGGCCCCCACCCGCAGCATCTCCTCCGTCTCCAGGATGCCCTTGGGCTTCTCCCCGCTCAAGTACTGGCCCAGCAGGTCACGGAAGCCGTGGGCCGGCTGCTGGAAGCGCTCGTACACCGTCTCCAGCGGCAGGCAGACGGCTCGGAGGGGGCTCTCCACGCTCACCTGTGTCACCGCCTCGGTGTCTGAGGAGGCCAGCAGGAAGGGGACGGTGTAGACCTGCTCCGAGAGCACCCGCTCGCTCTCGCTCCTGCAAGCGGAGCATGCAGTGCTGAGATGTGGGAAACTCTCATCCCGGGGCTGAGCCAAGGGCAGGGACTAGAGCCGTTAGATGAGCTGCTTTCTGCCTCTTAGATGGCCCCAGCGGACAAGGGTCTGGACCCACTGGTGCAAGCCCACCCCTGCTGTCCCCTCCTATCGCTCACCAGCTCTGGGCCAAGCTGTTCCAGATCAGCCGATGCTCTTTCAGAAGCAGTTTCTGGATCACGCCCTGCAGCCCCTCATGGTAATGGCTGGTCAGCGCAGCCTTGGCTGGCAGCACTATGCCTAAGGATGAAGGGAGGCATCGGGGACGAAGGAAGGGAGCCCAGCCCCTGTCCCCGATGTGGGGTCACAGGGTCTCCTTACCTTCCAGGGCAACGTAAGGCAGGCATCTCCCATCGGCCGCAGACACCAGTGCTGGTAAATCGTCGTCAACCTGGAGCTTTGGGGCCTCCTGGAAGAGCAGGGACTGAGTGTGAACACAGGCAGGAGGGACGGACTGGCAGGCAGAAGGTGGGTCACGCATGGCTTTGTGGGGAGCCCTGGCAGGATGTGACCTGCTTGGTCCTGAGCATCATGACATCGGTACAAGATGCAGCAGGCTGTAGTCATCAGCGAGGGGCACCCAAACCAAAGGCTCTGGGCTGGGGAGAACAGGGAAACAGGGCAGGGACAGCGGGCAGGAGAGACGTGAGGGACAGGGCTACCTGTATGCGTGTCACCACTCTGGCTTTCTTCCTGTACAGGTAGTAGAAGAGGCCGGAGAAGGCGAGGCTGGAGCCCAGACACAGCAGCTCCCCGGGTGTGATGGGCGGCGCATCCATGGTGCCAGGCGCAGGCGGCACACCTGCAAGGTGAGCGTGTCGGCTGGGGGACAGGGCCATGTCAGCGCAGGGGCAGGGATGGCCCAGTGCCCCTGTCCCCAGGGCGCTGCCACCCTCGGGCCAAGCCTGCCCATGGCCCCGGCTGGGGGCAGCTCAGCTCCAGCACCCATGGGAGCCCAGTCGCCCTGGCCAGCACCCCGCGCCCGGCCTGTCTCTGGAGGTGCCGGTCTCGGCCTGCACCCAGGACCGGGCCGAGGCCTAGCACCCGTGACCCAGCCCGGGTCCCAGTCGAGGCCTGGCAGCCCCAGCCCGGGCCGGGCACCCCCGATCAGGCTCAGGTCCAACACCCCGGCTCAGACCCAGCCCTCCGGGTCCGGCCCGGTCCAGCCGCAGCCGCTCACCCCGGCCCCGTTGCCCCCCCCAGGCCAGAGGCGCCCAGGCCCGGACCCCCAGCCCCGCCGCGCTGCCTGCTGGGAAATGTAGTGCGGCCGCGCGGAGCAGCGGCGGGTCGGGCGGTGTCCGGAAATACCGCCCCCAGCGTCCTTCGCGCCGAACTACAGCTCCCGGCGGGCCTTGCGCCGGCCGGTAAGGCGTTGCGGCTCCCGGCGGCCTTTGCGCCCCCCCTCAGCAGGGTCCCCGGGCGGCGGAGGCTCCGCTGCGGGATGGGGCGTCGGGGTTCGGCCTGACTCCCGGGCAGGACAGGGTCACCCGTGCGGGGGAGCAGCGCGACCGTTTGGCCACCGCGGGGGCCGGGGCTGCTGTCCCCGCGCGGCTCCTGCCTGCCCTGGCCGCAGCCCACCAGGGGCCGCCGCCCTGTCCCCCGGCCGCCCCGCAGCAACCGTGCCCGAGCGGTGCTCGGTCCCCGCCGACCCTGCCCCGAGGCTGACGGTCTCCTTCCCCGCACGTCTGCCCCCCTCCCGCCATCCCTCGGGGTGTCCCCTCTCCCACCCCCGTCCCTCCCCCGGCTTTTGAGTCACCCCCCGCTCCAGATCCCGCCTCTGTGCCCCCCCCCCCAGACCCCAACACTGCGAAGGACCCGGAGCTGCCGGAGTAAGTGGAAACTGCGTTTAATCGTTAAATAAATTCAGCGACAGCCACCCACAGCTGAAGGCACCAGAGTCCCCGCCGCCGCCCGCTGGTCCCAGCAGAGGTGGATGGGGAAGCCAAGCCGGGTCAGCAGGGGGCGAGGGCTGAGCGACGCCGGGTGGCCCCCGGCCTCCGCCTCTGGCAGGTCTGGGGGCAGGAGCCGGGGGGAGCTCGGCTCTAGCGCTCTCCTTGGGACCCCTCTGACCTGCCCGGCTTGGCGGGGGGGGGATGCGGCACTGGGGGGCGCTGAGCTGTGTCTGTCTCTAGCACGCTGGGGTTGGGGGGCAGAGCTGCGTTTTGGGGGTGCTACGGCTTCTCTGTCAGTTGTGCCCGGCCCCAGGCTGTGGATGGGGGCTGCGGTGGGTGCCCGGTGTGGGGCTGTATGTGCTGGGGGGGGGGGCAGAGGTGGGGCGAGGCGGCGTGCGGTGCGTGCACGGGGGGGACCGCGATGGAGGGTGACCCAGGGGGTGGCCCCGCTCTCTGCCAGTGGGCCAGTGCCAGCAGCCGGCGAGGGCTGGGGAGGGAGGGGGGCATAGCTGGACGTTGTCCCCTCTGTCCCCACCACCCTCCCCATCCCTACCACACCTCACAGTGCTTTCCGGGGTTCATGGGGGAGCCCAGGGGGCAGCCGAAATGTTCGACAAAGTCCCGGGAGTTGCTGAGGGTGCCGATGACGCGGAACTTGTCAGGGCTGTGGGGGTCGGTCACCAGCCCTTCGTGGGAGCTCTCGGGCGTCCGGACGGAGCACCAGACCTGCCAGAGCCAGGAGCAACCTCAGGGACCTCCCCCCCAGGTGGGATGGGGGGCTGTGGGGTGGCTCCGGGGGAAGTCGAGGAGGAATGGGGAACCCCGGCTCCACCTTACCTGCGCGAAGCCCACGAAGAAGAGCTGGTGGTTGGTGAGCCCCAGGGCCGGCAGGCGCTTCTCCTCCCCGTTCTTCTGCAGCCAGGACTTGTACGCCTGTGGGAGAGCCGCCCTGAAGCCCCGGGGAGGGTCGTGCAGGCACAGGGAGGGGGGGTCCCGCGGCACTCACGTTGTAGGCTGCCTTGAGGCCGCCGTTGTCGGCGATGTTCTCGCCCAGCGTCTGCCGGCCGTTGACCTTCTCGTGGTGGACGGTGTAGCGGCCGTACTGCTCGGTCATGCAGGCCGTCCGGTTCTTGAAGGCCTCCAGGGAGGAGTTCTGCCACCACGGCCGCAGGTTGCCCTCCTTGTCGTACTCCCGCCCTGTGGGACCCAGCCGTGGGGTAGGACTGGGGGACGCTGGACACCCCCTGCAGAGCTCCCCCCCAAGCAAGGTGGGGGTGCAGTGGGGACAGCCCTGGGGGCGCCTGGCACCTCAGGTCTGTACCTGGGAGAGATGGTGTCCCCCCAGCCCCGGCTCTGGGTGGGCTCCCTCTGGGGCTCAGCCATCCCCTGGTGCATGCCCCCTGTCCCAAGCCCCGTTTGTCACCCCGATTTGCCCCCACCCCCCGTCTTGGCTCTCGGGTCGGGGTGAAGGCACAAAGCGGAGCGGATGCGAGAGGGACCCGCCCCGCACCCTGCGGGGGGGAGGATGAGGAGGGGGATGCAGACACCGTGTCCTCACCAAGCGGATGGAGCGAAAGCTGCACAGAGAAGCCGGGGGGAGGAATCGGCGGGTGCCACCTGGGGAGACAGGACGATAGAAGGGGGGGTGGCCGGGGGTGGGGGGGCACGAGCACACATGATGCGATGTGATGATGGCAAAGCGGGGACCCCCCGCGGCACCCCCTCCCCACACCGAGGGCAGGGGATGGGCCGGGCCGGGAGGGGGCAGGGTGGTGATGGGGGGTCAGGGCTGGCGCTGCCGGGGGGGCTCTCACCTTGGTCATCGAAGGCGTGGGTCAGCTCGTGCCCCATCACCACGCCGATGCCGCCGAAATTGAGGGCTCTGCAGGGCCGGGGGGAGAGAGACAGGTAAGCGGGGGGGTGGGGGGATGCCATGACAGCCAGCCCCCCCTTCTGTAGCCCGGACACCCCGTCTGTGTCTGGGGCAGGGAATGGGTCCTGCTGGAGACGCTGGTGGCCCCATGGAGACTTTGCAAGGTGTCCTGACTGGGGGATGTAAAGCCTTGGTGGACCCTCGCCTCCCCCCAGGGCTTCGCTTTGTGGTTGTGGGGTGCCCATGCCCCCCACCCCCAGGAGATGCCCCCCATCCCCTGCCAGGCTCACTTGGGATGGCTGCGGGCGTAGAAGGGAGCCTGCAGGATGCCGGCGGGGAAGACGATGCCGTTCTTGGTGGGCAGGTAGTAGGCGTTGACGGTCTGCGGGGTCATGCTCCACCTGGGGTGGGGAAGGGGGACAGGGGGACAGGCGGGGAGGGGTCCCCTCCTCCCCCAGCCCTCCTGAGCTGTCTCCCACCACCCGTCCCCGGGGCTGGCACCGCTGCCCCCTGCCCCAGGACCAAGGGAGAAGCCAGCCCTGTGCCATCTCCCCCCAGGGGTGACCTGCAGCACTGACACCCCGTGGAGGAACCTTCCCTGCAGGGACCTAGTGCCACCCAGGCCGTGCTGTGACACCGTGTCAGCGTCACCTCCTCTGCCCTGCCCGAGCCCCCCCCTTACTGGTCGCGGTTGGGGGGTTTCCGGAGCTGGTCAGCCATCACTTTGGCAGAGAAGTTGTAGAAGTTGAGCATGTTCTGGAAGAAGGAGTCCTCTGAGACCTCGTACTGGGGAGGAAGAGGAGGGATGAGGAGGGGTCTACCCTGGCCACTCGGTACCGGGGCGGGCCCCGTGTAATGTCCCATCCCACCATGGGAGGACCCAGGGCTGGGTGTGAGCAAGGACCAGACCCCTCCCCACCAGCTGGGTGTCCCCCTACCCCGTCGTAGACGTCATCCAGCTCCTTGTTGTCCAGGATGAAGTCGGGGAAGCCGATCATGTCGTAGATGGCATCTGCCTGCAAGGGGAGAGGCCCCAGCGGTGAGATGGGGCTGAGGGGGCACTTCTCAGGATGGGGGTCTCCCGCCCACCGCCCTCCCCAGGATCACCTTCTCCTTTGCAGCCTGCCGGGTCTTCTCATCCATCCAGTCCAGCTGGTCCAGGGACACTTCAAAGGCCGCCCGGATCTCGCCGATCATCTCCTCAGCCTGGGGAGGCGAGGGAATGAAGCCCCCCCGCCCCCCACAGCCCCTTGGGCAGGGACAGGGTTGGCAGGACGTGACCTCCCTGGGGCCGGGGGTCCCGTTTCCCTGCTCCCCGCCTTCTAGCCCTGGGGTTTGGGTGGGAGAAGGGGGGAGCAGAAGCGTCCTCACGATGGCCTTGCTGTCCCGGTCGAAGGTGGCTTTGACGAAGAGGGAGCCCAGGGCAAAGCCCAGCGTGTCGTCCGTGTTGGAGATGCAGGTTTGCCAGCGGGGCGTGCAGGACTGTGGGGGCAAGACAGGGGTCTGTGAGACCCCTTGGTCAAGAGGTGAGATGCTCCACAGCTCAACCCCCATCCCAAGAGATGATCCCTGGGTTCCATCTGCAGCACTCAGGGCTCAGCATTCCAAGGCCATCCCAAGGGCAGAGGTGGCCCCAGGGGGCTGGGGGTGGAGGAGGCTGGTTCCAGGGCCCCCCGTTACCTTCCTGGTGCCATAGAGGGTCTCCAGCAGCCTCTCCTGGGCCGTCTCGAAGCGCTGGTCCAGGCTGGAGGCTGTCTTCTGCACCAAGTTCCAGATTAGGTAGTTGTTCAGGATGCTGCCGAGGGGGGCAGAGAGGTGCCATGGGCATGGGGAGATGCCCCAGCCCCTCAGTGGTCCCAAAACGTGCCCCCCACCACAGGGTCAGCCCTCAGTGGGGCATGGCGGGGGTCTCGCAGACCCCTCACCTCCTGTCGGTGCCGTTGATGAGGTCGGAGACCTGCTGGAGGTAGGTGTCCCCGTACACCACCACGGGCTCGCTGTCGGCCAGCTCCAGTGGGGCCAGGGCGTAGGACAGGTAATCCAGCCAGTCCACGGCAGGGGCCAGCGCCTGGGGGGGGACACGGGGACACAGCCCCCCAGTGCTTGGCTCGTCTCTGCCCCATCCTGCCTGGCACTGGGGGCATCCCCAGGGACAGGGGCCGTGCTCCCTGGGAAGGTCCCAGGGCCCCTGGTCACCCAGACCCCTTCTCTGCCCCACACCCCGTGGGTCCCCACTGCTCTCAGTGCTGCGGGACAAGGAGGGGACCCCAGGACCCCCCCACATGGAGTGGCAGCTCCCCCCAAACGTAAGGACTCAGGGGGTGACCACCTCACTCCAGCACCCAGCGCATGTCCCTGAATGGATGGGGCTGCCTGGGGCGTCTGGGGGGGCAGCAGCGGGCACAGACCCCTTGGTGCCCCACTGGAAGACCCCCCCTCGTGTCCCCAGAGGGTTTCCCCGGTCTGGGCTGTGCTGTACCCACCTGCAGCTCAGCGATGCTCATCTTGTGGTAGATCTTCTCGTCATCCCGCCGCTCGGCCTGGGGCACGGTGATGTTGGCCAGTTGGGTTTCGAAGTCCAGCACTTGCTGCATCTGGAGGCGGGTGGGCTCTGGGCCCCCCCCCAGCAGCGTCCCCAGCTCCACCATGTAGTCCAGGTATGCTGCCAGCACCTGGCAGGACCCCAAGCCCCCGCTCAGCCCCAGCAACAGCTCGTCCCACCTCCCTGGGGGGCTCAGAGCTGCTGAGCTCCGTGTCCCCCCCCACCCCCAGCACTGCTCACCCCCCGCTGCTACAGGTGCCCCCCGATCGCTGCCTGGTGCCCAGCCTCACCCTCTCGTTGGCCGTCTTGTTCAGGTAGTAGTCCCGGGACGGGAGGAAAAGCCCTGACTGGTCCACCTGGGAGGAGAGAGGGGCAGCACGGGCAGCACGGTGCCCCCCCTCCGCTGCCCACTGTCCCCTCGGTGCCGAGGTGCCCACCTGGATGACGTTGCTGTTGGAGCTCTTGGAGTCCGCACCCACGTACACCGTGAAGAAGGGGGTTGCCCGGTACGTGCCCGACACCATCTTGAGGACCTCCATGAAGCCCGTCTGGTTCCAGGAGCCGGTGATGTTCCACCCCCCGATCTGCCGGCGGATGGACCCGGCGCCTCAGGGTGGGGGGGGTAGTGCCTGTCCCCTCCCCGGCGGGGCGAAGAGCTGAGCCCCAGCAGCTCAGCTCACGTGTGGATGGCCACCCACCTTGTCGATGAGCTCCACGAGGGGCTGGGAGCCCAGCTCCTCGATGCGCTGCTCCTTGAGGCAGGACAGGTAGTACCGCTGCGTCTTCCGCTCCGCCTCGCTGCTGGAGTTGAAGCTGGCGTTCTCTGCGGGAGGCTGCGGCTCAGCCCCGGGGCTCAGCATCCCCCCCCCCCCCCGCTGGCCGTGGCCCCCCCACCCCGGGCGCGTGCCCACCGAGGAGATGCTTCATGATGGCCTGGTTCTGGTCCCAGATGCTGTTGAAGGTGCTCCACTTGGAGCGCCCGTTGGGCAGGGGGTTCCTCTTGATCCAGCCCCCGCAGGAGTACTGGTAGAAGTCCTGGCAGGGGTCCGTCTCCGCGTCCAGCGCCTCCAGGATCTTGCTGGCCACCCGCACGCAGGCCTCCGTCAGGCACGTGCTGTGGGAGGGGTCTGGCGGGGAAGGGTCTGTGCCGGGGGGGAAACCGAGGCACGCGGCGGGGCCGAGCCCTGCCTGCACCCTGCGGTCCTGTCCCTGTCCCCCCCTGTCCTGCCCTGTCCCCCCACCCCGGCTGCGGGGGTGCCCCCCCTACCTCTGCGGTACTGGATGGCCAGTGCGACGACGGCGACGGCGAGCAGCAGGGCCAGGGCGATGGCGACGGCGCAGAGCAGCAGCTCCAGCTGGCTGCGGGTGGCCAGGCGGGCCAGCAGCGGCCCCGGGCCCTTCCGAAACCCCACCTGGGCAGCAGCAAGACCCGCCATCGCACCGCAGGGGGACCCCGACATCGCCACCCCCCCTCCCCTGCCCTTTCCTCCCCCCTGCCTGGCTGGGCTGCCAGGGCATCCCTCCTGGGTGCCCAGGGCACCAGCCCCGGTGAGCTGGTGGGGGGGGTGGGTGGTGCTGGTGCCCCCCCTCCCACCGCAAGAAAGGACAATGTCCCGGTCCCCTTCTCTGCCGCATTTTGGCCACCTCCCAGCACATCCCCGGGGATGGCCAGGGCTGGCTGGGCTCCCGGCCCCGCTCCCACTGCCCACCCGGCTGCGGGCGAGGAGGGGGCTGGGGAGGGGAGGGATGGCGGGGCCGGGGCAGGGAGGGGGCAGACCTCACCTCCACGCTGTCAGGAGAGGCGCTGCCGTCCCCCGCCGGCTCCGGCCCCTCGTCCTCCTGCAGCGTGGCACGCTTGTAGTCGGGCATCTGCCGAGGGAGGGAGCAGGCTGGGACAGAGGCACGGGGGTGGCTGCCCCCCACCCCGCCGTGCCCCCCCGGCTCTTACAGCGAGGGCCAGTGCCCGCTCAGTGGGTGCGTGGGGGGGTGGGGGCAGACCCTGACCCCCCTCATTGCACCTGTGCCTCCCCCAGGGGCCGTCCCCAGCCCCGGGTGGCCTCGGGGACAGCTGCTGGTGGGGGGCCCGGGGGGTCTCGCTGGAGCATCCCTCCTCGTCGCCATGGCAGCCGTGGCATCAGCCCAGCCGACAGGTGCCACATCGCCACGGAGACGTGGTCCCCGTTGCCAGGCAACCGTTGCCTGGTGCTGCTGCCTCGCCCCTCCTCCCCCGCCTGGAACTTTCCATGCAGATGTGCACCGGTCCGAAACATCTGGAAACACCTCCTGCCCCATCCCGGCCCCGGAGGTGCCCGGGGTGCAGGGCCCAGCCCGTGCGGGGGCAGAGGGGGCGCTGCGGGGGGTGTCAGCCGGCGGCGCAGGACCCCCCCCTCGCTGCCCTGGCGGGGTGGCTGGCGGGGGCTGCTCGCCGTGGCCCAGCCGGGAGCGCTGCCGAGGACTCGGGGAAGAGGGGGGTGTTGGAACTGAGCCAGCGGCTGTGGAGGGGGGGGACGAGTTGGAATAAAACGCTGGAGGGTTTGGTGGAAGGGGCTCAGCAGCGCCGCTGGGCACCGGCCATCCTTAGGCTTCAGAGTTAACGCCCTGCTGTGCGGCAGGCGGAGGGGGATGCTGCCCCCGGGGCCGGTGCCAGGAGTGGGAAGGATGGTGGGCGGGGGGGCGAAGCAGAGCAAGAGCCCCACGGCCGGCTCTGCCCACCGCCCCACCGCTGGGACGGGGAGGGGGCTTCGCCAAGGGCTGCTGCGGCAGCAGGGCACGGGGCTGGGAGCAGCCGTCGGCAGGAGCCCCCCACCGGGGTGGGTTCCCGGCGTTAGGAGGGACGGCTCGGCATCCTGTGGGCACCCCCACCGCCTCGGTGCCCCCGACACGCTCCTCTCCCCCCGCGGGCGGTCCTCTTCCCCCCCTGGGCACCACAGAGGCAGAAGCAGGACCTGATCCTGGGGCTCCTGCCCCCTCCGTGGGGCTGAGACCCGCGGGGACAGAGCCCCCTGCTCCCTCCGGGGGGCTGCCTTGGGGGGCACCCCTCGAGCAGCACCGCTGTGCCCCGGGGGGGTTCCGTGCCCGGCAGAGCAGCCCCTGCGGGTCCATCCGGCTCCTCCGCCCGACACCAGGCAGGGATTTGGGGGCGGGGGGGGGTTCCTCCCCCTTCTCCCCACGACGCAGGGGATGGGGATCCTCCAGCCGCGCAGTTTCCCGGCCCCGGGCAGCCCTTGCACCCCCCCCCCCAGCCTCCCGCCCCCCTGGCTCCTCCAGCCCCCCCGGCCCTTCCTCCCGCAGCCCCCCAGCCCCCTCCACCTCCTCCAGCGCCCGGGATCTCCGCTGCCCCGGCCCCTCCTGTCCCCCTCGCCGTCCCCTCTGCCCCCTCTCGCCGGTACCCCCCCTCGCCGGTGCTCCCCCTCCTCGCCCGTTCCCGCCGTCCTGCCCCGCCGCCGCCCCGGGCACTCACGGCGTTTCCGAGCTCCTGGAGGGCTACGTTCATCCTGGCCATCCCGGGCCGCCTCCCGCTTAGCTCCGGTCCCCGCCCGGGCCGCGCCGGGCCCCCGCCGCCGCCGCAGCGCCGCCTGCCTCCGCCGCCGCCATGGCCCGCACCGGGCGCCGCGCCGCCGCCACCGGGACCGGGACCGGGCAGGGATGGAATGGGATGGGATGGGGCCGCGCCGGAGGGATGGAGCCGCGGGGGCTGGTACCGGCGGGGCGCGTCCGGGGGCGCCGCGGGGGCGGCGGGGAGCCGGCGCCCCGGGGGGTGGCTGGAGCGGGGGCACCGGTGCTCAGCCCCGTCGCACCGCTCCGCCCGGCCCGGCCCCGCAGCCAAGGTGACCGCCCTGCGCTCGGGAGGAGCCCCGCACCGGCACCTGCACCGGCACACGCAGGGGGAGCCGCACCGGCACCGGGAGCCGCACCGGCACCCGCCCCGGCCAGGGGACCAGCACCCGGGCTGACAGCCGGTTGCCCGCAACGGGCACCGGCAGGCTGACACACGTACCGGCACCGGGCTTCAGCACCCGGGGGGGCACACCGGCATTGCACGGCACCGGGCACCGGCACAGGCAGCAGGATGATACCGGTGCGCGGCCGCTGCAGCACGTCCTGTGCCGGTACCGGGCGCACACCGGGTGGATGCACACACACAACCCCCCCGACTGACAGCCCCGCCGCGGCACCCCGGGGTCACCGCAGGCCTGTGACACCCCGCACGGTGTGACACGGTCGCGCGCACGCCCGAGCGCGTGCCCACCGTCACGGCCGCCGCCGCCTCTCGACACCTCCTGGCCCCGGGACCGGCTGTCACCGCGGGCCACCCGACCGGCGCGGGGCGCTGCCGCGGCGGGGCCGGGTGCGGGTGCCCCAGTGGGCCCCCCCCCCCGCCCTCCGGGCCGCGGGGCGCACGGTGCCGGGGGGGTGCGGCGGCGGTGCCTTCAAAAACCTTGGTGCGGAGGGGCCGGGAACCGGACACGCTGCCCGGGGGTCCCCGGTGTGCGCAGTCCGGGGGGTCCCCTGCGCATACAGCCCGGGGGGGGTCCTCAGCGGGCACCGCTCGGGGGTCCCGCCACACATAACCCGGGGGTCCCCAGGACGCTCACAGCCCGTTGTGCTGCCCGCGGGGAGGGGGGGCGGGAAGGTGCCCCCCGGAGTGCCCGGTGGGGGCGGCCCCGGCAGCGCCCCCCGCCCGCGCAGAGCGGCAGCGTGGGCAGGCGGGGCGTGCGTCACCACGGGTGTCGGCGGCGCGTCGGGGCCCGGGCTCGCCCGTCCCGGGTGGCGCCGGTGCCCGGACCGGGAGGCGGGGCTGGGGGTCCCCAGCGCTCCCCGGGACGGGGTGTCGCAGCCCCGGGGGCGGGCCGTACCGCCCCCC
>JAOTQQ010000052.1:253176-270749 GCA_026546715.1 Gallinago undulata
GGGCGGGGGAGGGGGAGTGCGGGGGGGGGGAGGGGGGTACCGGTACCGGGCCGCGCGCGCCGCCCTCCCGGGCCTCGCGCCGCCGGGCCCCGCCGTCGCCGCCGCCACCGCCACCCCGTGGGCGCCGCCCCGCCACCCCCCCCCCTCTCCACCTCCCACTTCCCTCCCCTCCCTTGTCCCGGTCCGGCCCGTTCCGGCTCCGCCGCCCCGGGGTGTCCCGCGCGGCGCCGCTCCGCGCCCACGTGCCGGCCGGTGCGCCCCGCCGCCGCGCACGTGCTCCCGCCGCCGCGCCCGCCTAGGCCCACCGCCGCCGCCGCACGTGGTGTGTGCCCTGTCGCCCCCGCCCCGCCGCGCCCCGCCGGTACCGGTGTGGCGGCGGGCCATGGCGGCGGGCGGCAGTGACACGTGTCCTTGGCAGAGGCCGCCGCGGGGGGAGGGGGGGTGGTAGAGTGGGGCCGCTGGATGCCAAACCGGGCCGGGCGCCGCGCCCCGGCCTCCCGCCGACAAGATGGTGCCGGCGCCTGGGGCCTGCCCGCCGCCCCGGTACCGAGTCGCCCGCGAGCGAGGCCGGGCCGGAGCCGGCTGCTCCCGAGCTGGCGCTGCGGCCTGCCCCGGCCCCGCCGCCTTGTGTCCCTCCCCGCGGGCTCGGCCCTGCCCGCCGGTCCGGGCTCGGCCGCGGCCTGGCCCTCCCGGGCCCCCCGCCCCGCGTAGGCCGCGGCCTCTCCCGGCGCGGGGAGCGGGCGGCGGCGGTTCCGCTTTCCCCCCCCAGTCCTGGGACGGGACCTGCGGACACCGGGGGTGGGGATCGGGGCCGCCCCCCCCGCCGCGGGTCCCGGCTGATGCCTGTCTCTCCCCTCCTCCCGCAGTCAGTCGGATGAACGGTCTCTGCAGGCCCGCTCAGCCGGCCCAGGTTTTTCCCGCGGGGGGGTGAGTATCCCACTCGCTCCCGGGCATACCGGTGGGGGGTGGGGGGGCGGCCGGGTCTGGCTGTGCCATGGTTATCCTTCTCCCCCGTGTGACATCCCCCACCCTCTTTTTCGGGGTGACCGGTGCCAAGGCCGAGCTCGGGTGGCCCAGGGCCTGTGTCCTGGGGCTGGACAGGCCGGGCCCTCGGTGCCCAGGTGAGCAGGAGGCTGGGGGGGGAAACTGGGGGGGGTGCAGCTCAGATCCCTCCACCTCTGAACCCCCAGCAGGACCTGTCCCCACTGAAGGACCCCCCCCACGCCAGGCTACAGCCCGGGAGGGGGTCAGGGTACCCCAGGGGTGCCGGTGTGGCCCGGGGGTGGTGGGACACGCCTGGCAGCGCTGACATGGCCAGGCATCAGGTTGTGGGGGGCACCGCGGGTGTCCCTCACCAGGTGGGGGGCACCGCCTCTCCTTCCTGCCCCGGTGGCCTTTGCACTGGGGCGGGGAGAGCGGCACTGGCTGCCAAGTCCCTCCCGGGACAGCTGGGAGGGTGCCCGGGTGCCGGTGGGGGCTGGGGGCTCCCCCCAGGGCTGGGCAGCGTCGGCGGTGGGGGGGTGGGGGGGACGCGGGAGCTGCTCCCTGCCCTCCCCGGTAGGTGTTTGTGGCGGGGACCCGGCAGCACCGGCAGGAACAGGTTTGGCCGGCCGGGGGAAGTGCTTTGTAGGTCAGCCGGGGTGGAGCCGGGCACGGCAACGCCGGGGTGCTGCCGGCCCCCCCAGCCCCACCACAGCCGGGGGTAGCTTGGGTGCCGGTGGCGGGGTCACGGGCTACCAGCCGGGCTCTGTGGGGTCACCTCGGGTGGGGGTTAGTGCCACCGGTGGGTTTGGGGCAGGACAGGGGGTTTTGTGCGGTCCGGTGGTGCCCCCCCCTCTCCCTGTGCCCCAGGAGGGGTGGCTGGGGGTCTGTGCCCTGGCATGTTGCCATCTGTAGGGGGTCTGGCTTTGCGCTGAGGGGCTGGAGGTGCCCTGTTTTGGGGGCTGGCAGGGGACAGATGGCCACCTCCGTCTGACGCCCGCTGTCCCTGTCCCTGCAGATAGCGAGGGGGTCCATATGCACAACCCCATGAAATGAACAAAGCTCCACAGCCCACAGGAGGAGCCCCGACAGCCCCGCACCCTGCCCCTTCTCCCGGACTGCCGCAGGTAACCGAGGCCCTTCAGGGTGGGGAGGGGGACACCCAGCTTTGCCCACCCCCTGTCCTGGTTTGTGCCGGGGGGCGGCGGTGCCATCTCCTTCCCTCCCTGCCTCCCCCCAGCCGACATTCCCACCCGGTCAGACGGCACCTGTGGTTTTTAACCCGGCACCGACCTCACAAATGAATACGCCTTCTCAGCCGCGCCAGGTAAGGGCTGTGCCCTGGGTCGGAGGGGGCGATGGGGGGGGGGAAACAGCAGCTCTCTGCCTCCTGGCCCCCACCGCTGTGCCGCCCGGGGGTGCGAGGAGCCCCACGGTGCCCCTCAGGGCTGGCGTACGCCTGCGAGGGGGAGCGTGCCCGCCGTCCGCACCACAACCAGCTCTGGGGAGGGGGATCGGACGCCTCCGGCCGGGGGTACCCACCGAGTGACTGCTCTTCTCTCCTTCCTCCCCTGCCCCAAAACTCCCTCTCCTCCTCCTCCTCTTCCTCCTCTTCCTCCTCCTCTCAGTTTCCAGCAGGGCCTCGGGCTATTCACCAGCAGGTACTAACCCGCTTCCCCCTCCCCGCATGCGAGCCCCCTGCCCCGACACTGCACAGGAACGCCCTCCCCAGGCACCAAGGGGCCAGGGAGCACCTGGGGGACCCCAGAGCTGGGGCAGGGGCTGGGCTGGGGAAAGCTGAGGACACCTGCTCCGCTTTGGGGGGGGGGGTTTCCCCTGCAGTGTCATCCACAGTTTCCTCCTTGCATGAAGCCTGTGGTATGTGGCTGTGCCTGTGCTAACCCCGGCCCAGGCTGCTGCTCCTGCCTGTGCCCTTCTTCATCCTCCTCTTCCTTCCCACTTTGCGGGGGGTCTCCCAAGGGCCGTGCAAGGCTCTGTGCCTCCGTCAGCCCTCTCGTGAGGCGCTGCTGGGGACGGATCTGGTGATATCCTTGGCTGTGCCGGCTGGGAGCCCCTCAAACCCTTCCCTGCCCCTCGGGGGGGGGTCCCTACAGGGGACGTGGCCCCCCCCAGCCTGCTGTCCCCTCCTCTGCCTGCCGCCCTGCCTCCGAGCCCTATCCCAAGGCGGGTAACTCCTGTCTCTCTCTTTCCCCTCTCCCCTCTCTATGCGTGCGCTTGCTAACAGGGAGGATTCAGGTCTCTTCAGGTAACGCTTTCTCCTTGCCCCGGGGGTCCCTGCGCGGACCCTTCCTTCCCCCCCCGCCGCCGGGCTCCAGGGGACGCTCCTGCCGGGCTGGGATGAAGGGCAGGGGCCGGGGAAGAAGCCCCTCCACACCGCTCCCCCCCTCCCCGCTGCCCCAGAGCTGTCCGGCCCCGGCGGGACTACATGTCCCAGCATTCCCCGCGAGCGCCGGGAGCCGGTGCGGGGCACGCCGGGACCCGCCGCCGCCACCGAGCTGCGTGCGGCCCTGGCCGGCCCCGGGCGCTGGAGCTGCCGGCCCCCCGCGGGCTGGGGGGGCCCCGCACCGGGCATGAGCTGGGTGGGGTGGGCCCAGGCGGCCCCGCAGGTGCGTGGGGAGGGGGGCGATGGTGGGGGGGGGGGGGGTGGGGAAGGGGGGGGTGTCAGCTCGGGGAGGGGCTGCATCCCCGCGGGGGGAGGGGTGTGTGTGTGTCTCCCCGTGCCCGGGCTGATTTTTTTGGGGTGATGCGCTGCCAGGCTGCTCCCCCCGTCCCCCCCTGCCCCAGAGTGGAGTTGGATGGGAGGCGGGGGGTGCCCCATCCTGGGTGTGGGAGTGCCGGTGGGTGCCCCCCCCTCCTGACCCCGTACCCCGTCTCTCCCCAAGCATTTCTACCAGAACAGGGCGCAGCCTCCCGCCAGCGCGTCCCGCGTGCAGAGCAACACGACGGCCCGGCCCGGCCCCCCCGCCCATGTGTATCCCGCTGCTTCCCAGGTGATGATGATACCCTCCCAGATATCCTACACGCCTTCCCAAGGAGCCTACTACATCCCCGGACAGGTGAGGGATCCCCTCCTCCGAGGGAGGGGGGGGGCTGGGGCAGGCACCCGCGGGGAGCGTTGCCCAGGGTGGGAGATGTGTTTTGGGGGGGGTGGAAGGGGACCCCCTGACTCTCTGACCCCCCACTGATTTGTGCGGGGTGTTGCCTGGCTCTCTGGAGAGGTGGCAGGCAGTGCCTCTCCCTGGCGCCCCCCCCCAACAGCAGCCCCCCGGGGTCACTGATGCCTGCCTGTTTCTCCTGCTCCCTGCCCTGGTACCCAGCTGGTTCAGAGGCAGGTTTGGGGGTACACCACTGTTTTGGGGCTATGCCAGTAGTCTGGGGGTGCCTCTGTGCTCCACGAGGGAGGTAACCAACTTCTTTTCCCCCCTGTGGCAGGGTCGCTCCACGTACGTCGTCCCGACCCAACAGTACCCGGTCCAGCCCAGCGCCCCCGGTTTTTACCCTGGAGCCAGCCCCACAGAGTTCGGGACTTACGGTACAGACCGGGGGGATTTACTCTGCTCCTCTGGCCCCACCGCTCCCCACATTTTGTCCTCCCCACTTTTTGTGCTCCCCTCCAACACCCCTGACCCCTCTCCTTTGCTCCGGAGCTGAGCACAGACCCCTCTGCCAGCTCGTTTTGCTGCCTCTGTGACGGGCTGTTTTTGGGGTGCAGGGGGTGTTGCCCGTCTCCCGGCTGCGCATCGTGTCCTGCCAGTCCATCCTCCCCCGCCCTTTTTCCAAATCGGGACCATTTAATGTTTAACTCTCCTGGCCGAGGGCTGGGACAGACTTTATCCCCTTGCTCCCCCCTCGCTCCCTCCCCAGCGGTTTGGTGTTTGCTGGTGCCCCCCCCCCCCCAGTTCCCCCGGGGGTGCCGGGGCCGCTCCGTGCCTGCCCTCTCCCGGCGCCGGGGAGCTGCGGTGCTGGCAGCCCCCCCCCCACTTCTCTCCCCCGCGCTTGCATGTGGCCACCCGGGCCGTGACTATATTTAGGCTTGGTCGGTCCCGGGAGGCCCCGGCAGACACAGAAATGTGAGCCGAGGCCCCCGCCGCGGCAGCAAAGCGCAACCGGGGCGGAGATGGGCTTCTCCTGAGCCAGGTACGTGCCCCTCCGCCCTCCCTCTCGTCCCCGGGCCCACTGGCCCCTCAGGAGACAGAGGTGGCCCCTGGCAGCGGCTGGTTCCCGTGCTGGGGCCAGGGCACGGCCTCCCCTTGGTGCCTGGCTGTGGGGCACCCCATGGCCGTCCCTGCCATGTCCAGGGACGGCTCTGTCCCCGCTGTTCCCAGCGTGCGTGCCCCTTGCCCACAGGGCTGGGAGGGTGGCCTGGCATGGTGTGTGCCCCTCGGTGGGCGAGACGGGACAGCCCTTCTTGTCCCTGGGTGGGGGGGCAGCTCGGGGTCTCCCCGCTCCATCCTGGGGTGCGAGACCCATCCGGTGCCCTCGCACCACCCCCAGGCAGAGGAAGGGTCCCCACCTCAGGGACGGGATGGCCACCAGAGCCCAGTGGGTGAGTTCCAGGCTCAGCAGGAGCTGGAGGGGGCAGGGGTCGAGCCGTGCCCACCTCCCTGCTGCACTACCCTGGGGGCGATGCTCGGGGCTGCCCGGGGAGGAGCGACGTGCCCGCTCAGGGTCCGTGCCAGCCTTGGATGGGCTCCAGCCCTGCCTCCGGCCCCCGCCATGGCTCCCTCCGCTGGGCTGGGGCCATGTGGGGAGCCCCGGGCCCCTCGGCCTGGGTGCGGATGGGGCTGCCTGGTGCCGCCCTTGGGCTGGTGCCGGCCACGGGGAGATAAGGGCCGGGGCAGGAAGGCGGCCGTGCCGGGACACCCGCAGAGCCGGGGGGTGGCCATGGCTGCGGGTGGCGTGGGTCCGGTGGGCACGGCGGGCGCCTGCGGGGCCCGGCTGGGCGTGGGGGCGGCGCGGGGACGCTCTGCTTCACGGGGAAGGAATTCGGTCAGGCCTGTCGGGCGGGTTGGGACGATCCGGCAGGGATGCCATGGGGCTTCGCCACAGAGCAGCACGGGCTCCTCGGGTTCCTGACAGACCCCGCTGCGTTTGGGGGAGCTGGAGGGCAGGGGGGGTGTCCCCGGGACGGTCTGACTCTGTCTCTCCCTCTCCCTCTCCTCTCCAGCGGGTGCTTATTACCCGGCGCAGGGGGTGCAGCAGTTCCCGGCGGGGGTCCCCACCGCCCAGGTCATTGTGAGCCAGCAGCCACCGATCCCCCCAAAACGAGAGCGCAAGACGGTAAGGAGATGCCCCCCCTCCCCCGCCTCCAGCCCTTTGGGGGGAGGGGGAGGGGCAGGAGGGGGGAGACACACATCGGTGACACCCCTGCTGCCTGTGGCCGTGGCGGGGCGGGGGGGGTGAGGAGGGGGAGGCGGCGTTGGGGGCTGTGCCCCCCAGGTCTGCGGGGGCGGGGGGTGCTGAGGGAGAGGAGCGGGGTACGCGGCGGCGGTGGCGACCTTGGCCGTCCCGGCGGGCAACGTTGTGCTGAGTCACGGCTCCCGGGGGGGGGGGGGGTGGGGTGGGGGTGCCGCGGCTGCCAACTGCTGTCTGCTCCCGGAGATGCCGGTGCTCGGAGGCCTCGCACGGGGCCTATTTATAGTTGGGAGATGGGCACGGCCCTGCAGAAATGCCAGCACCACCACCCCCCCTCCCCACCCACGGCGGCACCCCACCACCACTGCGGGGGTCTGGGAGGTGCTGCCAGGGAGGGGGGGGTGCTGGTATTTCCTCAGCAGAGGGGCTTCAGTGCCCCTTCAGCTCCACTCTGAGAGCAGGTCAGGTTTGGGGGGGTGCATGACAAGATCCCCTGTCCCCCAACAGAGTCCCGGACCCACCTGTGCCCCCACCTCCCCCCCCAGCAGGCTTTCCCCCATGGCTCCAGCACCCATGGCAGGCATGGGGCCAGTGGTGCTGCTGGCCAGTGGGGTGGCATGCAGCTTGCCCCTGGGACTTGTGTGTGCTGAAGCTGGTCCCCAAGGCAGGGGGGCGTCCCCACAGCCCCTGTGCCAGCGCAGTGATGCCTCATGATCCCCCCCCGTCCCCCGGAGATGGGCACTGGCCTGGGGACCTGGTGCTGGCCCCAGCTGCCTGGCACGGTGGCTTGTAGGGCTGGCCCTGCCCCACGCTGGCCCTGCCCCATGCCAGCCCTGCCCTCCAGGTGTCAGGACAGGACGGTGACTGTGGGGTGCAGCCCTCTGTGGGGACAGGAGGTGGCACCCACCGGTCCCTGAACTGCCCCCTTCCCCGTGGGGCAGGCATGGTGCTGGATGAGCCTCTCCCCTTGGAGAATGGGGTGTCGGGCCTAGGGAAAGGGGGTGTTCCCCTGTGGGTTGTCCCCTACCCCACTGACAGCTTCCACCCTCTCTGCCCCTGACCCATGGACAGATCCGGATACGAGACCCCAACCAAGGTGGCAAAGACATCACCGAAGAAATCATGTCCGGAGCAAGGACCTCATCCACCCCCACCCCTCCGCAGGTAAGGGGATGCCCTGGGGGGGGCAGTGGGGTGCATGTGGGGCATTGCTGAACTCCTCTTTGCCCCCCACCCTAGGCTGGAAGCGGTTTGGAGCCCCAAGCTAACGGAGAGACCCCCCATGTAGCAGTTATTGTCCGGCCAGGTGAGTGCTGGCACCAGGGGTTCAGCACGGCTGCTGCTGGGCTTTCCGACGTTGCCATTGGGGGATGTGAGATGCCAGCCCTGCCGTTCCCCCTGCGAACCTGGGGACTGGTGTCCCCATGGTGGGTCCAGAAGGGTTTGTGGGGGGCTGTCTGCTCACCCCACCTGTCCCCTGGGCGCTGAGGGGACCCCCCTGTTGTCCCCGTCACTTGTTTGTGGTGTGGGTTGGGGGTTGGCACATCTGTCCCTACCCCACCTGTGGGTGGAGGGGTGTGGGGAGGGGAGGATGTGGGGTGAGTGAGGGATCAGAGACACCTCCACTAATGCCCTCCCCCTTGCAGATGACCGCCCGAAGCCCGCGCTGGTGGTGAGCAAGCCCGTCTCCCTGGAGCCCAGCAAGTCGGCGTCCCCGTCGCCTCCCCCTCCCCTCATCCCCGAGGTGGAGCCCGTGGTGCTCTCGGCGGTGACGCTGGTGCCAATGGAGCCCCCCGTGGACGCGGACACTAAAGGGGAGCCGGGCGAGGCGCCGCCCGACCCACACAAGACGTTTAGCGCCATCACTACAGTGCCAGGGCCAGCGGAGCCCCTCCTGCCCGCGCCCGACATGGACACGGTGCCCACGGTGGCTGCGGAGGAGGAGGAGGAGGAGGAGGAGGTGGTGGCCACCATTCCCCTCCTGGAACACACCCCACAGGCGCCGCTGCCCCCTGAGGTACCGATGGTGCCCGTCGTCCCCCTGATGCCAGCCGTGCCCCTGGTGCCGGCCGCCCCCTCGCCGCCACCACCCGTTGTGCTGCAGGCCCCCGAAGAGCCTGCCAAACCCGCCTCCCCCAGCCCCCCGCCGCCCCGGGAAGAGCCCCCTGCTGCCGCCGAGCCTCCCGCCGAGCCCAACGGCCTCTTAGAGGAGGTGCCCGAGCCCGTCCCCGAGGTGCCCGTGTGCCAGCCGGTGCCGGTGGCCACGCCAGTAGCCGTGCCCCCTCTGGACTCCCCCATTGCCCAGCCTGAAGAGCTGCCCCTGCCCAACGGGGTGGAGGGGGCCAGCAAAGTGGAGCCCAGCGAGGAGCAGCCCGAGTCAGATGTCAGCCCTATCTCGGAGCCTGAGGAGGGGGCCCAGCCGGGCACCCCTGCTTCCCCCCCGGCTGAGGAGGAGGAGGAGGAGGAGAGCGAAGGCACCGGCGAGCCCCAGGAGCGGAGCTCCAGCCCGACCCCTGCCCCTTTGCAGACCTCGGAGGCGACCGCCCAAGGTTGGGGGGTGCCAGGATGGGGTGTGGGGGGTCTGTGGGGTGCTCCAGAGCAATGGGTGTTGGGTGATGCGTGGGGGGTCGGTGCTAGGCTTGGGGTACAGGAAGGTTTTTGGAGAGGGGCGTGGGGTTAGGGGTGTGTGGGTTTGGGGAAGGGGGGTGGCGAGATGCAGGGAGAATGTGGGAGCATGGGGTGGGTATAGTGGGGTGTCTGGGGGGTCCCGGGGAACAGGGTGCCCTGAGGGAAGTGTATTTTACGTGATGTGTTATGTGGGGTCTTGGGTGGTGTATTGGGGCTGCATCTGAGGGCTGTCCCAGCCGTGTGGAGGCATGGGGGGGTGAGTGGGCGGCAGGGGAGATGTGGGGCACCCTGCACAGGGGTATGCGAGTACAGGGGGATGCCTGGGGAACGTGGGGTGCCCTGGGGATGTGCTGGGGTGAATCTGTTTTATCTTATTCTTTTTAAGCACCCTGGACAGGAGTGGGGGGTTCTATGGGGGTGCTGAAGGAGGGTGGGGGACATAGGATGTGTCCATGTGGAGCACCCTGTGCTATAGGGAAGGATGTGGAGGGGGCTATAGGAGGGACTCCTAGGGGTTTCCAGGGAGCACCTCTGGAGGAGTGTTTGGGGGGTCCTTGTTGGGGCTGTCCTGCTAGGGGGGTGCCTGTAGGGATCCCCCAAAGATAATGGGGAGGGGTGGGGATGAGGTGCTTCCAGAGGCACTTGGTAAGTGGGGGTGCACCTGGGTGGGCTGTGTGTAGGACCCAGGGCTGCAGGTGCTCCGGTGGGTACACAGTGTGTTTTGGGACCGGGGCTGTGCTGGGGCAGCAGAATCCTGTGGCTCCCCGTCCTGAAGCCCGCCTGGTGTTACTGGTGGCCTCGCTGGTGGCACTGGAACTGGTGCCAGGGCACACGGAGGGACGGAGGGGTTCCTGCCCTTCACCCCCCCGCCTTCCCCTCCCAGTCGCCGTGTCGGTGCCAAAGAAGAAGCGAAAGATGAAGGAGCTGAACAAGAAGGAGGCAGTAGGCGATTTGCTGGATGCCTTTAAGGAGGTGAGTGTCTCCCCAGTGGTGTCTGGGGGTCACCCCCTGTCCTGCCTCCTCCTGTGATGAACTCTGCTTTGTGCCATCGTGTCTGGGCCACTGAAGCTCTGTGATGGTAATGAGGATCTGAGGAGGGGGCTGAGGGATGCCTGGGTGGAAGGGAACAGGACCAGACTGTTGGGGTGACTGCTGTCCCCGTGTCCCTCCCCGCGCAGTCTCAGATCAGTGACAGTGCCTCGGAGGCGGAGAACAAGCCCCCCGCGTCCACCCCTGCCCGCCAAGCGGAGGAGGCGGCTCCCCCCCGTCCCCAGGAAGAGTCAGAGGAGACGTGGGAGGAGAAGGAGGACAAGCTGGCCCCGGAGAAGGGCAAGTCTGCCGACCAGAAGTACCGCTACAAGGAAGGTGAGCTCTGCCTGGGTCTCCCCTGGGACCCACCACTGCTGGGAGGGTGGGGGTGACACAATCCAGCTGTCCTAAACCTCACGCTCTCCTCTCGTCTTGTCCCCAAGCCTGGCACTAGGTGGGGGACAGAGGGTCCCGGCAGGAGGCAGGGAGCTGGTGGCTTCAGGCTTTCTCTCTTCAGGAGCGTCATGCTCCTGGCGTACCAGGCTGGGGCAGCTCTGTGGTGGTCTACGTCCCATCTTGCTGGTCCCTGGGTGGCCCAGGACCCGCCACAGCTCTGGGTGGGGAGTACGAGATGGGCCACATCAGGGTCTCCCTCTTGCCCCCCAACCTGCTGCAGAGCAATGGAAGCCGCTGAACCCCGAGGAGAAGAAGCGATACGACAGGGAGTTCCTGCTGGGCTTCCAGTTCATCTTTGCCAGCATGCAGAAACCCGAGGGGCTGCCCCAGATCACTGACGTGGTGCTGGACAAGGTCGGTGCGGCCCTGGAAATTAGGGGGGGGGCGGGGGGGGGGAATCTGTCTCCTCTTTGTGCCCGGGGTCCTGGTGCAGCACCTGCAACAAGCCTCGGGCAGGGGTCTGGGGTGTTGGGGGGCCTTCTTTCCAGTTCCTTGTCCCGGCGCTGAGGCTGGGGGATGGATCCGTCCCGCTCCTCTGCCCCCTGGGCATCCTCAGCCGTGTGTACCTTCGCAGGCCAACAAGACCCCGCTGCGGGCCCTCGACCCCATCCGCCTCAGCGGCATGAACTGCAGCCCCGACTTCACCCCCTCCTTTGCCAATCTTGGCCGGCCCGTCATGGGCAACCGGGGCCTGGTGAGTGTCCCCTCCCTTCGCCCACCCCGTGTGTCCCCCCTTTCGCCTCTCCGTGATGATCCAACCTTCGAGCCGCTGTGTCTGGGCCACTGATGTCCCTGATGGAACTGAGGATCTGAGCAGGCAGAGGGGGACACCCCGGGGTCACCCCCAGGCTGGTCCCCGAGCAAAGAGCTGAGTTTCTTCTCCCCCGTGTCAGCCCTCAGGGTTGGGTCCCCGCCGCTCCCAGCAGAGCCAGAGGAAGGAGCCACGCAAAATCATTGCCGCTGTGTCCCTCAACGAGGACGTCAAGCTGAACAAGGCTGAGAAGGCCTGGAAACCCAGCAGCAAGCGTGCCTCTGAGGAGGAGGATCCCGAGAACATCAAGACGCAGGTGGGAGCTGGGGCACCGGTGGGCGATGGGAGGGCAGGGGTGGGGGGGACACGTCCCCAGCTCTCGCTGACCCTGCTGTCCTCGCAGGAACTGCTCCGCCGCGTCCGCAGCATCCTCAACAAGCTGACACCCCAGATGTTCCAGCAGCTGATGAAGCAGGTGATGGAGTTGTCCATTGACACAGAGGAGCGGCTCAAGGGTGTCATCGACCTCGTCTTCGAGAAGGCCATCTCGGAGCCAAACTTCTCTGTTGCCTATGCTAACATGTGCCGTTGCCTTATGGGGGTGAGCAGGAGCTGGGGAGGGGGGTTGTTCAGGGGCCTCGGCTGAGCTCAGCAGGGTACGGGTCCTTCCCCGTGGGGTGGGGACACTGGGGAGCGTGGATGGAGGACCAAGTCCAGAGTCTTAGCAGGGCATCACTGGGCCGTGGGGTGGCTTTTCCCTGGTTTGAGCAGTGCCTGGGCCAGCTTTTGGGGGACACCCGACTCACACTTCTCGCCCGGGGGTTGCACCTCTTCCTGCAGCTCAAAGTGCCCACAACAGACAAGCCCACGGTGACTGTGAACTTCCGCAAGCTGCTGCTCAACCGCTGCCAGAAGGAGTTCGAGAAGGACAAGGACGACGACGAGATCTTTGAGAAGCGGCAGAAGGAGATGGACGATGCCAGCGCTGTGAGTTGGGGTGGGAGGGCTGGGGGCTGGTGTGGGACGCCCTCGGGGTGGCTCTGGCTCTCAGCTGCCCTGCTGTCCCCTCCCTGCAGCCCGAGGAGAAGGCCCGCATGAAGGACGAGCTGGAGGAGGCGCGGGACAAGGCCCGGCGGCGGTCCCTGGGCAACATCAAGTTCATCGGAGAGCTCTTCAAACTGAAAATGCTGACGGAGGCCATCATGCACGACTGTGTGGTGAAGCTGCTCAAAAACCACGACGAGGAGTCTCTGGAGTGCCTTTGTCGCCTGCTCACCACCATCGGCAAGGACTTGGACTTTGAGAAGGCCAAGGTACCCCTTGCCCTGCCTTTGTCCTGCCCTTGTCCTGCCCTTGGGAGGGAAGTGACCCTGACTCTGTTCTTCTATAGCCCAGAATGGACCAGTACTTCAACCAGATGGAGAAGATCATCAAAGAGAAGAAGACATCATCCCGAATCCGTTTCATGCTGCAGGATGTGATTGACCTCAGACGGGTAAGACGCATGGTCTTCTGTTGCCTGGGGACTGTGATTTGTCCCCTGCTTGGTCCCCTGGACCTGCTGGCCCATGTCCTCTGGGTGCCAGCAGTCCATGTGTCCCCGGGAGGGGAGAGCTGGGTACATAAGTGGTGGCCAGCCCCAGAGACGCCATGCTAGCCCGTGGCCCTTGGTTAGCATGGTATCAGCAGTGGGCACACAGTAACCGGCAGCTGTTTTAATGCAGGGGGGCTCCAGGAACTGAGCCCTTTTGTGCCAAAAGCTGCCACAGCACCCGGGGAGCTGCAAGGGCTGAGGCAGGGGGGCAGCCCGAGGCATTGGGGGTGGGAATGTCTGTGCCTCCCTCCTCCAGCCAGCTCAGTGCCCCCCTCCCTTGCCCTCTGCAGAATAGCTGGGTGCCGCGGCGAGGAGACCAGGGCCCCAAAACCATCGACCAGATCCACAAGGAAGCAGAGATGGAGGAGCATCGGGAACACATCAAAGTGCAGCAGCTCATGTCAAAGGACAAGAGGAGAGGACCCCCTGGACCATCCTCCAGCGGTGAGTGCCCGGTCTCGGGGGTGCTGGGGGCTGCTGGAGTTACTCCTACTGGGCACCCCTGAGGCCAGGCTGTGCCTTACCACTGTCCCCTGTGTGCCCAGGGCGCGGGAGCCTGGTGGCAGATGATGGCTGGAACACGGTGCCCATCAGCAAGGGCAACCGGCCCATCGACACCAGCCGGCTAACGAAGATCACCAAGGTGAGGCCAGGGGTGCCATGTGGGCAACCGAGCCGGCTCTGCCCGGCCTGCACCCCTTCTCGGTGAGGGGTTCAGGGCTGATTCTGTCTCTCCGCCTCCAGCCTGGATCCATCGACTCCAACAACCAGCTCTTTGCACCAGGGGGGCGGCTGAGCTGGGGCAAGGGCAGCAGCGGAGGGTCCGGGGCGAAGCCTGCAGACTCAGGTGAGCGGCGTGGGGCTGGCTGGGGAGGGGGGATCCTTCCCCCCCCCTGTGGTTCCTCGGACCGGGGAGGTGCTGAGCTCTGAGATTCCCCTCTTTTCACACCCAGCATCTGATTCAGGGCGACCGGCCACGAGCACCTTGAACCGCTTCTCAGCGCTCCAGCAGTCGACCCCAGCCGAGAACCCCGAGTCCCGGCGCGTGGTGCAGAGGTGAGGGGCCAGCCCTGCCGTGGGGTGAGGAACCCCCCCAGATCAGGCAGCGCTTGGTCAGTACGTCGGTGAACGTGTGGCATCTGGGCTGGAATAATTCCCTGTGGCAGGATGGGGGGCTTGGGGTGTGTGGGAGTCCTTGTGGCAAAGAAAGCTGATCCCAGCCTGGGCTTCCTCCCCACCTGGGCTTCCTCCCACCATTTGGCACTTGGGGGGGCACACCTGGATCTGGTCTGGGGGTCCTGGGACCAGAGAGACAGCGATAGGCTGGAGCTTGAGGTCCCGAAGGGGAGCTGGAGTTGGGTTTGCTCAGGAGAAGTGGAAAACAAAGAGAGATCTTGCTGCCGTCTGCAAGGGGGAGGTGTGGGCAGGACGGGGCCAGGCTCTGCAAAGCCACGCCAAAGGCAAAGGGCATGAGCTGGAACAGGGGAGAAATGGAAAAGTGTTTTCCCCTGAAGGGTGGTCAGTGGCTAAAAGGCTGGGAATGGAGTTGGGACAGCTTTTGCCTTGCAAATCTCCCCAGCCTGGGGTCAGGGAGGGTGGCGATGGGCTCTTCACGCTGTGTCTCCTCCTCCTGCCCAGGAGCAGCTCCAGTCGCGACAGGTCGGAGAAGGCTGGGGACAGAGCGGAGCGGGAGTCGCGCTCGGAGAAGGGCAGCGACCGCCTGGAGCGTCCCGACCGGGGGGAGAGGACAGAGAGGAACAGGTCTGCCCTCACCAAGAGGAGCTTCAGCAAAGAGACGGAGGACAGGAGCCGGGAGCGGGAGAAGCAGGGCGGCCCCGAGGCCGTGCGAAAGGCTGCTAGCATGTCAGAGGAGCGGGACCGGAGCCGGGAGAGCGGTGAGCGGGGGAAGAGTGGCATCTGGGGGGGGATGGAGGGCTGGACGCAGCCTGGGGGCTGGCAGTGCCTGATCCCTGCTCTCTCCTTGCAGTCAAGCAAGAGCCAGCACCTCCTGCAGCGTCCCCCAAACCCGCCCTCTCAGAAGAGGAACTGGAGAAGAAATCCAAGGCAATCATAGAGGAATACCTGCACATCAACGACATGAAGGTGGGAGCAGGGGGGTGGCCACGTGACTCCCGTAGCACCCCATACACTCCCCTGGGTGCCCACAGTGCCCGGGTGAGGAAGGGGGAGGCCGGGGCTGGCTGTGGGGCAGTGCTGACCCCCCTTTTCCCCACAGGAGGCCCTGCAGTGCGTGCAGGAGCTGGGCAGCCCCTCCTCGCTCTACATCTTCGTGCAGAATGGCATCGAGTCCACGCTGGAGAGGAGCACCATCTCCCGCGAGCACATGGGGGTCCTGCTGTGCCAGCTGGTGAAGGCGGGCACGCTCTCCAAGGAGCAGTACTACAAAGGGTGAGGGGCCCGGGGCAACCTGGCCACAGGCCAAAGGTGGTTGCCCACTTTTGCTTTCACCCCCACCTCGAGCAGGGCTCGTCACTGAGACCTCCCGAGGTCACAGAATGTTTTGGGTTGGAAGGGACCACCCAGTGACACCTCCCACCAGACCAGGTTGCTTAAAGCCACATCCAACCTGGTCTGGGGGGACATGGAGGGCTGCTAGATCCCAACGCCTCCCCCCCCGCTCCTCTGCCCCCCAGGCTGCGAGAGATCCTGGAGGTTGCAGAAGACATGGAGATCGACATCCCCCACATCTGGCTGTACCTGGCTGAGCTCATCACCCCCATCCTGCAAGAGGAAGGCATCCCCATGGAGGAGCTGTTCAGGTGAGGGCTGTGCCCCTCTGCAGGGGTTCTGGAGGGGTCCTGGGGGGGGCTCCGGGGGACAGGTATCTCAACCAGGTCTCCGGTGCCCCACAGGGAGATAACGAAGCCCCTGGTGCCCATCGGGAAGGCCACCACGCTACTGGTCGAGGTGCTGGGCTTGTTGTGCAAGGGCATGGTAAGTGTGTGGAGCTTGTGTCGCTGCTGGCCACCGCCATGGGGGCACTGGCTTGCTCAGGGGGGCAGGTTGTCATGTGGGGATTGAACCTCTCTGCCACCAGAGGGGACATCCCTTC
The DNA here is from genome assembly GCA_026546715.1 of Gallinago undulata. Taxonomy (NCBI): domain Eukaryota; kingdom Metazoa; phylum Chordata; class Aves; order Charadriiformes; family Scolopacidae; genus Gallinago; species Gallinago undulata. Next base: position 269,065 of record JAOTQQ010000052.1, read on the forward strand.
CTGTGTCTGGGTCGGGGGGGTGGCATGGCCAAGCCACAGCGTCCCCCTCCCTGGAGTTGGTGAGCGTGAGGTGCTGATGCCTGTCTGTCTGTCCGTCCGTCCTGCAGAGCCAGAAGACCGCGGGCAAGCTGTGGCGGGACGGGGGCCTGAGCTGGAAGGAATTCCTGCCCGAGGACCAGGATGTCAATAAATTTGTCACAGAGCAGGTGGGAGCTCAGGGTGGCTTGGGGCAGAGTGGGGGGTTCTGGGGGGGGCCCTGTGTCCCCCTGGCCTGCCAATAACGGCTCGTCTCTGCCCGCTCCCCCCCCCAGAAACTGGAGTACACGATGGGGGACAGCTCGGACACGCCGAGCCGCAAGGAGCTGACCTCGGAGGAGCTGTGCAAGCAAATCGACAAACTGCTGAAGGAGAACCCCAACAACCAAAGAATATACGACTGGATCGAGGTGAGGGTGTGGGCATAGCGGGTCCTTGGGGGGGGGGGGGTGGTGGTGTTTCCCGGCTCCCCCTCCCCACCTCACAGCCCCTCTGCCCTCCCTCCTGCAGGCCAACCTGAGCGAGCAGCAGGTCTCATCCAACACCTTTATCAGGGCCCTGATGACGTCCGTCTGCCACTCGGCTATCATCTGTGAGTAGCGGGGTGAGACGGGGGGGTTCCCCCTCCCCTCGCCGGCCCCCCCCCTCCCCATCTCACACCCTGTCTCCTGCAGTTGAGAACCCCTACCGTGTGGACGCCCTGGTCATCCACAACCAGGCCAAGCTGCTGCAGAAGTACCTGCGGGACGAGCAGAAGGAGCTCCAGGCCCTCTACGCCCTGCAAGCCTTGGTGGTGAAGTTGGACCAGCCTCCCAGTGAGTCCTGTGGGCAACGGGGGGAGGACGATGAAGGGGGCAGAGGGGGTGTCAGATGCACCCCCCACCCCAGCAGGGTGGCTGGGAAATGGCAGGGATCCCCTTTTTGCCCCCTTCCCAGACCTGCTGCGGATGTTCTTTGACGCCCTCTACGATGAGGATGTCATCAAGGAGGAGGCTTTCTACAAGTGGGAGTCCAGCAAGGACCCGGCCGAGCAGCAGGGCAAGGGGGTGGCCCTCAAATCCGTCACGGCCTTCTTCACCTGGCTGCGGGAAGCCGAGGATGAGTCGGACAACAACTGAGCAGCTGTGAGGAGGAGGAGGAGGAAGGGGGCAGAGAGGGAGGGGGGCACCCTGGGGAGCTACTCCATCCCCTCCCACCCCCCCCGGTCCCCTTGGACTTGCTGATGCCGGGGCCGAGGGACCTGCTGTGCCCCCCGCAGCAGCCCCCCCCCCCCCTCACTCTCTGTTCAGTTCTCCTCCTCTGCCTCCTCCCCCCGTCCCGGTTCTGTACTGGTTTGTCACCACGGTAATAAACAGATGCTGACGGAGGCGGCTGTCCCGTGGGTCCCCTGGGGGTCCCTCTCCCCCCCGCCAGTCTCTGGGAACACCCCCAGACTTGTGTCATGGGGAGGGGGGACGGGATGGGGACGTTATCTCTCCCCTCCTCTCCCCCCTCCTCTTCCTCCTCCCCACTTCTTGCTGAAATATAGAGAGATTATATATATATAAACTTATTAAATTTGGTTTGGGGACAGGAGCGTGATTTCTCCCCCTCCCCTGTCCTCTCTCTATTCCTCCATCACTGCCTGGACCCCCCACCCCCCCCCGATG
>JAOTQQ010000052.1:278634-303199 GCA_026546715.1 Gallinago undulata
GGACTTTTCCCCTCTTTGCCCAACCAGCTTTTATGGGACCGAGTTTTATACTGTGAACTGCTGCCTCGGGGCCGGGGGGGGCCGGAGGGGGGGGTCGCGGGGGGGCGATGGACGCGCCCGGGGCCGGCACGGAGAGACCGCGGGGCCGGGTGGCCACGGGCCACCGCGCTGGGGGGGGGCTTGGGCCACCAGCCACAGCACCCCCGAGCCAGCCCCGCGGCGGTGGGGGCTCAGCCCAACCAGCCCCCCCCCCCCCCCCGCCCCGGGGGGGGGGGGGCCCAGCCCCACCCCCCCCCCCCCCCCCCCCCCAGGTCTGTCGTGGGGGCTACGCGGGGTGGAGCGCGGAGGGGGAGGCGGCGGGTCCCGGGACCGCTGGCCCCATCCCCGAGTCACTCGCCCCGAGCAGGGAACCAAGTGCCTACACGGAGGGCGACCAGCTCCCCCCGTCCCGCCTGGGGGGGGTGGCACCCCGGCTCGGAGCCCCCCTCAGGGCCGCGCTGGGGGTCCAGGCACGCCGTTTTGGGGGGAGGAATGCCAGTTTTTTTGCCAACGCTTGCACCCCCCGCCCCTTCCCGCATGGCTCGTGTTCTCGTGGGGCTGCTGGCCCGCTGCATGCCGCTCCCAGCCCCCCCCGCGCCCCCCCTGCTCCCGTGCGCTCCCCCCAGCACCCCCCATCAACCTCCACTGGCCACAGCACCCTTTCCCCCCCCGCCCCCCCCACCCTGCTGTGGGGTGCCCGGCGTGGGGCTGGCCCCCCTCTTCCTGCATGGTCAAGCTGTGAGGGGGGGCGCCGGGGCCAGCAGGCCTGACGCCACGCTGATGGGCTCCCTGACACCCACCCACCCACCCCCACCCCCCTTACCAAGGACAATGGGTGCTCCCCACAGCACTGGGACGGGTTGGGGGGTGCCTGTGGATGGGTGGGTGGGTGGGGGCTTTGCTCTGCGTGTGTGTGTGTACCTGGAGGGGGGGGCGGGGGGGTTGTGGTGTATGTGCATGTACACACGTGTGCAGACCCCCAGGAGCCCCCCCAGCCCCGCTGTGAGGTGCCTGTGGCGTACCCACACCCTGGAACCCCCCCTCCATCCCCCCAGGTCTTGAATAAAGTCCATCGTGCGAGCACTGCGCCGGGCACCTCTTCTTATGGGTGGGGGGCACCTCCTCCCCGGGGGTGGGGGGGGGATGGCAGCCTGGTGGTGGCAGTGGCATGCTCCCCCCACCTCCCCCCCCCACCGCGGCCCCCACAAGGTGACAGGCGAGGCCTCTGCCCCTTATCTCGAATTCCTGGGGGCCGGGGTGCCTAATTATGGGCATTTGGCCGTGGCGGTGGCAGCGGGGGGGCGGCCCCCTCCCTGGCTGGGACCTTGGGGTGCGCGGGCGGTGGGCGCCATGGCCTCCGCGTACCGTGGCTACGGCCAAGGGCACGGGGAGCCCCGCTTCGAGGGCGACTGGCAGCACGGACCTTTCGGGGCGCTGGGACACGATGGCTTCGGGTACCCAGGTACTGGGGATGGGGGGGGTGGGGGTGCCTGCTGCCCCAGGGATAACCCCCTCCCCCCTCCAGGGTTATCCAGCTGCCCTGTGCGTGGGCACAGCCTGAGACCTGACTGGGACAGACCTGGGGGGCTGGGGGGAGCCCCAGCTGCCCCCCCAGCACCCCATGGCTCTCTGGTTTGTCATGCATCCCCCCCCCCCCCCTCCAAGTCCCTTTGTGTCCCTGGTACCCCCATGTCCCTGCTGCCCCCAGGCTCCCCTCTCCCCAGACCCTTCTGAGCTTCTCAGTGCCCCCAGACCCACGTGTATCCCCCCCTGCTCCTGGGGCCCCCTGTTCCCTTTGCAACCCCCCAGCATCCCCTGTGTCCCCAGCCTCCTGTGCCCTTCCTCTGCTGTCCCCAAGCCACCCAGTGCCCTCTGCTGCTCCCAGACCCTCACCCCAGACCCCCATATGCCCCCGGGGTCCCCAGGCTTGGAACCCCCCAGGACCCCCAATATCCCCTGTGTCCCCAGCCTCCTGTGCTGTCCTAAAGCCACCCAGTGCCCCTAGATCCCCCTGTCCCTCCTGTACCCCCAGACTCCCACCCCAGTCCCCATGTGCTCCCCATGCCCCTGAGGTGCCCAGTTCCCCTTGCAATGCCCCAGGACCCCAAATGTTCCCAAACCCCCAGTGCCTCCCCAGCCCCCGGGCACTGTGCTCCCCATGGATGGCAGCCCCCCCTGATGCCCACAGGGTCCCCGGGCACCATGTGCCCCTGCAGCCTGGGCACCTGGGTGCGTGCCCAGGGGGACACCTACCAGGTGGTGGCCGACGTCAGCCAGTTCGAGCCTCCCGACATTGTGGTGACCACCTCCAACTGCCACGTCACCATCCGGGCTGAGAAGGTAAGGAACTTTGGGGTGGGGGAGCAGCATATGGAGCAATAGGGGTCCTGCCCCACAGTACCCCCTTCTGCAGGGGGGTAACTGGGAATGAACTGGGAATGGCCCCTGCTGACAGGACAAGGAGCTTCTGCTCTACTGCACCTCTCCTGCTCTGGGGTAACTGGGTACTCGGGGAGCTGGCGGGAGAGCTCACCAAGCCTCTCTCCATTATCTATCAACAATCCTGGTCAACAGGAGAGGTGCCAGGGGACTGGAGGGTGGCCAATGTGACACCCATCTACAAAAAGGGCCAGAAGGAGGATCTGGGGAACTCCAGGCCTGTCAGCCTGACCTCGGTACCAGGAAAGATCATGGAGAGGATCATCCTGAGTGAGCTCTCATGGCAAGTGCAGGGCAGCCAAGGGATCAGCCAGCATGGGTTTATGGAAGGAAGGTTCTACCTGACCAACTTGATCTCTTTCTATGACCATGTGACCAGCTTTCTGGATGGGGGAAGGCTGTGGACATTGTCTACTTGGACTTTGGTAAGGCCTTTGACACTGTCCCCCACAGGATTCTCCTGGAGAAGGTGGTGAATCATGGCATAGACAAGTGTACTCTTCACCGGGTAAAAAACTGGCTGGATGGCCGTGCCCAGAGAGTTGTGATTATTGGGGTGAAATCTTGTTGGTGACTAGTCACCAGTGGTGTCCCTCAGGGCTCGGTTCTGGGGCCAGTCTTGTTCAATATCTTTATTGATGATCTGGATGAGGGGACTGAGTGCACCCTCAGTAAGTTTGCAGATGACACCAAACTAGGTGGGAGCGTTGATCTGCTTGAGGGTCAGAAGGCTCTAGAGAGGGACCTGGACAGGTTGGCCCAAGGCCAATGGGATGAGGTTCAATAAGGCCAAGTGCCGGGTCCTGCATTTCGGTCACAACAACCCCTTGCAGTTCTATGGGCTCAGGCAAGAGTGGCTGGAGCTGCCCAGCAGAAAAGGACCTGGGGGTGTTGGTGGCCAACCGGCTTAACATGAGCCAGCAGTGTGCCCAGGTGGCCAAGAAGGCCAACAGCATCCTGGCCTGTGTCAGGACCAGCGTGGCCAGCAGGAGCAGGGCAGTGATGGTGCCTCTGGACTGGGCACTGGGGAGGCCTCACCTTGAGGGCTGGGTTCAGTTCTGGGCCCCTCACCACAAGAAAGACATTGAGGGGCTGGAATGTGTCCAGAGGAGAGCCACCAAGCTGGTGAGGGGTCTGGGGAACAAGTCATAGGAGGAGAGGCTGAGGGAACTGGGCATGTTTAGTTTGGAGAAGAGGAGGCTGAGAGGAGACCTCATTGTCCTCTACAGCTCCCTGAGAGGAGGGTGTGGAGAGGTGGGGGTTGACCTCTTCTCCCAAGGGAATAGTGACAGGAGCAGAGGGAATGGTGTGAAGTTGGGGCAGGGGAGGCTCAGATTAGATCTTGGGAAGAATGACTTCACCAAGAGGGTGGTCAGGCCCTGGACCAGCCTGCCCAGGGAGGTGCTGGAGTCACCATCCCTGGAGGGATTTAAGAAACGTGTAGAGGTGGCTCTTCAGGGCACGCTCTGGTGCCCGGGGCTGTTGGGTTGGGTCTGTTTGTGGGGTTTGTTGGTTGGTTTGTTGATGTGCTAATTTTTTTTTGTGGTTGGACTCAATGATCTCAAAGGTCCCTTCCAACCATGAGGATTCTGTGAATGGCCCCTGTTGGCACTGGGGTAACTGGGACCTCTCCTCACTGAGAATGAGGCAACTGGGAAGTCCCGCCCTGTTGCAGTCTCTGCTGGTGGGGGGCAACTGGGAACAGTCACTGGGGTAACTGGAAACTACCCCACCCCCAAGAATGGAGCAACTGGGAGCTGCTCCCTGCTGGCAATGGGGTGACTGGGAATTGCCCCTGAGTTGTGGGATAACTGGAAACCCCTCTGTTGCGCTCCCTGCTGGAACTGGGGCTACTGGGAGATACCCCATGGCTAGCACTGGTGTATATGGGCCCGGGCCCCCCCCCCCCCCCCCCCAGGTGGCCGAGGACGGCACGGTCTGCGACACCTTCACCCACCAGTGCCAGCTGCCCGAGGACACGGACCCGCTGTCGGTGAGCTGTGCCCTCACCGAGGCCGGGACCCTGCTCATCACCGCCCGCCGCCGCCCCGGCCCCCGCCCCGGGGAGACCCCCCCACCCCTCTACCGCAGCGAGGCCACGCTGGCAGCCGGCACCCGCTGACGAGGGGCTTCTCCCTCCCCCAGAAACGATGTCTGCCCCGGTGCCCCCTCCCCGCCTCCGGTGCCTCAGCACACTGGATCTGCTTATAAAGTCCTTTTATTAAATTAATATAAAAATCTCTGTATTTACACAGGAGGGGGGGGGGGGGGCACACAGTGGAGAGGCAGCAGGACCCCCCCCTTCCCAGCCATGAGGTGCTGGGGAGGGGGCTGTGCCCACCTGTGTGCCCAAAGGCACCCCATGTGCCACCCCGAGGTGCTGGGGAGGGGGCTGTGCCCAACCGTGTCCCCCTGGGCACCCCGGCCTGACACCCCACGTGAGCAGGGACACTGGGGGGCCCGTCCTGTGGATGCAGGAGGGGGGTGGCTGTGCCGGGGGGGCACCTGGGCTGGAGAGGGGGGGAAGAGGTAGCGAAGTGGGGAGCCCCGATAGCTGGCAGGGAGGTGGTGGTGGTGGGGGGCACAGGCAGGCTGGGGGGGGGCACCTGGCCACCCCCTGGCATGGCGGGGGGCAGGGGGGGCATCGGCACTGGATTGAGGGTGCCCACCCCCTGTCAAGCTCAGCACAGGGTGGGCAGAGGGTGGGCAACCCCCCCCTTCCTGCAGCAGCCAGGGACAGGCGGTGGGGGGGGGACACCCGCCCCCACCCCACCCTCCCCCATCTCACTGTCCCTTGGGGGTGGCATCGTGGCCGTCGCCCCCGGGCCCGGCCTCGCGGGGCATGTGGTGTCGGTGGTGTCGGTCCCAGAGCTGGTGCAGGGCGGTGGTGTCGGCGTCGCTGGCCAGGCTGTGCCGAAAGCTGGCCAGCGGTGGCCTCACCTTCACCCCCTTGGCCGTCAGCGAGCCCTCGATGGCCTTGCGCAGCTGCGGGCAACCCAAAACCGTGGGCGGGGGGCTCCGGGTGCCCCCACCACCCCCCCCCCCGAGCCCCTCCAACCCCACTGTCCCCCCACAGCTCACCTCCTTGAGGGACACCATGCCCACCAGCCGCCCGATGCTGGTGACGAATGCGTGGTCCAAGCCCAACAGCGAGAAGATGGTATGGGTCTGGGGGAAGAAGGGGGATGAGTTGGGGGTCTTGGGGGGGGGGGGTGGGGGTCAGGCAGGGGTGTGGGCGGGGGGGCTCACCTTGTGCAGGGAGGTGTGCTCCACCAGCTGGAAGGGTGCGGGGTCGATCTTGGCGCTGCCGAAGTCCACCGGCTGGTCCAGCTGCTCCTCTTCCCACTCCAGGATCTGGGGAGGGGGACACACACGACGTGGGGCAGGGTGAGGGGGCACGTCCCCCACTCCCACGGCCCCCCCCGCCTCCCTGCACCCAGTGTTGTGGGGCACGGGGATCGGCTGTTGTTGTCCATCCCCCCCCGCCCCCTTCCCAGCCTCAGCACCCCGTTGGGGTCTGCTGGGTGGGCAGAGGGTCCCAGCCACCCCCTCACCTCTGTGGCGGTCATCCTGTCACCCAGGTCCAGGTCCTCCTGCAAGAGAGGGCATGCTGAGCCACCTGGCAGGAGTGGGCAGGGAGCGGGCAGCACAGGCAGGCAGGGAGCAGGCAGGGAGCGGGCAGGGAGCGGGCAGGGTGCAGGCAGCACACGTGGGCAGGGAGCAGGCAGGGAATGGGCAGGATGTAGGCAGGGAGCAGGCAGGGAGCAGGGCGGCTGCAGGCAGGAGCAGGCAGGGAGCAGGCAGCACATGGGCAGGGAGTGGGCAGGGGCAGGCAGGGTGTAGGCAGGGTGTAGGCAGGGCACAGGACGGCTGTAGGCAGGGGCAGGCAGCACATGCAGGCAGGGGCAGGCAGGGTGTGGGTAGGGAGCAGGCAGGGCAGAGCAACACATGCAGGCAGGGGGAGGCAGGGACAGGCAGGGTGTAGGCAGGGCACAGGATGGCTGTAGGCAGGGTGTAGGCAGGGTGTAGGCAGGGTGTAGGCAGGGAGGGGGTAGGGCACAGGATGGCTGTAGGCAGGGACAGGCAGGGTGTAGGCAGGGTGTAGGCAGGGTGTAGGCAGGGTGTAGGCAGGGTGTAGGCAGGGGCAGGCAGGGTGTAGGCAGGGCACAGGACAGCTGTAGGCAGGGGCAGGCAGGGTGTAGGCAGGACGTGGGCAGGGAGCAGGTCAGGTAACACGATTGGGTGTGAGGACATAGGTCACACCAGGATTGGGCAAGGTGGGAGAAGCCGTCTTGTGATTGGTGGAGAGAAGGCAGGCCGCGCCATGATTGGCTGAGCAAAATCTCAGGGCCGTGATTGGGTGAGAGGCTCCAGGTCAGGCTACGATTGGCTGGAAAGGTTCGTGGTTGGGAGGACACAGGCCGTGATTGGCTGAGCAAAATCAGGACACTCTGAGATTGGCTGCACAGACAGGCCAAACCTGATTGGCCAAGAAGAATCGTGCCAGCCCCCTGATTGGTTCAGTGAATCTGTGGTGGGCTCCTGATTGGCTGAGAGGAGCCATGCCCAGACTGTGTTTGGCCACAGCTTACCGAGATGGAAATGCGGACGTGCTTGGCCTTGCGATAGGCCGTGCCCTGGGCCTGGGACCCACGGGAGAGACGGCGTTAGGGACGGGCATGGGATACGTCAGGATGGGATGGGATGGGATTGGATGGGTCATGATGGGATAGGATGGGTCATGGTGGGATGGGATGGGATGGGATGGGTCATGATGGGATGGGTCATGATGGGATGGGATGGGTCATGATGAGATGGGATGGGTCATGATGAGATGGGATGGGTCATGGTGGGATGGGATGGAGATGGGTTGGGATGCGAAGGGATGGGATAGTTCATGATAGGATGGGATGGGAAGAGGATGGGGTGGATCATGATGGGATGGGTCAAGATGGGATGGGACAGGATGGAGAAGGGTTGGGATGGGAAGGGATGAGATGGGTCATGATGGGATGGGACGGGAAGGGATGAGATGGGTCATGATGGGATGGGATGGGATGGGAAGGGAAGGGATGGGATGGGATGGGGATGGAGATGGGAAGGGTTGAGCAACAATGGAAAGGGATGTGACAAGAATGGGCAGGGAAGGGATGGGACAGGCAGCGATGGGAAGGGATGAAGTAAGAATGGGCAGGGATGGGCAGGAGTAGGAAGAGGTGGGCTGGAATGGGAAGGGATGGTAGCAATGGCCAGGGCGGTGCTCACCTCAGTGGGCTCGGTGGCCGTGTTGGCACAGAAGAGGCTCTTGAGGGCGATGCCGGGTTGGTCGGTGGTGCTGGCTGCGGGCAGGGAGGGGGTGTCAGTGGGGCAGTGCAGGGGGGCACTGGGGTGGGAAGGGGTGCAGACTCACCCGTGGGGGTATCAGACATGACGCTGGGCACCCGCTTCAGCGCTGGCTTTAGGGGCTTGCGGGGGGCTGGGGGTCCCGAGGAGGTCTCGGTGCTGATCTGCGGGGGGATGGGGCGGTGGGGCACGGTGGTGGTGGGGGCACCATGGCTGGGCATCCCTCAGGGCGGGGTCCCCCCCCTCACCTGGAAGCAGATGCTGGCGTCGGAGAGCCGGTGCCTGTCCAAGGCCAGCGTCTTCCGCCGCAGGGCCAGGAGCCGGCGCTCGGGGCTGAGCTGGTGGCCGAGAAGGGCCGCCACCTGCGCCCGCTCGATGGACCCCAGCAGGATCATGGACTCTGCCGGCGGCAGCGAGGGGCTGCGTTGGGTCCCGACCTCCCCATTGCCACCCCCGCCCCACCATCCCCACGGCCGGGGCGAGCGCCAGCACAGCCCCCTGCCCGCGTCTCACCCGCCGACTCCACCAGTGGCAGGTTCTTCATCTTGGTGCCCTGCAGGACCTGCTGTAGGTCCCGGTACTTGCAGTTGAGGGTGACATAACGGATGTCCCGCACCATGATGTCCTCCACGCGCACGTTATATTTCCTGACCGGGGTGGGTCACAGTGGCGTCAGGGCGATGCCACCCCTTATGCCTGGGTGAGGGGCTTGGGGGACAGGGTGGGTGACACACACTCACTCGTGGTGGCCCCAGCCCAGCTCGGGGAGGTAGGGCAGCTTCTTGATGCGGATGATGCTGTCGTAGAGGGAGGGCTGGAGGCTCTGGGCCACGGCGTTGGCCAGGATGACGGCGATCATGACGGGCAGGATGTGTGAGATCTGCCCCGTCAGCTCGAAGACGATGACAGCCGTGGACACGGTGTGGGTGACGGCACCCGACAGCGCGGCCGCCCCTGCGAGACACGAGGGTGTCCCACAGCCCCTGCCTGCCGGGCTGTGTCCCCACCCCTGGGACACCCACCACCCTCCGAGCCCCTGGGACCTCCTGTGTCACCCCCAGCCCCTGGGGACACCACCTCAGCCCTGGGGAACCCACAAGCTCTTTGGAGAATCTCTGAGCGGTGCCCACCAGAGTGTCCCGGTGCTTACCCACCACGGCGTAGCCCCCCGGCACGATGCGGTAGATGTTGCTGTCGGTGTGGATGCCGTCGGGGAACCAGGCTGCCATGCTCTCCCCCACCAGCCGCCCGAAGGCTGCCCCTGCCCACAGAGAGGGGCTGGGAGTGGGCACGGGGGGGCTCTCCCGGCACCCAACCCAGCCTCATGCCATCTCCTCCCCAGGATGGGGACACCCAGGGCCACCCACAGGTGGGCTGGCAGGTGGCTCCCTCCTCCTCCCATGCCCGGGCTCTCACCGATGACGAAGACGGGCATGAAGGCTCCGCAGGGCACTGGGATGGTGGTGGCCAGGGCTGACATCCAGAACTACACAATGGACACAGGCACCCCTTAGTGGGCCCCCAAAGCCCAGCTCCTGCTGTGCCCCATGGCCAGCTGCTGGGGAGCAGCACATGGGGTCGGCACCATGCCATGGGGCAGCACTGCTCCTCCCAGGGGCACCACGCCAGCACCTCCCCGGTGGCACCTGGTGGCACCCAGCCAGCACCTCCCTGGTGGCACCCAGCCAGGACCTCCCCAGTGGCAGCTGGGGGCACCCAGCCAGCACCTCCCTGGTGGCAGCTTGGTGGCTCCCAGCCAAGTTCTCTTTGATGGCATGTTGGTGGCACCCAACTGTGGGAGCAGCCACCCAGTGCCTCCTGGTGCCACTGAGCTGGCAAGGACCTGGCACCTCTCTAGTGGCATCCAGGAGCCCCTCTTCGGTGGCACCCCAGGGCCAGAAGGCACAGGAGGAGCCTACCTTCATGAGGATGAAGACGACAAGGGTGACGAAGACGTTGGAGCGGGGGTGATGCCAGGCCTCCAGGATGCCCAAGTACTCGAACTCATCGCTGACCCCCTGCTTGGCCCACGTCTGGTTGTCGAACAGAGTCACCAGGGTGTCCTTCTGGGTGAGCTGGTGAGGGGCGAGAGTCAGATGGGGTTGGTGGTGGCCCCAGGGAGTGGGGACCAATGGTGCAAACCCTACAGTGGCTACCTGGCCAGCCATGAACTGTCCAAAGCCAGGCGGGAAGGTCAGCGTGGAGATGAGCAGTGTCACCAGGGCAGGGAAGAGCAGGCGCCTGGCGGGGTGGCATGGGGCGGGGGGGTGATGCCGGTGCAGCACTGGCTCCACCACCCTGGTGCCAGGGACCCCCGAACACCTACTTCTTCATGAGGAAGCGGTTGATGGTCTTCTGCCGGCGCATGAACTGCACGATCTTGCGGTTGAGGTAGACAAAGAGTGCACCCCCAAAGCCACTGGCGATCCTGGGCGGAGGTGAGGGGTGAGCACTCACATGTCCTGCTGCCACCACCATCACCACCACCACCATCACCACCACCACCATCAACACCACCACCACCACCACCGCCATCACTGCCACCATCACCACCACCACCATCACCACCATGACTGCCGTCACCACCACCATCACTGCCACCAACATCATCGTCATGACCACCATCACCACCACCAGGGCCATGGGACGGGGGCCACGGTGGCCACACTCACCCGATGACGGCAAAGGCGGGCAGCTCCTGCAGGTCAAAGGGGAAGTCGAGGCGGAAGCGGGTCTTGAACAGCGCCGTGATTGTCTCTGGGGGGGGCGACAGGGGTGAGCGGGGCCAGGCAGGGGGACCCCCATGTCCCCCACCCCACTGGAGGTACCTTCGTCCTTGTTCCAGACGGCGAGGACGCGGAAGATGAAGGCGCTGAAGGTGGCGGCGAAGAAGCCCCGCCAGTAGTTGCGGACAGCGAAGAAGGTGGAGGTGACCTCGATGCTGAAGAGGACGCCTGGTACCGGGGGAGAGGGACACGAGGGAGGCGGCGAAACCCAGGCGGGACCCCTCTGCCCGGCACAACCCCCCCCAACCCCAACCCCAGCCCCACGCTGGGGGTCCGGCCAGCACCACGGTGACGCTTTTGCGGGGGGTCAAGGGCTGGTCCCCGTTGGGTGGCAGCAGCGGGCACGGCGGGGGCAGGAGTCGGCGCGAGCAAGAGGGTAGCGTGGGGACGTGAGCAGGGTGGCACTGGGGTGGGGTGGCAGGACACACACACAGAGGGACAGATGGACAGACAGATGGACGGACGGAGCAGGCAGAGGGCAGGGGAAGAGTTAGAGACGTCACCAACCTACGGGCAGGGCTCAGCGGGGCCGGGAGCTCCCTGGAGCGCGGGGAGAGGAGGAGAGCAGAGGTTACACCTCCAGAGGACGGTGCCCGCTCCTCCCTTCCGCCTCCTCCTCATCCTCGCCCAGCGGCACTGCCCTCTCCCACGCCAGCCATCCTGGGGGGGGTGGGGGGGGAGGCGGTCCTGCTTGCCAGACCCCAGTGCCTGGGGCGGCATGTGCATGGGGTTGGGGGGTCCCCGGGGTGACCCTACCTCCGATGGGGGCGGCGAAGCAGCAGCCGACACCGACGGCACAGGCGGCTGCCAGCATCTCGGTGTTCCTCGCCTCGTTCTGCGGGCAAGCCAGGGGGTGAGCGGGCACTGACCCCCCCGCCTCCCCCCCACCCCAGGGTGCTGGGGGGCACAGAGGAGCCGCCCCCCCCCCCCAGGGCCAGCTCCTCCACTCACCTCATAGATGCCCCCAAAGAGGGAGAGGAAGCGGCTGAGCAGGGCTGCACACATGCTGGCGATGTGGACGAAGGGACCCTGTGGGGACAATGTTGGGGGGGGCTGAGGACAGTTGTTTCCCCCCCACCCTGTCCCCCTGCCCGCCCTGCCCTGGCCACTGGCCTCACCTCCTTGCCCAGGGGCATTCCACTGCCCAGGGCACACGTCAGCCCTATCACCTTGGCCACAAATGTCTTGAGGGTGAGGTACTCCTTCAGCACAACGCCCCGCAGGATGGTCTTCATCTCAGGGATGCCCGAGCCTGGCAGTGGGGGGACAGCCTTGACCCATGGGGGAGGTGGGGGGACACTGGGGAGTCCCTGCCCCAGAGTTCTGGGGGGAGTCCCTGATGCTCTGCCATCCCTCACTGCCATAGGGAGACCCCAGAGACACACCTCCCCACAATGCAGTCTGCAGGAAGCGACCCATGGCCATGTAGACACCCTGACCCATAGTCCTGTGGGCACCCCAGTGCTACAGCCCACAGAGGACCCACTGAAGACCAGCCCATGGCCTTAGGAAGACCCCCAGGACCCTCAAGCCCGTAGGCCAGCAGGACATGAAATCCTCTGAAGACCAACCCATAGCTCTTGGAAGACCTCCAGGCCCCCCAGACCCATAGCCCATCCACCCCAGAGCCTCCAGAGGACCCTCTGAACATCTGCGCATAGCCCTGGGAAGACCCCAAGAAGCTCCAGTGCCATGGCCCATGAGGACATCCACCCTTTAGCCCCCAGGAGACCCTCTGAAGATCATCCCATAGCTCTTGGAAGACCCTCAGGACTGCCCACCCCATAGCCCAGAAGGACATCCATGAAGCTCCCAACCAACAGCCCCAGGGAGGGGACACCCTGTTAGGGAGCAGGTGGTCCCCCCCGGTACCCTACCCACAGCCTGTGGGGCGAGGATCTGGGTGAAGCCAGCGGAGAAGGTGATGAGCACGGTGGGGTAGGTGACCCAGGCCAGGTACTGCAGCAGCACGTTGGTGTCCAGGCCCCCGTACATCCACTTCTGGGCTGTGGGCATGGTCGGTGAGGCAGGTCATGGGTAGCAAGGGGCATGGCATGGTGACTCCTTGCCCCCACACCTCCCCAGGGAGCCCACCAGTAGCCCCCTCACCTTGGAGGCAGGTGGCGATGGCGAAGTCCATGGCCCAGCTCACCAGTGCCATGACCAGCCCCAGGAGGATGAGGAAGACCCAGTCCTCGCCCACCTTGGAGATGAAGAACCGCTGGCACTGCAGGGCGCAGACTGGGGTGGGGGGACAAGGGCAGGATCAGGGGATGGGGGGACGCCAGGCTGGGGGGGCCACGAGCGCTCACAGCCAGTGGCACCTGGTGGTGCCCAACCATCACATTGCTACCACCGGCGGGCAGGACCACTGGGCACACACCTCCCACCAGCCCAGCCCCCCCCCAGCACGGCCCCAGGCAGAGGGGCCCCTGGTCCCCGCGGTGTCCCCGGCTATTTTGGGCCATTGTGTCCCTGTCACCCGGCGAGCAGGTGGCATTGTCCTCGGCGCCGGTGTCCCGTGACAGCTGGAGAAACCCTACCCTCTGCCGCCACCGTGCCCCACACCAGGGGCTGTGCCACCAGTGTGTCCCCCCTTGCTGTGTCCCCAGCCCCGGTGTCCATCCCCCGCTCTGTGTCCCCATCCCTAGTGGCCCCCCTCATCCTGTCCCCAGCCCCGCTGTCCCCATCCCCGGTGTTTCACTCCCCCCATGGTGTCCCCATCCCTGGTGTCCCCCCATCATCACGTCTCCATCCCCAGTGTGTGTCCCTCGGTGTGTCCACCCCTGTTGGCCCCTCGCCGTGTCCCCCCACTATGTGTGTCCCCCCCCGGTGTCCCCCCCTTACCGCGGCAGGAGGCACAGCGTCCCTGGGTGTACTCCAGCAGCTCGGAGGGGCGGCGTGGCCGGGGGATGTCCCCCTCCCCGTGGCCCTGCTGTAGCCGCAGCCGGGCCGCCTCATCCTTGGCAAAGGCGCCCAGGTCCTGCGTGTAGCGGCCATACATCTGGGGGGGGGGAGGAGAAGAAGGGGAGGGGGCGTTAAGGAGGGGGGGGAGGCAGCACCCCAGTTCTTGCACCCAAGTGGGGAAACTGAGGCAGGGGAGCGGTGGGCGGGCTGGCATGGCTGCCCAGCTCAGGGGGGTGTCAGGGAGGGGGCAGATGGCAGTGGGACCCCAGGGGAAGGGGCAGCGGTGCCTGGGGGGGGGGGTCCCCAGATGCCCACCGAGGGGTGGGACGGGCAATGAGGCGCCTGGGGATCGATGGCCATCAATTCACCCCACGCGCCCAGAGCTACTGGTACCAGTCCCCGGCCCTGCCCAGCTGCCCCAGGCACCGGGCTGGGCTAGCAGAGGGTGGGGAAGGGCCAGCATGGCCAGGAGACTCCCCGAGGGCTCGTACTGGGGTTGTGCTGGCACTCTGTGGGCACGTCCCTTTGGCATCACTAGGAGCCAGGGTGGGTTCCCCCCGCCAGGAACCAGGCAAGGCAGGCCACACGTGACGAGCTGACCGGCCTCAGCTGGCAGCAGGGCGGTGGGGTGCAGGGTGTACCCCCATTCCCAGGGGAGAGGGGGACACGGCACAATGAGGACAGGATGCGGGGAACAAGGGAGCGCGAGGGGGCTCTGTGCCCACCCTGGGGACACCCCCTCCTTCTCAGGTGCCTCCTGCCTGGCCACGGCACGTGGCTTGGCCTCAGGAGAGGGGACCGGGGGGGGGCCCTGGCAGTGCCCCCGTGCCGGCTGAGAGCCCTTTGTGCCCGTCCTCCCTGCCGAGCCGGGGGCATTTGTCCCACGCCGGCGGGCACTGCCAAGGACTCGGTTGCCTGGTTTCGGCCTTGCTCTCCCCCCCCCCCGCCCCCCCCGGCATGACCTGAATGCCAAGTGCCAGGGGCTGGCCGGGCACAAAGGGGAGCTTCAGGGCCGGCGGGGGCCCTTGCCAGGCTCCCACACTGGGGGCGACGTGAGCCCCATGCCGATGGTGCGCCCACCTGCCGTGCTGTGCCGTGCCGGCACCGCGCGTGGCTGCCCTCCTCCCCGGCACGGCCCGTGCTGGTGCCTGGAGGAGGGGGGGGACGCCACGGGTGGGCACCACGCTCGGCACGTGGGCAACCTACCCCTGGCTGCCGCTGGCCGTGCCCACCCTGGGTGCCGGGGTCCCACTCACCACACACACACCCCCCCCAGCTCCCTGTGGGGACGGCGTGAAGGTGTATTTCTCAGGGGGGGGTATCGCTCCTGCCCGCGTCCCCCTTGGCACACAGCAGAAAGCAGCCAGAGCGGCGCCAGGTGGATTCTCCGCTGTCTAATACCCGGGTTGTGCTCGGCACCGGGAGGGAAGGTAGGGAGAAGGGGGGGGACAGATTAATTTCTATTGCTGACCCCCCTCCTGGCATGGATTTCCTCCCAAAATCCTGCTCAGCACGAGCTCAGCAGCTCTTTGCCCTATGGAAACGTGCTGGGGGGGCGGGGGGAGCCACGATCTGAGCGGAGAGGCCGGCAGGACCCCTTTGGGGGCTGGATGCAGAGGAGGGACCCCGGCCCCACAGGGGGCCCAGCCTTCAAAGGCTCCCTTCGGGCGCAGCTTGTTTCCTCTGGAAGACGAAACGTGCCGGCCCCCCCGGGAGTGCTGTCCCCCCGCCAAGCCCCCACCTCCCCCGGGCCCTCCGCTGCCCCATGGCCAGCCCTGGCTGGGACCGGGGCACCCCCAGGCTGACTGCCCCCCGAATGGGCTCTGTGCCCATCGAGGCTGGCACGCTGCCCCCGGGGGGGCAATGGGGCAGCCAGGGGGATGCCCAGTCCCGGGGGGAGGGGCAGAGATTTTTCTCCCCCTCTCTCCCATTCGCAACTGACCCCACGGCAATAATGGGTGCAAGTGAAAGTGACGTGCCACCCCGCTGCCCCGTGACACCCCGATGTCCCCTGTGCCACCCCGCTGCCCCGTGACACCTCAATGTCCCCTGTGCCACCCTGCTGCCCTGTGCCACAGCCCCGCAGGGAGGGCACGGACCTGGGGGCTGCCCCAGCCACCCTGCCCATAGCCCTGGCGCGGCTGCAGGGCTGTGGCAGAGGCCAGTGGTGGGCTCTCTCCTTCCTCCTCCTCCTCCTCCTCCTCCTCCTCCTCCCCCCTGGGTTATTTTTCCACAAAGGCCTTTTGAAAGACAAACAGCCCCGGGACTCCGGCCTCCGCGGCGAAGCAGCTGAACAATCACAGTGCCGGGCGGGCAGGGAGCGGGCACGGGGAGGGGGGGGCCCTGCTGGGGGGCACCCAGGGACACGGGCACGGGCCAAGCCCGCTGGGTCGGTCCCAGGCCCCGGCGCTGTGGGCACCGGCCGTGCCATAGCCCCCCAGGGCCGTGGCAGCCCACGGTGGCCGCTGCGCCGCGGGTGATGCTGCGCCCGGGGTGGCCGCTGGCATCTGGGATGCCGTGTCCCCGTGCCACCCTGTCCCGAAGAGCCCAGCGTGCCTGACAGTAGTGCCCACCTCCCCTCCCAAAACCGTAATCCTGGGGGGCGGATATTTAAAGGCGGGGGGGGCCCAGGGGTCCCCCAGGCTGGCAGCGGCCGGGGGGCTGTGTCACGCTGCCCGTCTTAGCCGGGCTCTAATCGCCCTGAGCAGCTCGGCGGCGAACAAGGGCAGTTTGTCAAGCTTAATCCTTCCCCCCCCCCGTCCTCCTCGAGGGGGCCCTTTGCTCCCCACCATGACAGCCTGGCATGCGGGGGGCACCAGAGCTGGCCCCCACCTCAGCATCTCTGGCACAGCCAGGGGGTCTCACGGGCACCTGCCTGGCACAGAGTCCCCAAGGAGGGATGCCATGGCCCAGGGACACCTTTAGGCCTGGGGCTGTGCCAGCCCCCCAAGAGACCCCATGGCCACGGCACCCCCAGGGCTGGTGGGGGTAAGGATGTGGGGCGGGGATGGGGCGCTTTGGGCACGGCCGTGGGCACAGCCACCAAGTGCTGTCTCCAAGGCTGTCCCCGGGGCAATCCCTCTTGGAGCAGCCCGTGCCAGGCTCCGGCTGGGTCCTGACCCTCCTGGCAGGTGCCAGCGGGAGCCGGTGGTGGCCCAGATGCACCGGGGAAGGTTGGGCACCCCTCCTGCCCGGCATGTGCCCAGGCGGCTCCCGAGAGCCAAGTGTGGGGCTGTGGGACGAGAGCCTGCACCCAGCCTCACCCACCAGCCCCGGGTGGTTTCGGGAGCCTTGCCACAGCCCGGAGGCCGTGGGGATGGGCTCCCTGGGGCGCCCGGGGCAGGGGTGCTACCCCACCCTGGAGGAGAGGAGGGCAAAGTCTGCTGGCGCCCTGCGAGGCTGCCCCGATGCCAGCCTCAGGGTGACTGTCCCCTCCCACGCTGCCCGCACCGCACCGCGCCACCCATCCACCACGGACGCAGCACCCAGGGGTGCTGGGAGGATGGGGGGGAAGGGGCACCCCCATGGCTCAACTCGGACGGTGCCAGGCACCCCCGCTTGTGCCCCTGTCTGCGCCCCGGCTCAGCCCTGCCGGAGAGGCACCGTGGGGCCGATAAGATCGTGGAGACGCTGGCACAGGCAGGGCTCCCACGGCTGGCCGGTGCCCTGCGGCCACCCGACAGGCACTGCTGAGGGGTGGGCACCGAGGGGCACCCCCAGACAAGGGCTTTGGGCGCTTGGAAGGACGATGCGGAGGGTGGGTGGCATGGCAGTGCCCCGACACTGCCCCGTGCCCATGTGCCGGGTGGGCAACCCTCAGCCCTGCCGGCAGCAACTGGCTCAGGCTCAAACCCGGGCATCCCTGGGCAGGGGCACCCTGCAGCGGCTCAGCCCCCCCCTTCCCCTGCCCACCCCCTCGGCCCTGCCTCTCTGAATGCTTTTCTCGGGGCAAAGTACCCGTGTGCGGAGCCACCCCGGGCACCGGCCCAACCAGAGGCACCTTTGCCCAGGATGTCCGAGGGCCACGGGCAGCGGAGGGGCTGCAGGCCACGGCGGGGAGGGAGGACGCCCCCCAGGACAGCCGGGCACCGGGGTGCCAGAGGGGAGGTCTCAGAGGGCAAGGAGTCATAGCCATGGGGCTAAAGTTGGAGGTGGGGGAGATCGGCTATCTCGGGGACGGGGGGCTGGGGACACGCAGTGCAGGGGGTGAAGGGTGCCCGGGTGGTGCCTCTGGGATCCCCCGCAGGGTGGGCATCACCCCCCTTCCCCCCCCCTCCCCCCCCGCCCCGTGATGAGGGGTTTGGGGTCGGGGTAAGGTGAGGTCTCTACAAAAGTCCTGCTCTGGGGGTGGGGGGCTCAGGTGGGCTCTTCCACCACCGAGGGGGCTGGGGGGTGGTGGCACCCCCACCCTGGTGCCCTGTCCAGCCACATCCCGGAGGAGTCACCCCAAACCGGGCTCTGCCACCCGCAGTGGGGCAGCACCCCCAAACTGCCCATCTCCCCCCCGCCGCCCCCGGTGCTCCCCCGGTGCCCCCCGGTGCCCCCGGTGCACTCACCAGGGTCTGCTCATACTGCAGCTCCCGCTGCGCCTCGCTCTCCGCGGCCATGGTGCCGCCGCTCCCGGTGCCGCTCCCGGTGCCGGTGCCGGTGCCCGCGGCGGCGGCTCCTCCCGGCCCTGCGGGGCGGACCCGGGGCACTGCCCGGGGGAGGGACCGGCCGCGCTCCGCCCCCGCCGGCAGCTCCCGGCACCGGCAGCCGGCCCCGGGCAGGGGGTGCCCGGTGGCGGGGGCCTCCGTCCCGCACATGGGTCCCTTCCGCCCCCGTGCCCGGACGGGGCGGGGGGCTCCGCACCGCGGCGGGGTCCCATCCGCCCCTGTGGTCTTTGCCCCCCGGGGTCCCGGCTGAGGATGGCACCCGTGGGGGTGCGGGCGAGGGGGTGACGGGGGGGTGCAGCTCCCTGTGGAACACCTCTCTCCCCACGGACAGAGGGGGCTGGCGTGGGGCTGGCACCGCCACCGGGCCCCGCAGCTTCCCCCCGCTGGGGCGCGGGCGGCAGGGCAGGGGCAGGGGCAGGGAGGACCCCTCGGGGGGCACCGCGGGCAGCCCCCCCCCCGGGCTCATGGCCACGCCTGGCTGGCGGTCAGGTCCGGCGGGGGGGCAGAGTCCCTTAGGTCTTGGCATTGAGGGCACAGGGGGATGCTCACGGGTGGCAGGGTGCCTCGGTACTGGGGAGGGGGGCTCCTCAGAGGTACCCCCAAATCTGGCAGAGAGCTCGTCCTTACCGTGGTGCCGCTCAGTGTCCGGGGGCTGCCGCCCCCAGGGAAGGACGGTGGGCTCCGCTCTTCGGTGTCGAACCCGATGGGCAGCGGCGGCTCAGCCCTCTCTGGAGGGGCACACGGGCGGAGTGTGGCACCGGCGACCCTCCGGCACGGCCCTCCAGCATGGCAGGCTCTCACCGGCTCACCGCCGCCACGGGCTCAGGGGCAACCGGGGCCGGGCCGAGCTTGCCCTCCTCCCCGGGGCATCGCACGGCACCTTGGTGGCAAGAGCCGGGCGAGGGGAGAGAGAGCCGTGGCACTGCCGGGCTGGGGCCGCGGGACCAGGAATGGGCTAGCTCTCGCCGCCCGGGTGCCACCCTCTGGATTGACGTTGGTACCCCCAAGGGTGGGTGACGATGGCTGGGCTTGGAAGAGGGGGGGCTGGGATATGCCCCGTGCCAGGCTGGGAGGGTTCATCGCCGGACACCAACCGGTTTGCGGCAGGGAGGTGACAAAATGGGTTGCCCGCTCATTGGGTCCCCGGGCACGGAGCTGCCGCCTCGCCCGTCAGCTCCTGGCACTGGGACACTCATCCGGAGGGGCAGCCCCGTGCCAGGACACACGCTCTGCCCGCTGCCACCAGCGTGCCCGGCCGCGGGCCACCAGTGCACTGCGAGGCCACCACGGGTGATGCCACGCTGCTGGCACAGGTCATGGACACGCATGGGGCAGTTCCCCCGGCTTGGCACCTGGGGGGGGGGGGGAGGAGCACCCAGGGGACAGGGCTCTGTGCCAGTCTGGTGTGCCCTAGTGCCATCCTCCTATTGCCCTACCACTAGCCCAGTCTAGCCCAGTGTCACCAGTAGGTTACTGCTGGGGGGTTGTGCCAGTATGGCTCAGTGCTGTCCCAGTAGACCCCAGTTACTTTCCCTACAGCTCTGGCACTGTTCCAGTACATCCCAGTATAGCTCCCGTGCTGTCCCAGTGTATCCCAGGACAGCACGGTGATGTCCCCCGAGGTGCCCCAGCTCCAGACATTGGGGGCCAAAGGGGTGGGTGACAGCACTGGGGCTCCCCTGGGCCCTGTGAGTCCCGTGGGGCTGTACTGGGGTGACTGGGGCAGGTGCCGTGGGCTGGCTGGGTCCGGTGGCTGCGTGGCAGACCCAGCCCTGGGCTCTGGGCTCGCTGTGGGTGCTGCGGGACGGCGCCTCTGTGGGTGGCAACTGGCTTGTGGCCATGGGCTGGGCTCTTTGTGCCACCTCGGAGGCGCAGGGGACAGAGCCCTGTTCTCCCTCTGCCAGTGGGCACCGTCACCAGGCGCCGTGTCCGCAGCCCCCGCCACGGGCACAAGCAGGGCTGGCATCGCAGCTGTGGGCACAGGGCCCTCTGCTCCTCTCCCGTGCCACCCTACGCCCACCACCCCACAGCCTGGCACTGCCTCCCAGGCCCCATAGCCCCCACATACCCACCCCCCCCCTCCATATACACCCCCAAACCCAGGGTCTGCAGATGCCAGCGGGGGATGCAGGGGCAGAGCCCTGTGCCCACTGGCAGGAAGAGGCGGGGAGGCAGGAGGACAATATCTCTGTTTTTAATAAATACATGGGGACCCCCGTCTGCAGGCACCATAAATTAATTACGTGACGAGTCCGGCCGAGCCGGGGTGGGTGCGGTGAGACGGGGGCTGGAGGGATTTTACACTATGTACAAGGTGGGCACGGTGCCCACTGTGCCCGCGGGGCTCGGAGGGGTAGGGCAGCAGGTGCCCCGTTCTCCACTAGCCAGGCGGAGCCCTCCAGCAGCCCTGGCACCACAGACATGCCACTGGGCTCCTGGCCACGGCCACCCTGCCACGCTCCTCTGTGCCCCCCGCCCTGCACAGGGGGGGTGATGGGCAGTGGAGGTTCTCCCGTGGCCACCCAGCCTCACTGCTCGCTGGCCCCACTCCGGGCAGGTCACTGTTCAGTGGCTCCATGCCTCTGCCCTGGCATCATGGACCTTCTCCCGCCCGTCCTGGGGGGCATCTGGGGCTGGGGGGAGGAAAGAGGCTGAGAGGTGGGCACAGGGGGTGCCAGGAGGGTGCTCGGATGGTCCCAGCGTGGCTTGGCCCTGCGAGGGGTCCGGGGGGGTGTCACTCACGGCGGCACTTGGCACAGCAGGGGTTGTCCTTCCTGGTGGGGCTGGCGCAGGCGGCCGGCGGGCACTCCTGGCGCTGGCAGTGCGTCTCCCCCGACTGCAGGGAAGAAAAAGGGGGGGGGGGGCTGTTAGGGCGCCGGCAGCTCCTCGGGGGCGGTGGGACCCCGGAGAGGGGGGCTGCGCTCCCACCCATCCCTGAAGCCCTGGGGCACCTTCCCCTGGTGCCAGCTGAGGCCTGCCACACTCACCACACACCAGCAGAGGATGCACTTCATTTCCCCGAAGGGGGGCACGTAGGGGTGCCAGCTCTCGTTGTTGAGGTACCAGCGGCGCCCGAAGCGGCAAGCCCGTGGCCCGTCCGCCTGCATGCCATCGGCCAGCTCGGGGACACTCTTCTCGGGGGCTGCAAAAAAGGGCACTGGGGCACCCCACGGCAGGGGAGGGTGCAGTGAGAGGGGAGGGAAGGCGGGATGGGGGGGGGATGGGGGTACCTGGGCACTGCTTGCAGCAGTCAGAGGGGCTGGCGCGCACGGGGTTGGCACAGGTGAGCCGCGGGCACTGCACCTTCTCGCAGTGCACTTCACCCGTGGTGCCCTGCGGGGGGGTGGTCACGAAGGGGGTCACGGGGCAGTGGGCACAAGGCAAGCACCTCCCTGGTTTCATCCCCTGCTACAGCACCCACGGGTGCTGCCCCCAGGCCAGGCTGGGGGGCTGAAGGGGGGGTCTGGGACCCCGTGCTCACCTTGCAGGTGCAAATGGCACATTTGATGAGGCCAAAGGGGGGCACGACGGGGTGCCAGCGGGTGCCGGAGCCTCGCCATGTCTTGTCCCCATCAAAGTAGCAGCCTGGAAGAGGAAGAGGAGGAGGAGGAGGAGGAGGAGGAGGAGGTGGGCACAGCTCCAGGGAGGAGGGGCGGGGGGCAGAGCTGCTCCCCCAGCCCATGCCCACCAGGACTCACCCTCACTACTGTCCCGTGCCCGCTCCAGCTTCATCTCCTCCTGCTCCGTCTTCTTCTCTGCAAGGAAGAGGAAGACCATGAGGGGTTGCAGAGGCCCAGAGAGGGGACCCCCCACACCTTGTTCCCCCAGGGAACTCCCCTTGCTCCTCCAAACCCCTGCCTGGGACCCCCCCCAGCCCCCAGGTACCTTGGCAGACGGGGCAGCAGAGCTCCTCGGGGTGCACCTGGTGGGTACAGTTGAGGGGCTGGCACAGGATGGGGTCACAGATCACCGTGCGCTTCTGGGGGGGCAGGAATGGGGCTTGTTACGGGGGGGGGGGGCACAAGTGATGAGTGCTGCCCCCCCCCCAAGCTTGTCCCACCCTGGCCCCATACCTGGCAGCTGCAGATGGAGCACTTCTTGTCGTAGTCAGGTGCCCAGCGGGAGCCGTGTGCCCGGTGCTGCCCCTCGAAGAAGCAGGAGTTGGGGTCCTTCTTCAGCTGCTCCAGGTCCCTGGTCCTGGTGCCTTCAGAGGGCTCAGCCTCCCCCAGGGTCTCCCCCGGGGCCAGGTGGGTCCCCCCAGCATGGCACCGGTTGGGGATGTGCACCTGGGAGTGGGGAGCAATGGGCAGGAGGGTTGGCAATCCCGGGGAGATCCCCGTTTCCAGTGCCAGTGCCCAGCTGCCCTCCATGGTCAGGGCTGGTGGACCACCATAGCCATCACCCTGGGCTGCTGGGACCATGCCGTGGTGTCCCCTGCATCCTGTGGCAGTGCCACCCGGCTGGGCACCCCCTGGGCGGTGTTGGGGCTGGGTCGGGGTGCCCTGCCCCAGGTGGGGACCTACCTGTCCCCGCAGCTCCCCGTAGGGGTGGGCTTTGGTGCTGACTTGCAGGAAGGCAGTGCCCTGGGCCAGGTGCTGCAGGAGGTCGGCGTCCAGGTCCTTCACCACCCCCTGAGCCTGCCGGGGGCGAGAGGGACATGGGGGAGTAAGGGCTGGGCTATCCCCCCCCCCGCCATGGGGTGCCCCCCGCCGGGCGCCCACCTCACCTCGGTGCTGTAGAAGCCCTTGAGCAGACGCTTGTGCTGGTGGGGACGGGCGCCCAGCTCGCCCAGCTCGGCCACCCCGTGGAGGTGGGCACTGACGGTGCCCTCGGCCGGGCGACCCAGCCCAGCCACCGAGATCTCGTAGTGGAGGTGACAGTGCTCGTCCAGGGACAGCCAGGCGTGACCCCCGGCCCCGCTGGCCACTGGGGGGGACACCAGCTGCCCCGCCAGAGCCACTGGCATCTCTGCGCACAGAGAGGGGTGCTGTGGCAGAGGGGAAGCGGTGGGGAGGCTGCCCCGCTGCCCCCCCCGGGTTAGCATCCCCCCCGGGTACCTGTGAAGCGGGCCAGCAGCCCACTGTAGGGCAGGGAGATGACTTGTCCCCGCAGCTCGCCCTCTGCCCAGTCCTTGGTGGCCACGTTGAGGAAGAGCTCGTTCTGCAGCAGCATGTGGGCATCGCGGGCGCTGGGGCTCTGCCAGGTGCCCTGCGCCTGCCACCGGGGAGGGACATCATGCGGGTCGGGAGGGGGGGCTCACCCAAAAGCCCCCTGCCATCCCCTCCCGTGGCACCCAGCGCTCACCAGCCCATCCTTGTAGCTGGGGGTCATGTCCAGCAGGACGTTCCTCTTGCTCTTGCGCCGGGGCTTGGTCTCCAGCGTGATGCCCACCACCTCACTAGCAGTGCCCACCACCTGCACCTGCAGGCAAGATGCTGAGGGGGCATCGCCAGGGGAGGGAGACCCTCCTGGGAGGGAGATGGGTGCCCACCCCCACTTACCTGATACTCCAGGCTGCCATTCTCATGCAGCGCCAGCTTGGCCGAGCCCACGGCCCCCGTGGTGGTGGGCAGCAGGGCATCTGCTCCGCACAGCACGCTTTGGATGGCTTCACCCGGGGGAGAGAGGCACAAGGGGGTGGTGAGGTGGGCATGGGGGGGCACGGCCAACCCCCCCCTGTGCCCCAGGGTCCCTGCCCCGTGCTCACTGTCGCAGCTGCGGCGGATGGTGATGGTGCCAGCCAGCTGGCGAGCGTGCCGGCCCTCCGTCTCGGCCAGGATGCGGAGCTGGCCCCGCACCAGCCACTGCAGCTCGCGGGCGGACAGATCGCTCAGCACCTCCGCGAAGTCGGGGTCCTGACGGGGACAGGAGAAACAGGGGGCCTGTGCTCAGTCCTGGTCCAGGGGGCACCACGGCACGGGGTGGGGGACACACCGGCTTTACCTCCCGGGTGATGTTGGCACGGATCTCCCGCAGCATCTGGCCCTGGTGCAGGATGCGGACCCGCAGCGGGACCCAGGGGGACTCTAGGCACAGCAGAGGTCGATGTGGGGGGCTGTGACCCCCATCTGGACTGTGACCGGTTCCCCTCTGCCCCCCAAACCCACTCCCTTTGTGCCCACTTCCCCCAGACCCCCACACTTTTATGCTGGCTCCCTGTCCCCTGGACACCCCCCCACAACAGGACCCACCCCCTGCACCCCCACATCCCTGCACAACCCACACCCCAGCCCCATCCTTCTGGACACCTCCCCCCATACACCCCACGCTCTCCAGCAGCCCCCAATCTCACACAGCCCCTACCCATGCACACCCCAAAATCACACCTCACCCCCCCCCCCCATGCCACGCACAGCCCCTGCACCTACCCTGAGCCCCACACCCAGCCCCTGCACC
>JAOTQQ010000052.1:303299-319746 GCA_026546715.1 Gallinago undulata
CATGCCACGCACAGCCCCTGCACCCACCCTGAGCCCCACACCCAGCCCCTGCACCCACCCTGACCCCATAGATGCTCACCCATGCATTCTGAGCCACACACACGCCATGCAGCCCCCCCACCCCCACCCCGGGCAGTGCCAGGCCCTGGGGGGTGTCCGTGCCCCCCCCTTACCCCCAGCACCGGGCTCCAGCAGCCCCCGGGCCATGAGGATGAAGTGCAGGTTGTTCTCGGTGTCGCTCAGCGTCAGCATGGCCATGCCCCCAGCGCCCAGGTGTGTGGGGTCCGGCGAGGTCAGGATGGCCCCGAATGTCTCTGAGCAGGGAGTCGGGGGAGACGGGGGTGGGCGTGAGGGGCGTGTGGGTGGGCACCGGCCGGGTAGGCGTTCAGGGGTCCATCCTTACCCGCGAAGAGCGCCCGGTGCTTGAGGATGTGCCCGTGGATCTCCCCGGAGGGCTGTGCCCGGGTGACGAGGGACACACGGAGCTGCTCGCCGCGCAGCAGCTGGATGTTGGCCTTGGACACCGTCCTCCACATCCCGCAGAGCTGGGGGCGAGGGCAGGGATGGGCAAGGGGCTTGGGGGGGGGGGCCACCGCACGCCTGGGATGGAGACCGTGCCCCTCCCCCAGCCCCTCTCACCATGCCATCCTCGGGGGCAGCGCTCTTCTGCACGGGGTGCTCGAACAGCACGTTGCCCTCGGGGTCGCTGAAACGCACCCGGCTCGGCCGCCCCAGCCTGCGGGCACCGGAGGGGGGGGTTGAGTAAGGACCACCCACCTCCCTTCGCCCAGCACCCCCCCTTCCCCTGGCACCGCCCTCCGGGCTGGCCCGAACCTGCCGCCCCGCCGGGTGCCAGCTTGGCGGGGGGTCCCCCCGGGGTCCCCTGCCCCGCAGCGGTGCCGAGGTGGCCGGGAGCCGGGGGCGGGCGGGGGGGTGTCTCTGCCGGGAAAGGACCCTCCGGGAGCCGAGCGCTCGGGGCCCGGCTGCAAATTTAGGAGCATTTTCGGCTCCGTTTGGCTTCCCCCGGTTGGAGCTGGAAATTAGTCACCACTTTACTATGCAGAGGGGCCGGGAAGAGAGGACGAGCAGAGGAACTGGAGCGGGAAGGAGGAAGGGAGAAGAGAAAAGGGAGAAGAGAAAAGGGAGAAGAGAAAAGGGAGAAGAGAAAAGGGAGAAGAGAAAAGGGAGAAGAAAGGAGGCTCAGCCACCATTGACTGGTCTGGGGACAGCATGGCAAGGATGGGGGACCCCAGCGGCCCCTGCCTGCTGCTCCCCATCCTCTGCTGAGCCCTGTGGCCTCTCCCGTTCGTTCCCCCTGCAGGGCTGGAGGTGACGGGCTGAGGCCGGGGGTGCACTGAAACACCGGCCAGACCCCCCAGCACATCGCTCCCCTCCCCAGATCCCTCCAATGGCACCACGGGGGGACATGGGAAGGGAAACTGAGGCACCAGCATCACTGCGCACACACACCCACCCACACCCCCCCCTTTTCCCCGGGGGGTGCCCACTGTGCCAGCCCAGGGGGTGTCAGGACCCACCTCTCATAGGCGATGGAGAAGAGCAGGCAGGAGCGCAGCAGGGTGAAGCGAGCCTTGGCCACCGCGCTGGACGTGGGGTGCCACGGCTCCGGGCCACTGGTCAGCAAGGCCACAAACTCTGGGGAGGGAATGCGAATGATGGCAGGGGGCTGTGTGTGTGGGGGGGTGCCGCTGCCCACCTGGGTCAAGTGTGGGGGGGCTCACCTGCACGGGCATCGTCGCGGGCCATCCCCTCGGAGCTGAGGTAGGAGCGGTCGTTGTAGGGCTTGTCCAGGTCGTCGTCCTTGTCCTGGAAGTACTCAAAGGTGTCGAAGTGGGGCGCGGGGCTCTTCTCTGGGGGGGCTGGCAAGGCTGGCAAGGGGGTGGGCACAGGGGGAGACCATGGCACCAGGCTGCTTGTGCTCCAGAGCTTGGTACGGGGCCAATAATAAATCCCCCCTCCCGAGACAAAAGGAGATGTGCAACACAAATCACAGGGGGGCTCTGTGCCGTGGTGAGGGGGGGGGCACATGGGGTGCAGGCAACATTACGTGGCCCTGTGCACCCCTACTTCACCCCTCCCAGGGCCGTTCGGGGACAGCTGTGCCCATGGGGGGCTTCCCCCTGCCCAGCACCTCGTGGGTACCCTGGGCGCATGGGTGAGCCCCATAACTGAGCCAGCAACCCCTTTTGGGGGGCCGTGGGCTGTGCCCCCTCTCCCTTGCCCAGGGGGGGATGCTGTGGGTGCAGAGGGGGTCCCTGCAGGGGGGGCACCCGCCGTTCTCACCCTTGGGGCAGGTGTGGCAGCAGTGCCCGGGCAGCAGCGTGGCGCGGGGGCAGGCGGGCACCGGGCAGTCCTGCTTCATGTTCTTGCAGTTCACTTTCCCCACTGGCTTCCCCCGCCGGTTCCTCTGCTGGGGGGGCGGGAGGGGGGCAAGGAAAACCCGGGAGAGCTGTGCCAAGGTGCGCCAGGCCGAGGTGTGCCCCCCCCGCTCCCGGCACAGCCCGGCTCCCCCCATCCCGGCCCATCTGGAGCCCCCGCGGGCGGCCCGGACACCTTGCGCAGCCTCCAGCTGCCTGTACAGCAGCCAAGGCCGGGCCCCCTCCCCACGGCCCCCAGCCCCCTGCCCAGCTGTGTGCGGCCCCGCCAGCCCCGGCCTCGGGGGGCTGCTCGGAGGGAGGGAGGGGGCTGGGGGCCATCCCCGAGGAGGGGGAGGAGGAGGAGGAATGAAGCCTGATCCTTTAAACCCCCCCCTTCTGCTCTCCACTGCCGCGGCCGGGAGGGGGGGGGGCATCCAGGTGTCTGGCTGGAGGGATCCCCACTCCCCTTCCCCATGGGGGGGTGTATTGAATGAAGGGGTCCGGCTTCCCCCCCCCCCTCCGCCAGCCCCCCTCTCCAGCAGGGTCGGATCCTGGGGTTCCCGGGGTGCGGGGGGGGGATGCGGGGTCACTCACCGGCTCGCAGTGGCAGATAACGCAGCGCATCACCCCGAAGGGCTCCCCCAGGTCCGGGTGCCACGTCTCCTCCAGGGCATAGAAGTGACCCCCAAAGGCACAGCCTGCGGAGACCCCCCCGCAACCACCCGCCCGCCACCGCCGCCCCCGGTCACCTCCGGGCCGCGGGCACCCCCCGCCGCAGCCCCGGACAGCGGCCGGCACCGCCCCGCCACCCCCGGGCACGGCGGGCGCTCCCGGTGCCGCTCCCGGTGCCGGCCGGGGGTCCCGGGGGTGCGAGGAAAGAGGGGGCGCAGGCATGCGGGTCAGCACGGTGCGGGGGGTGCGGGTGTCAGGACGCGGGGAGGGGGGGGGGAGGGAGCGGGGGGTGCGGCAGCGGCTTGACGGGGACGGGGTCGCCCGGAGCGGGGCGGGTGCGAGGGAGGGAAGGGGAGGGAAGGGGGGGGGGTGGTGGTGTCCGTCCTACCTGCCGCCCCCCCGGGGGGCAGCGGGTCCGTGTCGGGCCGGATGGGCAGGGCGAGCTTGGGGCGAGCGGCGCGGGCGGGCAGGAGCAGGGCGAGCAGCAGCAGCGGCACCGGGAGGCGCATGTTGCGGGGCGGCCGGGGAGGGTGGGCGGCCGGGGGCGGGGAGGGGGGGCCGGCCGCGGCCTGCCGCTGCCGCCGCCTCTGCCTCTGCCCGGCCGCCGGCTCCGGCTCCGCTTTATAGGCGGCGGCATGGGCAAGCGGGAGCTGCGAGCCCTGTGCAAACAAAGGCCCCGCTAATGAGGCGCAGGCAGCGGCCGGCCGGGGGGGGGGGAACGGAGACGGGGGAGGGACGGGGGACGCGCCCCCGCCGCGTTCTGACAGCCCCCCCGCACCCCCTGGGCCCGCCGCCCCCGCCGGGCACGGAGCGTCCCGCGGCAACCCCGGGCACGGCAGCCGCCCCCCCGGGGTAAGCCCGGGCTCGGGGTGTCCCGGGGACACCCCCCCCATCCGTTGCCCGCCCTCCCCTGGGCATGGGGTAACCCCCCGGTGTAGAGCATCCCCACTCACATGCCAGCCCCAGGGCACGGGGGGGGGGCTGTGCGATGCCTTCACCCACATACCCTCCCCCGGGGCACCCCCAGGGGCTGGGCGTCTTGGGGACACCTCCCCAGCCCCCCCCCAGTGATCCACACAACACTCGCGGAGACACGGGACACTGCGGGGACACCTCCAACACCCCCACCCCCTCCCACAGAGCCTGGGGTGTTCCTGGGCATCACGGGTATGCCCCCATCCACATGCCCCCCACCCCGGGGCCTGAGCCCCCCCAGAAGTCCCCCATCCACACAAACTCCCTCAGGAATAAGGCATTTGTGGGGCACCCCCCCATTCAAATGGCCCCCCTTGGCACAGGGCATCTGGTGGGCACGGGGCAGCCCGGGGGCTCCCATCCACACAGCCCACCTTCAGGCATGAGATCTCCCAGGGCGTATTGCCCCCGGCCCCCCCCCCGGGCATGGGGCACCCTTGGGACTCCTCCACCCGCTCAGCCCCCTCCCAGCCCGCCTGGCACCCCAGGACACGGGGCGCTGCAGGGCACCCTCCACCCACACAGCGGCCCACGGACCCCCCTCTGCAGAGCTCTCCCCTGCAGCCCCCACCTCCCCAGGACATACAGACACTCAGCACCCCTCGGCACAAGCCCCCAAAGCGTGCCCCGCCCCCCCCCCAAATCCACACAAAGTCACACGCACCCCACAACTCGTGCCCTCGACATCCCCAAATCCCTCTGGCTGCTGCCCACCCCGGGCAGAGGGAGGCTCCAGAGCGGGACCCCGGGCTCCTGCCCACCAGTGACAGTGGGGGGACAGGAACCCGGACGCCTGGGTCCCCTTTCCCGGGGTGGGGGGGGGACAGCCCTGGAGGAGGCTGAGGGAGCAGCACCCGGCGCTGATCCCGCTCTTCACCCACATGTGCCCGGGCTGGCGAGGGGGGCGGCGGGGGGCAGCGAGCAGACACCATGGAAAAGCCTGGGGAGAGCATCATCCGGATGGGGAAACTGAGGCACGGGGGGGGACAGAGCCTGTGGCCACCCATGTCCCTGCCTTGCCACCCCCGCCGAGGGTGTCAGAGAGGGGCGGCGGGCACAGGGTGGGCGCCCGGGGAGGGGGAGGCAGGCAGGGAGGAGGGGGAAGTGCGGGGGCTGCCAAAATCAACTCCGGGCGGTGCAAACAGCCGGCCAGCTGTGCGGTGTAGCCAGGGAAACACGGCACAGCTGGAGCACAACAGGCCCCTGCCTCCCCACAAGCCTCCTCCCGGGCCTCCCCCCGGCACGGCCGGCGGCTGGGAGTGGGGGGGCACAGGACATGGCCCCCCACCTCGTACCCAGCCCCCCATGGGGTTGCCCACCCCCAACTGGCCCACGGCCACCCCGTCCCACTCCCTGCCCCGCTTTGGCACGTGTCCCGGGGGAGCGGGCACTTCTCCCGGGGAGGGCAGCAGGGCGTGGGGGTCTTGGCCGTGCCAGGAAGTTGCCCGGTGGCAAGAAGTAGCCAAGAGCCACCGGGCTGTGCTTCCCCCTGGCGGGATGGCCCACTGGCATCGCCAGGGCTGGGACCCCCGCCAGCGCCACCAGCATCCCCCGGGCATGGCCCTGCCTGCCGCCCTGCCGCTTGGCAAGCACTGCCCGCAAACGGGGGCCATGCCTGGCAGCGTGGCCACCCCCCCCGGCCCCCCTGCCCCCCCCACTGCCCCGAGCCCGGCCACTGACCTGTCCCCTCTCCTCTCTCCCGGCGACCCCCCCGGGCTGGGGTCCGGCAGCGCGGCGGGCAGGGGAGGGCCGGGGTGCGGGTGGCCGTGCCAGCGTCACCGCCCGGTGCCCGCTGCGTGGCGGCAGCGGCCCTGGGGGGGACGGGGAGGCGAGCGGGGGCCGAGCAGGGAGGAGGCGGGCGATGGCTCCCAGCCGCCCCGCCGGTGCCAGGAATCCGGCGCTGGCTCCGCGCACCCGGAGCTCGTCACCGTCTCCTGGCTGGGCTGCGGGGACGCGGGGAAGCGGCGGGGGGAAACGCTCCCTCCCCTTTCCCGGGGAAAGGAAGGCGAGGGATGAGGAACCCACCCGGCAGCGGGGGGGGGGGGGGGGCACGGAGGCCGGGGGTGCAGCGTGGGGGGGGGGGGGGGAAACTGCGGCAGGGGGTGCAGCGTGGCGGGGGGGGGCTGTGAGGGTGCCCTGGCAGCAGGGAGTGGGAGCAGGGTGGTGCCCTGGCACGGGGGGGCTGGCAGGGCGGGGGGGGGTGCCCGGGGATGGAGCATCGCCACCGCCACGGGGGATGGCGTCCGGGCAGGGAGGCAGCGGGTGGCCCAGCCGTGCCTGGGCATCCCTCCTCCAACAGCCCTGGGGACGCCAAGGGGTGCCCGCGGGCAGAGAGGGGGGAGGGGGGGGCGGCTTGCCAGAGCCTGGGGGGTGCCGGTGGTGGCGGGGAGGGGGGCTGGCGCCGGGAAAGGGTCCTGCTCCCACCGGCTGCTTCCCGGCACCCGCACACGTGCTCCGGCAGCGCCAGGCACAAAGGCGGCTCCGCAGCCGGGCCTGGCGCCGGCACAGCCCCGACGGGGCCACCGGCTGCGGGCAGCTGGAGCCGCACCGGGACGGGGGATGGAGCCGGCCAGCGGCAGCCCCCCGCCTGCCACCCGCGCCCCTCCGCCCGTGGGGTGCCCTCCTGGTGGGACACCCCGAAACGGCGCCCACCAAACCCTCCCGGGGCTGGGTGGGCACGTGCCCTGCCCTGCGGCGAGGGTCCCGGTGGCGGGGCTGTGCCGTGGCCGGCGCGGGGAACCACGGCGGGCCCTCGCCAGCCCCCCTGCCCCACGCAGCCCCCCATTGTCTGGGCTCGTTACCCGCTGCCGGCTTTGAACACGAGCCGGGCTCTGGGCGGCAGGAAGGAGCCTCCGCTCCACGGGGATGGGGTCCAGGCAAAACCGCATCCCCCCACCCCCCCCCGTCCCACCGCCTCCCGGGCACCCCAACACCCCCCCTTGTCACCCCACGCCGGGCCTGAGCCTAGAAGGGGGATGGCGCCGGGGGCACCCCCTTGGCTCCAGAAGGAGCACCCCCCCAAGCGAGCCGCCATGGCGCAGGGTGCGGAGGGGCGATGGCCTCCCCCCAAAGCTCTGTGCCGAGCGCGGCTCACCCCGTGACTAATCCCCCCGGCCTCACACACACGCGGCGGGGCGGGGGGGGGGTGGGGGGGGCTGTCGTAATGGGTGGAAATATCTCATAATTCACGTTGGACACGGGGATTACAGCCGTTCCGGCAATATTTGCACAACTGGTAGGAGGTTTGCAGGGCTGGGCCGCCCCAGACGAAGGCCAAGTTTTTTGGGGGGGGATGTCTGGGTATGGAAGGGGTTTTGGGGGTGGCAGGTATGGGGAGGGGGATGCAGCCTGGGAGGGGTTGGGGGGGGGGGGGAGAGAGGCTGTTTTCCACCTGTGGACACATGGAGTTTATTAGGGAGGGCGCGTTGCCGGCACGGTGGGGGTGGCTGGGGCTCTTGCCCTCGCCTCCTCCTGCTGCGCTGGGCACGGGGAGAGGGATGGAGACCCCCAGAGCAGCCTCGACTGCCAGGGGCAAGTAGATCCCGGCCCTGCTCTGGGGGGCTCTGCACCCCCTCCCAACCCCATAGCGCTCCCCGCTTCCCAGAACACCCAAAGGTGCTGGTGTCCCCCCACTCCCCATCGTCCCCTCCTCAGAGCCCCTGTGGGGTGACCCCGGGGGAGGAAGGTGGGGGGCAGGGGGGAGCCGTGTTTGGTGTGGGGATTAGCCAGCTCCCAGAGCAATGGTGGTCTCCCCCCCCCACCGGACATGCAGGCAAATATTTGTGCCCAGACTTCGCAGGACAGCGAGAAGGAATTTCATTCTTGCGCCCACCTGCGGCTCGGCTGCCTGGCATTAACCCCTTCGCCGCCCTGCGGGATGGAGATGAAGGGGGGGGGGGGGGCAAGGTGCCCCCCCAACACCCCCAGTCAGGGTGGGGAGCTGGGCTGGGAGTGGAGGGCACGGTGGCATCACCCATGGTGGCCACTGGCACAAGGCAAGCAGAGGGTTTGCCTGTGGGCATCCCCTGGGCAGCACCCAGGGCATCGTGCTTCCAGGAACTGGGAAAGGGGCGGTGGGGGGGGAAACCCTGCCAGACGTGCCCCCCACCCAGGCCAAGGTGCTCTCCCGGGACGTGGGGAGGACACGGGGAGCGGGATTTGCCCACAGATGTTTATTGGCAATTCACAGCTGTGAATAACACCAGGCTCGGATGGGTGGGGGTGGGGGGGCACCCAGCTCCTGGGGGCTGCCTGCACTCGGGGAGGGGGTCTCCCGCTGCCTGGCACCCCCAGAGCCCCACTGAGCTCCTTTCCCTGGCCCCGGGGCCAGCTGGGCCCTGAGCAAACGGGGCTGTTTGCTCACGCCGGGATTAGCCGCTCTCTTTGTTCCTTTGACTTTCCCTTCCCTTTATGCCGGACCCTTTTATGGGGGCTTCAAAGGGGGCTGGGGACCCCCCCTCCCTGCCCATGGAAGCCCAAGTTTGTTTCCCATACCGTCCCCCCTCCCCTTCCCCATATCACATGGACATCCTGGGGTTGCCCACTGAGCACATCTGGGTGGCCTGCGGGGACAGCAGCTGTGCCACACGGCCACTGTCCTCCGTCCCCCGTCCCCCCCCTCGCCCCCCCCCCCCCGCTGTCGTGTGTGTGTCCCCCCTGCTGCCTGGCACCTCCGGCCGCCCTCGGCACCTTGGCGAAGTGGGTGTGAACGGCCATTCCCCCCCCACCCCGCAGTGGGATTCCCGGCACTTTGCACCCTGTAAGGAGAGGTGGGAAACTTGGCACCGGGAAGGGGGCCAGCTGCGCAGCGCCATGGCCACCCCCCCCTTCCTGCCTGCCCGCCCACCCCCCCCCGGCTCACTCACAGCCCCCATGCGCCCCTCCGGGTCCCCGAGCCTCACTCACTGCCCCCACACCCCCTCACTCCCTCTCCAGGACACACCATCCCCGCACTGGGGGGTATGGGGAGAGCATGGCAAGCCAGGGGTAGGGTCTGAGGGTCTGTCGTCCCCCCCCAACACCCCCACTTCACCTGGCAGGGGTAGCCAACGCTGGCATCACCCCTTCCCAGCTGGAGGACACCAGGTTGCCCACACATGGGGGAGGTGTGGGGGGGGGAGGGCTCCTGCTGCCTGCCTGCTTCTGGCACAGATGAAAAAGGAGCATTTTGGGGTGAAGGAGGGTCTATTTTAGGCACCCTAGTCCTGGCTGCCCCCCAGCTTCCCCCCCATGGGTTCATTTGGCTAATTAGGAGGGCAGGCAGGGAGTGGGGGGCACTGCTGCCACAAAGGGTTTTGCACCCAGGGAGGAAGGGGGACCCGGGCACGCTCGGGGGACTGGCGTGGGGCCAGCATGGGGCCAGCACTGGCCCAGGGGCTGAGGGTGCCGGCCGGGCGCGTTTGTGACTTGTCACGTCCGCAGGGACGGGGACGGCCGTGGGGGGGGACGCATCCGGCGGTGTTTGACCCCACTGCTGGCGGCTCCAGCCACTGCCAGCTGTCCCCCGGGCAAGTTGGGCTACCACCCTGATCCCTGGGGCTGCGGTGGCCACTGGACCCCCCATCTAGGCACCCTGCGAGGTGGGTCGCCGTGGGGCGAGTGGGGCGTGGGGCAGGCAGAGCGGGGCTGGGGTGTTTACTCTGCCTGTTGTCACCCAGCCAGGCGCTGCCGGGAACCGCCGGGACAGGGGTGGGAGCGAGAGCAGGGTTGGGAGACTGAAGCGCCCAGGCTGTGGTGACAGCAGGGTATGGGGGTGTGGGGGGACGGAGGAAGGGGAAGAACCCCCCCAAAAGGGACAAGGCCCCACTGGGACCCCGCTATGTGCTGCAGATAAGGGTCCCTGGGCACCACAGCCACACCGCAGAACTTACCTCCGTGTGTGAGGGATGCAGGGTCCACAGCCCACCTCTGGGCGAGGGGCACTGGGGTTGCAGGTCACCATGGATGGGGTCCACAGCCCACCTCCAGGCGAGGGGCACTAGGGTTGCAGGTCACCATGGATGGGGTCCACCTGTGGATAAGGATCGCTGCAATCAGAGCCCACCTCTGTGGTTTGGAGTCCACTCCTGGATGAAGGTCAAGGGTGTGGGGTGAGGGTTACCAGGATTGGAGCCCACCTCTGGGATGGGGTCCACCTCTGCATGAAGATAACCAGGGTTGAAGCTCACCTCTGGGTCACGGTCACCAGGGTTTCAAGGTCCACCATGGTTCAACGTCCACCTTTGGATGAGGGTCACCACGGCTTGGGGTCTGCTTCTGGGTGAGGGTCAAGGGTATAGGGTGAGGGTCACCAGGGTTTCAAGGTGCACCTCTGGGTGAGAGTCACCAGGATTGGAGCCCACCTCTGGGTGAGGGTCACCAGGGTTTCAAGGTCCACTTCTAGGTGAGGGTCACCAGGATTGGAGCCCACCTCTGGGTGAGGGTCACCACGTTTTAAGGTTTGAGGTCTACCTCTGGGCAAAGGTCGAGGGGATTGAGTCCACCTGGGTGAGGGTTTTTGGTGCCCTTCGTACTTGTCTGCCACAGCTGGGACCAGGACCCGATCGTTCCACCTACGCCATCTCTTCTTCTCCCAGGGCCACCTTCACCCCCTGAATGGGCAAAGCCAAGGCGGTGATTGCCGACGTGCCGGTCTCCGAGCCCTCGGGCCAGCGGGCAGGTGAGTAGCCCCAGAGGGCGCCCGGGGACGCCCTTCCCGCTCCTGGAGCCAAGGGAGGAAGCGGCCGGAGGCAGGAAGCCGTCCCCCCGGGCCCGGGGCCCCCGCGGAGATTTCGCTCGAAGGTCAGTGGCGACACAACAGGAAATCGCGCTGCCTCGGCCGTGCCGGAGCCACAGAGCCGTGCTGTGCCCCCCCGGCCACCCCCCCGTCCCGGCCGGGCAGCTCGCGGGGAGCCCCCGCCACCGGCACCCTCCATGGAAGGGGGACGGGAGCCGGGAAGCAGCCGCTGGCCCCAGGGTGGGAGATGCAGGACCGAAGCCCCCAGCTGAGCATGGAGCTGAACAGTGAGTGCGTGGGTAAAACAGGGGGGGAGGGAGGGGGCCAGAGCGTCCCCCGCACGGGCACTCCAGGAGATGAGCCCTAGGTGTGGGCATCTCTCCCAGTTTAGGCTGAACTGGCCAATTGCGGGTGACAGATGCCCCCCAAGGGTGGCTCTGGTTTGGTGGGACCTGGCCACCACCCATGGGCGAGGGCAGCCCAGCATCCTCCGCACCAGCCCTTGGGGAAGGGGCTGTCCCAGGGGCTTCGGGGAGACCGTAGTGCCCAGGGGGGTCAGATGCCCAGAGGGCTTAGAGGAGGAGATGGCAGGATGGCCATGGCCGGGGGCAGCAGCCGCCTGAGGTGAGAGAACAGCAGCGTGCTAGTGGCACTGGGAAGGCGGTGGTGGCCACCAGGAAGGGGGTGGTGGCTGCTGTCCCCGGGCCGGAGCAGTGGCACGGCACGCCAGGGGACGAGGGATTCCCCGAAGCGCACGTGACAGCCGGAGCCGCTGCTGGCAGGGAGAGGGAGGGCTGGCCACGGGCCACGCAGGGAGCCTGGCTCCGCTCCCCAGCGGCCATAAGCCTGGCACTGACCCAGCCACGTGGCCCCCCCGGCACGGAAACCCTGGCCACCTGCAGCAACTGACCTCCTCACCCCCCCTAGACACCCCCCATCCCCATGCCCCCAGCAAGGGGGTGCCCCACGGGAGGTGGCCAGGGATAGTGGGACGGTTGCCCGAGGGATGCCCACTCTCCCCCAGGACTGCTCCTCCTCACATCCTTCCTCCTGCACCTGGAAGAGGGTCCTGCCAGCCCGGCCCGGCTGGTCTGCGACGAGAGGCTCATCAACAAGTACATCAAGGCTGCCAAGGAGATGGAGAAGGGAGTGGTGAGGGCAACCCCCTCCTTCATCCCCCCAAAACAGGGACGGGCACAGCTCCCCCCCGCCCTGTCTCACCCCAGCATCTCCCCTGCCCTCCCAGGGCCAGTGCCAGGCCCTGCCCACCCTCGGCTGCCCCGTGGCGCTGCCCTCGGTGGACTTCAACTTCCAGCAGTGGAAATCCCAATCGGTGAGAGGGGCTGGGGGGGTGGGACAGCGGTGGCACTGGGGGTGCCCACAGGGCTGGGGGAGGTTGGCACAGACAGCAGGGAGCCGAGCAAGATGCCTGTGGGCAAACCTGGGGGCAGAGGAGTGAATGGGGTGTGGGGGGGCCAGCTCGCTCAGTGCCCACTCCCCCAGAACGAGAGCAAGCGGCGGGAGATCCTCTGCGACCTGGCCCTGCTGGTGGGGGCGGCGGCGGGGGCCTGGGGCCAGCTCCACCAGGAGTGCGGGGCCACACAGCTGGGCCAGCTCTACCAACAGGCCAACGCCTTCCTCCTGCTGCTGCAGACCTTCCAGTGGGAGGTGAGACCCCCGCGCCCCACGTGCCAGCCACACCGCCCCGGTGCCGGGCTGGGCACGGTGGGGATTGTCACCCCCGCTCTGTCCCTCAGGAAGGACCCTGGGAGCCGGGCTGCCCCCCACACTCCGTGGAGCAGACCGACATCGCCAGCATCTTCGTTGTCTACCGGCAGCTGGTGCAGGGTAAGCTGCGCTTCTTCTTCCACAGCCTGACCAAGGACTCGTGCTAGCAGGGACAGAGGGGAGGCAGAGAGCCCCCCCCGCCAGTGAGGCTGTGCAGGGGGCTCACCCCCAGCCCAGGTGGGAGCCATCCCGCTGGACACTGGGTGCCCAGGGAGGTGCCTGCAGGGACAAGACTGGCTCCTGCTCCTCCTCAAGCCTTTGGTGACCACGAGGACTGTGGAGGCAGAGTGACCCCTCCGCGCTGGTGGGCATGGGCCCTGCTGCCACCCGGGCACCTCTACTGTGAACGCTTTACAATTACAGAGCTATTTTTCTAAAAGGGGTGCTTGTGTCCTCCTTCTCCCCCCACCGCGGGGGACTACACACCTCCAAGGGCCTGAGCAAGAGGCAGCCCCTCAGGGTCTCCCCCCAGTTCCCAGCTCCCTCCAGTGGCAGCCACCAGGCTCCATGGAGCACCGAACCCCACCGGGGGACGTGAGCACTCGTCACCCCTGCGCCCCAGTGTCCCTCAGGGCACGTTTGGGGTGCCAATCCCTGGGGGAGCGGTGTGGGCCCCCCAACCAGCCTCACCTCTCAGCCAGTGCAGCCACATCTAGAAAACACATCCCAGTTTAATCAAGAACAAGTGCAGCCCAACTCGGGATGACTCCTTCAGAAATGGTCCCTGGTCCCCGAGGCAGATGATGGCTGTCCCAGTCCCACTGTCCCTGGGCAGAGCTGGGGGTGCTCCGGCTCTTCGAGCAGGGGAAGGCAGAGGTGGGAGCAAGCAGGCTCACAGAGCAGCCAGCAAAGTATCCACTCAGCCCTCAGGCACCTCTCTCCGTGCAGGAAAGGGCTGCGGATCCCAGCAGGAGTCGGAAGAGGCCAGGATGAGGAGGGGGGACTTCCCTGTCCTCCCCCAGCTCCAGAGGGGCCGTGCAGCATGGAAGGTGGGGCAGGATTTGGGGTGACAGGGCTCCTGTTTGCCCGGCAGCAGAACGTCCCTGGGGCAGGTCTAGAAGGCCAGCTTCTTCATCAGCAGGTAAACGCGAGAGTCTACCTCAAACCCGTGCAGGTTGTTCGCGTCCCCCTGCAGCCGCATGAGCAGCCCCCCGTAGGACACGTAGGCAGAGCTGGAGCGGGAGGAGAGGAGCAGTGAGAGGGGGGAATCCCACAGGAGACCTGGGCTGAGATACCCGTGTCTCCCCCACGGCACCCCAGGCTCCCCCCAACAGGCACTCACAGGCGTGTGGCAGCCTCCGTGGAGGTCTCATCCCCCTCGATCCTGTACACCTTGCCATACATCACGTACTCGAACTGGTCTGCCCTGTGACAGGATGGCACGAGCTCAGGAGTCAAACCTAGGAGCACCCCTCAGCACCTTTTCCCCCCTCTACCCTCCCTGTAACCCCGTACCTGGAGGGCCTGTCGTCTGTGGGGTTATACTCGCCATCATCCAGGGTGCCATCTTCGTACAAGGTGCTGGCGATGACCAGGCGGAATTTGTCCCCTGGGAGGAGAGGGCAGGGGAGCGGTGAGAAGGTGAGGGGCCGGAGCAGCAGCAGCCACAGCAGAGCTTGGGGTGGTAGCAAGGAGCTGTCCTGGCAGGATCAGCACAAACCCCCGTCCCTGCCTTCAGCCCCACAGAGAGATCACGGGGAACAAAGAAACATCACACTGGATCCTGCCTCTCCCCGTTCCCCACAGATACCAGTCACCACCACAGAGGAGACCAGAGCTACCAAACCACACCAGTGCTGGTGTTCTTGTGGGACACAGCAAGAGATTCATGGAGAGAGTCCCAGAGGACTTGGCTGGGCCCCAGGCAGCAAGAACCCGGCAGCACTAGTGCCAGCCCTTCCTGCTTCACTGCAGATAAAACTCTTTTCCACCCATTTTGTGTATTTGCTCGCTTCAAAAGGTCTCCCTGAAAGCTCAGTGGTGACCAACTGAGACAATTGCACCAGAGAGCATCTGCAGGGAACGGGCTGGTGATGAGCCCCAGTAAGGCAAACCAGAGCCCAGCTGAGCCCCAGCACAGGGAGAACACCCAGAGCCTCACATCTCTGGTGACAGCACAGAGTCCCAAGAAACCCTGTGACAGTGCACTCCTTCTTTGCACACAGTTTTCTCTCCCCCAAGCTCCAGCAGGTACCCCTCTACCCTCCCCCCAGCCCAGCCCGTTATGGGCCAGCAGCCCAGCGGCTTACCGAGGTCCACAGGGTAGATCTGGATGTTCACGTCCAGGATGAGGTCCATCTTGAAGGACTC
This sequence comes from Gallinago undulata, assembly GCA_026546715.1. Taxonomy (NCBI): domain Eukaryota; kingdom Metazoa; phylum Chordata; class Aves; order Charadriiformes; family Scolopacidae; genus Gallinago; species Gallinago undulata. The sequence goes on from JAOTQQ010000052.1 coordinate 318,138, forward strand.
GCTCTCGCAGTGCAGGCGGGACACTGGGGAGGGCAGCAAAGTCACGGCAGGCAGAGCTAGGTGGGAGCCGGGCACCAAGGCCAGGCCCCCGTCGCACCCGAGCCATTCGGGCAGAAGGGTCGGGGGGGTCACCGAGCCTGGGAGGAGGCCGCGGGATACACGGGCAGGAAGAGTGGCGCGGTGGGGGTGGGAAACGGCGCGCACAGGCCGGGAGGGGACGGAGCCGAGCTGGGGAAGCCGGGCGCAGCGAGGGGGCGGGTGCCAGAGGATGGCGAAGGGACGGTGGGCACAGGGGCCGCGGTAGGCGGGAAGTGCCGGGCCGGGCCGGAGCTGCGCAGGCGGGGGCGCAGGCCCCCACGGGGGGCAGCCAGGCCCGGCAGGGTGGCGCAGCGGCCCCACTCACCGCGGTCGAACTTCTTCCCCTCGGGGTCGATATCCTTCACGTCAAAGATGTCCTCGAAGAGGATCCCGGCCATGGCGGTCCCCGCGCCTCGCTCCCGCCCGGCGCACGCCGATGACGCAAGTCCCACTTCCGCCGCGGGACGGAAGTAGTCTCAGGGTGGGCGGGACGGTCCTGGCGCCTGCGCACTACGGGTGGCCGGCGGCGGGTGTCCGCGCGGCCCTAGTGCCCGCCGGCCCGGCCCCACTGTGGGCCGCAGCCCCGGTCCGCACCCGCTGTACCGGGTCACCGGGCTGGTACCCCCGGGGGTGGGCACGGGGGCAGGGGTGGGAGGGCGCCGCCATTGCGGGGGTGGGGGGCATTACAAAGGGGGAGGGCGAGATTGGGGGGGGTGCACTGCAGTGGGGGGCGTTATTGCAGTGGGGGGGCACTGCAACGGGGGGCACTGCAATGGGGGTATATCGCGGGGGGTCCCGCAGAACCTGTCGCGGGGGTGTGTGTGTGTGTGCGGTCCGTGCCCTCGGTCGCCACCGGGGGTGCCGGTGCGGTGGGGGTGGGGAGGGCCGCCCGGGTGCCGGCAGGGGGAGCTGCGGGGCCGCGGATGGAGTCGTGCGGGACCGCGCACCTCCCGCACCGCCCGCGGCCGCGGGGACCGGCCCCGCTCCCCCCCACACCAGCGCCGACCCACCAGGGGGGTGGGACAGAGCGGGGGTCTTCACCCAGCCCCCCAGCCGCAGCGGGGCACCAGTGTCATGAGCTGCGCGGACTCAGCCAGCGCTGGGCCGGGGGGGGGCGCAGCCCTCGCAGCCCCCGCGGGCTCCTTCACACCCCCCGCCCCGCCACCCGTGTCCTGCCGGTGAACCGTGAGGGGAGCGGGGGGGTTCTGGCCGGGCCGGGGGCCGCTCACGCCTCGGGGCGCCGCGGGGTGTCCGCACGCCTGGCATCTGGGGCGGGGGTGTGAGGGGGGGGTGCTGCCGGCGCGGGGTTGAGAGTTCAGCCCCGTCCCCACCCCACCCCCGCGTCCCCCAAACGCCACCGCCCGCCCGCTTTAACCGATTTTCCCCCGTTTCGCGTGAAAGGCGGCAGCGGGGACCCGGCGCCCCCGTTTGGGCGGGGGGGCCCGCCCGGACGTGGCGGGGGGGGGAGAGGGGGGGGTGGCACGGAGGGGACAGGGGACCGGGGGGGGGGGGGGGGTGCGGGGACGGGGGG
>JAOTQQ010000052.1:339844-351388 GCA_026546715.1 Gallinago undulata
TTTTTTTTTATTCTTTTTTTTTTTTTTTTTTTTTTTGCCTAACTCCCTGCATAGTAAATCTGGTGGGGTTGGGGTTCTGGCGTGCAAAGCCAAGGAAGGGACACGTTCCAGTGCAGACCCTCCTGCGCGGGGGCCGGCGGGGCCGGAGGAGAAGCAGTGATTGTCTGGGGGCCTATGGCCCCCCCACCGGCCCCATCGCCGGCTCAGCCTCCCCCCGGCCACGTCCCCGTGGGGACCAGAGTCAGGGAAGGCTTGGGATGTGTCTGACGGAGTCAGCAGGGGGTTCAACAGTCTGTGGCCTCGGGGGGGGGGGGACGGGACGTGAGGACTCAAGGAGGGGGGGGAAACAGGGTGAAAAGAAATCCAAGAAGCAGAACAACTCTTCAAACCGATGAGCACCGAGACAGGGCGGCAGGCGGGGTGCGCCGTCTCCGTCCCATAATCCATCTTCAATATGAAGATGTGCTGTTTGCTGCCTCGCCGCGCCAGGGCACGGGACGAAAAGCCGGGCTCCCTCTGGGCACGGGCTCCTCTGCTCCCGGGGAGGGCGGCCCGTGTCCCGTCCTGTCCCAGGCGACCGTCCCAGGCGGAGGAGCGCCGCGGGAAGGGGGAAACGGGGAGCTGGGCTGCACCGCAAAACCCAGCCTGGTGGGCAGGTCCCCTCGGTCCGTTCCAACGCGGAATCCCCTGCGGTCAAACCTGCACCGGGAGCGTCTGGTTCATCTGCAGCCTCATGTCCTGAATGCTGCTCAGGATCTTCTTCTGGTGCCCTGCTAGCGTCACCCCTATCCTCAGCAGGTCCCTGCAGGGAGAAAGGAACACTCAGACCCTGCCAGCAGCAGCACCTGCCCCATCTGCCCCAAGAGACCCTTCACTACAGCCCTCTGCTTAGCTCGGGGTCTCTCTGACCCCATGGGGGACCAGGATGCTAAATCACAGACCTTAACCCGCCTGGGAAAACTCCCCCCACAGCTCAGTTGTCCAGTGGAGAGGCGAGGGACAATGTGCCCCGGCCCCAGCCCTCTCCCTCCTCCACTTACTCTGCAGTCATCTGTGCCACCAGGTCGAAGGAGGCGAAGCCGGCGTTGACAAAGTTCTCCTTGTACCGTCCCATTTTGATGGCGTCCAGCCAGTCTCCCACGGTGGTGAAGGTGGTGTAATCGGGGACGGTGCGGTCCAGGAGGGGCTGGGAGATGCTAAAGGACGAGAGAACCACGGGTCACAGGTAGCAGGGGATGGAGCGGTGGAACTGGGAGAGATTTCTCGTCCCCTGTGCCCTCCCGCATCTCCAGTGCCAACCACCCCCGCGTTCCCCAGGCCTGGGGGAAGGCCCGGCTGGAGGCGGGGGTGTCACGCACCCAGACTGGACGCTGGCGATGACTTTCAGGCTGGCAGCGTTGCGGATGAGCTTGTCCAGCGTGTTGACGATCTGTGCAAACTTGGGCCGAAGGTTGCGGTCCCGCACCCAGCAGTCCAGCATCAGCTGGTGGAGCGCCGTGGGGCAGTCCATGGGGGGCGGCAGGCGGTAATCCTGCTCCACGGCGTTGATCACCTGGGGGGAGACAGGCGGAGGCAGGCTGTGAGCCACCCCCAGGCTCCCCACGGGCCCCCCCAGTGTCCAAGGGAGCACTTACGTCCTGGTTGGACATGTCCCAGTAGGGTCGCTCCCCGTAGGACATCACTTCCCACATGACGATGCCGTAGCTCCACACGTCGCTGGCCGAGGTGAATTTGCGGTAGGCGATGGCCTCGGGAGCCGTCCATCGGATGGGGATCTTGCCCCCCTGCAGGGAAACACACCTCTGTTATTCAGCACGCAGCTGGGGTGTATGCCCCCACCCCTGGGTTGGTGGTTCTCCCCCCGAGCACCCCGTACCAGGGAGCTGGTGTAGGTGGGGTCGGCCGGGTCGTCCTCCAGGAAGCGGGAGAGCCCGAAGTCGGACACTTTGCAGACCAGGTTGCTGTTGACCAGGATGTTGCGGGCAGCCAGGTCCCGGTGCACGTAGTTCATCTCCGACAGGTACTTCATGCCGGCGGCGATGCCGCGCAGCATTCCCACCAGCTGGATCACCGTGAACTGCCCGTCGTTCAGCTGCCGGGGGAGAGATCAGAGGGGTTTGCCGCGTCCCAAACGGAGCGGGAAAGGATCCCAATGTGCTGTCACCACCTTCCCAGTCCCCACAGCCACCCCCCCCCCCCCCCCCCCCCCCCCCCCCCCCCCCCCCCCCCCAGGAGGTCTAGCCCTGGGGACGCCAGCAGGACAACGCAGAGGAATGGAGAAGGGGGGCTCGGACCCCCCACGCCCAGCACCCCCAGCCCCAGGAGGGAGGGGACGGGTTCTCACCCGGAGGAAGGAGTCGAGCGCGCAGTTCTCCATGAACTCTGTGATGATCATGACAGGGCGGCTTTTGGTCACCACCCCCTCCAGGTGGATGATGTTGGGGTGGTCGAACTGGCCCATGATGCTGGCCTCGCTCAGGAAGTCCCGCCGCTGCCGCTCCGTGTAGCCCACCTTCAGCGTCTTGATGGCCACGAAGATCTCGCGGCGGCCAGGCAGCTTCAGGCGCCCGCGGCACACCTCGCCGAACTCCCCTGTGGTGGGGCAGGGGGTGAGGGACAGCAGGGTGAGCCACGCGGCAGGGTGACAGCCGGCGGTGGCAGCAGCCTCTGTGCCCAGCCCCGGGACTGACCTGCTCCAATGACCTCCTCAATTTTGACGCAGGAGATGTCGATCTCCTTGGCGAATTCCCGCACGGCTTCGTTGGGATCCTCGTAGGTGAAGGGGTCAATGTAGACCTTCGTCCCAGGGGTGACTGCAAGGGGACAGGAACCATCACCGGGAGGGACACAACACATGTGAGAGGTGCCGAGGCAGCTCGGCCAGCTGTGGCCAGTCCCTGGCTAGCAAAGGCCACCCCTTGGCTTGGGCAGGAGCTGGGGGAGGGCGGGCAGAGCCCGTGGCTGGGCCCACACTCACCATATTGCTGCAGCTTCTCCGTGTACTCGGGGTCCGTGCTGTTGCGCTGCTTCCTGCCCAAAGGAGACGAGAGGAGGTGTTCAGTAACCATCCCTTTCCTGATGGGGCAAAGACACGGGCTGCCAGCTTCCAAATCCCAGCAGGGCGCGTGCCAGAGAGGTCCCGCTCCGGCAGGGAGTGGGCAGAGCCATCCCTTGGGAGAAGACGGCCTGTGGCAGTCCCCACACCCAGCTCTGACCCCCCATCCCGACCTGCAAAGCCAGTACCTGAAGCAGACGATAGCGATGATGACCACGACGATGACGAAGAGCAGCCCGGCGGTGGCCGAGCCCACGATCAGAGGCAGCTCCTGGAAAGTCTTTCCAGTGGAGCCTGGTGGAGGGAGAGGCAGGGATGGAAGTGACGCCAGGGAAGAGGAAGGCACAGGAAGGAGGGCTGGGGGGACAAAGGCAGCCCCATCCTGGGACCTACCATCCTCGGCCGTGGTCTGGAACTCCGTGGGGAGGCTGTAGCGGCCGTACCCAGCCACCGTGCGTGCCCGGACCTGCACCATGTAGCGAGCGTTGGCCTTGAGTCCATCCAGCCTCACCGAGTTCTTCTGGCTGGTGACCGTGTTGGCGATGCCATCGCTCTGCCCTTGCTACAGGGGAGAGACCTGGGGGTCACCGCTGTGAAGCCAGAACCCCTTTGCTGCCCCTCCACCCCCCAGGCACCGTCTCTGAGGGCACCCTTTTTGCCGGGGGGGTTAGAGGAGGGGAAAGGCAGCTCTGCCTCCTGCTTTACCTTCTCCGAGTACTTGATCTCGTAGTCGAGGATGATGCCGTTGGGTCTCTCCGGGGGAGTCCATGACAGTGTCATGCTGTTGCCGGTGCTGCTGTGCAGGTGCATCGTAGGCACGGCCGAGGGGGCTAGGAAAGAGGGCAGGGAATGAGCCACGCTTGCCAGGCTCCCCCCTCCACCACCCTGCATAAGCCCGGGGGGCTCTCTGCTTGGGACCCACTCAGATAATCCCCGTGGAAAGGGGTGGAAAAGCTTTGGCACTGGGCTCCCACCAATCTCCAGAGGGAGATGTGATACAGCTGAGGTGGTAAGGGACCAGGAGACCCTTGGAAATAGTATCGAGGCAAGACTTTGCCCCGTTCCTAGCTGCAAACTGGTCCAGGGAAGGGCCTTGCCAGCCCAAAATGGGGCTTTCTTCTCCTCCTCTGCTTGCCAGGAGGTCCATACCCCACCCCAGCGAGGAGACCCGTGAAATCAGATCAGAGCGTGGCGTCTGGAGATCACCGGGGGGCTGGAGCCCGGCCAGCGCGGGAGGAAGGAGGGAATGGTGGAGTGCTTGGCCGGCTGCGGAGGTTTGGGCCGGCGCTGAGCCCTCCCAGGCCCACGGGGGAGACATCTTATTTCCTTCCTCCTCCCTTCGCAGCACGCACAACAACATCTCCAGGGTAGGTCTAGGAGATCCAGAGCTCTCCCCAGCATCTGCCAACCCTGCCCCTTCCCCACCGGCAGGCGTTCTGATCTCATCTCCTCCAGGGACAGGCGTTAAAGGGAGAGGAGAATTCACCCAGGGGATTAGATGCAGCGACGCGGCAGCACAAAAAGGACCGCAGCCTCCAAGGGCTGTCAGCGAGAAATCCCGGCGGGGCTCTGCAGCGGGGAGAGCCAGCCCCAGCTCCCCGGCAGCTCCGCTCACCCGCCTGGTTGGTGGTGATGTTGACGGAGGCGAAATGGGGTGGGAAAGGGCTTTTGTTGGAGATGCCGTTGACGGCCTGGATCTCGAAGGTGTACTGGGTGTGGGCCATGAGGTTGCTGATGTAGATGTGGCGCTCGGTGAGGCCGAGCTGGCGCGGCAGGAACTCCACGTTGTCGTCGCAGCGGGTGCAGAGGCGCCGCTCCACGCTGCACTTCTTGCAGATGACGTTGTAGAGCAGGTCATCCCGCCCGCCCGTGTCCTGCGGCTCGCTCCACTCCAGCACCAGCGACGTCTCGTTCACGTTGGAGATGACGCTGCGGGGGGCAGAGGGGACGCCTGCGGGGGTTTTGGGGGGGGGGAAACATGGGGGTCAGGGTCAGCACAGCAGCACGCTCCCCCCAACCTGGGGCATCTCTCCCCTCCTGGCCCCGGGGCAGGACTCACTGGTGCAGGCGCTGTCTGCGGGGTCCGTGTCCGCCCGGAAAAAGCCATTCCTGCACGTGCAGAGCGTTGCGGCTCCGGAGGTGGTCCGGCTGTTGGGGGGGCACGGAGAGCAGGGACCCTCCCCCTGCTTGGACTTGAAGGTTCCCGGGCCGCAGGCTGGAGGAAGGAAAAAAAAAGCCCCAGTGAGTAAAGGCCCCCAGAAAACATCCACTGCTCCCCCCCCCACGGCTGGGCAGAGCCTTTCCTCACTCCTTGCCTGAGTCTCCCATCGGTGGCCTGAGGACCACTGGCCACTTTACGGTTGCCATCAGCCGTGTCCAGGGATGTGGTGGCCCAGGTCGGGCAGGGCAGGTGACAGTGTGCGGCTGGCACAGGCACAGCTCTGCCCAGGAGATGGCAAGGGGTGGGAAGAGCTGGTCGCCAGCAGCCGTACGGGGGTCAGGCCCCCATTCTGTTTCTGCACTGCACTCCCCCAGGGCTTTGCTGGGAAAAAAACCCTTTCCCTGCTGGGTTCCACACGCAGCACTCTCCAGAGGGTCAGTAACCTGTTCCCCGAGGAAAATAAGGCCGGGAAGGAAGGGACCCCTCAGCCCTGCCCAGAGCATCCCTTACAAGAGGCCACTGCAGCCCCAAACGTGGCCACTCAGAGGCCTCTGCAGCCCCGAAATGCAGCCACTCGGCCCCAATCCCTGTGAAACCCCCCGGGCTCTTCAGCCACTTCTCAGCCCCGGGCGGTGGCACCTCCTGAGTCCCACTCAAGTGGAGCCCGAGCGAGATTAAAACATTCCTGCAGGTCCTTGGCTAAAGAGCCGCTCCGGCATCACCGCCACCTCCTTCCCCCACTTCCGAGCGGGGTCCCTCAAGGAGCCACAAGTCCCGGGATCCGGCCTGGCTGGCACCGCGGGGGCGTTCTGTCCTAACGAGGCGCACGTGAGAGGATTAATGGCACTCGAGCCAAGGGGCAGAGTGGCCTCAGGAACCCGACCCACACCTCCAAACAGCCCGATTTATGGCAGGGCTGCCCCAGGGCAGGGGGTCCCGTGGCAAGAGACCTGCCGGGGCTGGCTCTGCTTTGGCATCACCTCGCTTGCCACAGCCGGGGTGGCATCAGCACCCATGGCCCTGGAGGAAGGCTCATCCTCCTCGCTCTGCTGGGGCTGGGGCAGCTCCCGAGGGCACGTAACCCTCCCCTGTCCCACTTCCCACGTCACCCTGCACACAGGAGGAGGTTTCCCGGTGCTCCAAGAGGAAGCTTCCTGCTGGGAGGAATCTCCCCATGCCCTCTGTGGAAGGTTCCCAGCCCCACGTGTGGGACGAGGAGTGCTGCTGAGTCACACACCAGCCCCGTGGGGACACGCACGCAGCTCTGGGGGGGCTGTCCTGTCCCCCCGGTTTGCCCAGGCACCGAGCGATGGCAGCTCTGGAGAAGCCCCCCTCCATGGTGGTGCTGCCAGGCAGGTGGGCACCTGAGCGGCTCCATCATGAGGGGGAGACACCCCACCACCGAGGGGGGACCTGCAGAGCCAGATGGGTGGCTGAAGCTGGTTCCCGCGCCCAGGGCACGAGCCCTTGGGCAAGGAGGCTCCTCTTGGACCAGAACAGGACTAGCCACACGGCTTGGCTCACTCCAGCTCCTTGACCTGAGCTCACCCGGCCTCCGGGTGAGGCTTCGGAGAGGAAAGCCCAGCCCAGCCCAGCCCGGGCAGACCTGCTCCTCTGCCAGCCATGGAAGCCCCTGGCCAGCATGTCCAGGGCTCCCGTCCCCCAGCCCGGGCCACCCAAGCCCCTACCAGAGGCCGAGAGGAGGACGGCTGATGGCCAGGGGTAGCAGAACATCCTTGGCACCCAGCACCTCCCACCCCAGCTGGAGTCCCGGCGGCTCAGACTGGGTGGATGCAGATCCACACATACGGAACCAGATTGCTGAGGAATGAGAGATGACTGAAACCTCTTGGACAGGAACGCTCCGGGCTCAGAAAGCTGCCAAACACGCTTTGGTTATGGACAGGAGCCCAGATCCATCAGGGACAACCTCCCCCCCCCTGAAATAAGAGGCTTGTAGGGGGAGAGCAAAGCTGGGAGAGCTCGTGTGAGCCGATGGCCCCAGCGTGGCACGGAGGGGACAGTGTGTCCCGCTCTCCAGGACAGGGGAGGAAGGGATGGGGAGGTCCCTGCCGCCCCCAGGAATGCCCGGTGCTAACACAGGGATGGAGGCAATTCCCGCACACCCCCACGCCACCCTGGCAGGAGGGGGACCAGCCCCATCCCAGCCCCATCCCGCAGCAAAGAGGAGAGGGAGCGAGGCCCGGATGCGCTCCGGTGTTTAAGTTTCCAACCCTGCTTCATAAATCAGAGCGTAAAGACCTCGGTGGCAGCGTGACAGCTCTCAGCCGCCACGTCTGAAGGCTGTAACCGAGCCGAAAGCTGATCCCGGGTCCCCGGTGGATAAGCCGCTGTGTCATCTCTTTCTCGGCAAGAAACTGCCTCTACAACAACCGCTGCCTTGGCCGGTGTGTCGGGGAACGGGCCCGCAGCCGGGACGCGCCTCCATCCAGCCGGAGCCAGGCTCCCTTCTCCCTGCCCAGAGCCTGCCTTCCACAAGCACTTTTCCTGCCGAAACGTCCTCAAATAAAATAACAACCCTCAAAACCCTCAACCTCCGTGCAGGGATCGCGTCTCCCGGCACCGGGCTGCCGTCACCTCCGGGGAGACGCTGACAGTCGGTGACAGCCACGGGGTGACGGGTCAGGGAACCGAAGCGGAGCTCCTCAGTGTGATGGGAGGGGGATGCGGCCCGGCCTGACAGCGGGGATGGGCTGTGGAGGGGGGGTCTGGGGGGTGCGGGAGGGAAGGAGGGGGGCAGAAAGCAGCCCTGGAGCTGCTGCAGGATGGCCCCGGCACCCACTGCCCCTGCATCCACTGCCCACCCTCTGCCGGCTCCCAGCAGCCCTGCTGGGATTCCCACTGGCTGCCCACCTCTGGGAGGGGGTCCTGCTCTTCCCAAACATGGTCACTCCCCTGGTGAATAAAAACCCAGGAAGGGAGCAGTAAAAACACCAAAATAACCCCCTCCTCGCAGCAGCAGAGCGCCACGGCTCGTCCCGCAGGCAGCCTCCATCGCCAGATGAGATGCGGGCGAGCAGCCACGAACCCATGCCCACCCCCAAAACACCGGGGTCCTCCCTCGGGAAAGGGAGGGGGGACAGCCCACAGAACATCAGGAAACATCAGCCCACAACTACCCCATTTTGGGTCTCGCTGCTTCCCATCCCTCCTGCCCGGCAGCACCCTTCCAGCAGCACGGCTCCGGGCAGGACGGCAGCAGATCGCCCGGCTTGAGCCGGGATAAATTCAACCCATCGCATCCCTTTGTCCCTGGAATTTCTTTACAGGGAACAGGGGGGCTCAGGGGGGCCGGTTGGTGCTTTATGAACCCGCACGGCTCACTCCCTGCCCGCTCTCCTAAACAGCTGCCGTGGATGAGAGCTGTGGAAGCCACAGCCTGGCTACAGCCAAGGCCATAATGCTCTTTTTAACTGACTCTTAAAAGGCACTTAGATTTATTTTTTTTTTTTTTTAAAGAAAATCACCCTTTGGGTGGAAATATTTCACGCTAGCGCAGTCCAGAAGTGAACAGGCTAAATTTGAAGGGGAGAGAAGGGAAAGAGCCCTCGGGGGTTGGAACAGTGGCATCCAAGGAACAGGCAGGAAAGCAGGGTTTTTTTTCCTTTTTTTTTTTTTCTTTAAAAAAAAAAAAAAGAAAAAAGTAATCACAAAGCAAAGCTGTCTGTGGAGCGGGAGCAGGTCGGAGCAGGGATGGTGGGGCAGATTTCCTCGACCGACGGCGTTACAAGGGGGCCATTGTGGAGCTGGCCGGCCGTAGCGCGGCCGCCGGCCCCTTTGATGAGGCAGCGGGGCAATTAAGGGCAGGCAGTTTCACTTCCTGGGTTTCACACCGCGCGCCCGTGTCGCAACGCAAACCTGCAAACAGTTGGCAACCGCCATGCTGGCTTGGCATTTTTGAAAATGTATTTATTTATTAAATTCGGTGTGATGCTCCCATTAGTCACCGATTGCAAGGGAAATTTGTTTTCACAGAAATCCGGATTTTGGCCCCAGCCTGACCTGCTGTCACCTAGGGGCTGTGCTCAGATACACCGCGCGGAGAGAGCGGGAAAGGGACGCAAAAAGCTGGGAAATAGGTGCAAAAGGAGAGCGCGGTGTCAAACTACGTGGTCTCCCTGGGGGCTTTGGGGTCCATCGCCTGCACCACACCACTGTCCCCTTCCCCAGGACCCCCCCCCCCCCGAGGCATCGAGGGCCCCGTGAGGAGGGGGCTTGCTGCCAGCCCTGGCCTGAGGGCCAGCCAGCCCCCAGCCCCGCCTGCCTTTGGGTGAAGCTGGTGACACCAAGGTGCAAATCCCAGTGAATCCAGCCTGTTTTCGGGGAGGTGCCGCCCATAGGGCTGCTCTGGGCCTCAGCACCAAATCCCCCAAATGACTCGGGAGCTCACAAACCACGCAGAGGAGGGAGGGGTGGGGGACTGCAGGGCTTGGGGGGGCGAAAGAGCCTTCATCCCCCTCCCCGGCCAGCAGCTCCTCTTCCTCCTGCAAGAGCTGCCTCCGCAGCTCTGCCTGGCGGGGAGCGTGTGGGAAGCGGCGCAACCCCCAGAAGGGCCGCGTGCTAATTAAATAAAGATAATGAGGCTGAGAATGAGATGCCAAATCAATGCTGTGGCAACTCGGGACGAGAGCGGCGGATACCAGCCCCGGCGCGTCGCGCTACAAAGCGTGCCAAAGAAACGGCCCCCGGCCCCGGCGGGATGAGCCCCGCTCCCCGGGGACCGGGATACAGGCTGCTTTGTGACAGGTCTGAATGCCAGGTCTAATCCTGGCTCTGGGTGGAGATAAAGAGGAGGAGGAGGAGGAGGAGGAGATCTTCAAAGGCCACTGAAAGTCTGGGGAAAGGGGGAGATTTACGACAGGGCTTATCCCATCTAAGCGGTAACCGGGCATTGTTATTGATTAAAATGCCATCTGGCACGCCGCGGCGCTCCTCGCCTCAGAGGGCTCCCCGGGGCGGCAGCGACGGCACCCCATCTCCGTGGGGCTGCACCCCCTCCTCTCCCCCCACCGTAGGGGCCGAGAGCCGAAAAGGGGCAAGGGGAACGTCCAGCCGAGAGCAGAGGAGGAGGAGGAGGAGGAGGAGGGCTGAGGCTCCGGGCTTTCCTCCCAGCCCTTCTTCAGCTGTTTCCACTTAAAACACACACCATCATATGGCGGAAAATCTGATCCTCCCGAGCACAGCTTTCCCAGAGGAACGTGAGGACAGGGCTGCTGCTGCCCGGCCAGAGGGCAGGCTGCTGGATGGAGACGTGCCCGTGGCTCAGGGTGGCTTCCCCGAGCACTGGGGAGGAAGATGAGGCTTGGGACACACACACACACTAAAGATAGTGGGAGAGCTCAGGGGACACGGAGAGGGGATCTTGCCTCGAGGAGCCCTTGTTCCTGCCTGGGGATGCCCCGCTGGTGGACACAGCCCGGATGGTGGCTTGAAATGGTGTCACCTTGTGCCCCAACCCACTGGGGGAAGAGCAAACGTCCCATATGGTCCAACATCTCCCAGCCCAAGCACGAAGGAAAGTGGGTTCCCAGCCCCCTGGGGTCTCCTATGTACATTTCTAAGCGTAGGCCCCTTGCCCAGCGATGGATGTTGGTGCCTGTCTGCCCCAGGAGGAGCCTGACGCAAGGGACAGGGCACAAGCAGCCTGTCCCCAAAGGCACCGACGGTGCTGGAGGCTCCGGTCCCCCAGCAGAGCCCTGGCCCCACAGACACTGAGCCATCCCCGAGCAGCTGGAGAGGCACGGCCAACAGCTATGGCGCTCCCAAAGCTCAGCCTGGCCCAAGCCCCACGTCACGGGCTGTCCCAAATCACATCTCCTGGCCCAAGCCCCACGTCACGGGCTGTCCCAAATCACATCGGCCCTGCCAAGAGCGAAGGGCTGGCGCCAAGCATCCCGCCATCGGCACGCTCCCTCAGCGACGCCTCCGGCCCAGGGCAGCAGGGACCCCTCTGCCCCAAACCTGAACCACCCCGGGGCAGGGTCCTGCGTGCCGGAGACAGCTCCCAGGAACAGAACCACCCCGAGGAAAAGCAACATTCATCTGGGCAGATTGTTTTCCTTGTCATCATGCCCAAGCTGGGGTGAAAAGAGCGACACCAGAGCTGTGGCAGGAGAGCACGGTTGCTGCAGGACCCACACGGGGCCATCCTGCCCCTCGCTTTGGGGTTCTCCATCCCCAAAATCTCCCTGTGCAGGGTGAGGATGCTCCTCCCTCCCCTCCAAGCAGGGATGGGGAGCTCTGGCTCCCCTGCCTTCCTGCTGTTCCCCCCTCCCTGCTGGCAGGGGCAGCACGGCACGGCTTCTCC
>JAOTQQ010000052.1:356950-372995 GCA_026546715.1 Gallinago undulata
GGCTGTACAGCCGGTCCGGGCCACTCGCCCCACACCAGGCTCCTGTAGAAAACATCCATTTCTGAGCCATTAGCCCCAAAAAACACACCTCGGTGGCTTTTTTCCCCCTTGCCACCATGCCAAGCTCCTCCGGGAAGGAAAAAAAAAAAAATAAAAAAAAAATCAGCTTTGTTTAGGGATGTTTTTCCCACCTCGGTGACTGCCCGCTAGTCAAAAAGCCAACCAAGAGGGGCATCTCCCCGCCTTCGTTTTAATTTCCTCCTGGGTTTGGAAGGTAATTAGGGCGGCCCTTGCGCGCTGCCCCATTCAAGCACCTATCGGTACAATTAATCCCCGGCACCGTTCCGAGCAAGCGGCACAAAAGGGCCTTTGGTGTAAGGTCCTTTATCCGGCAACAAAAGAGCTGCCTGTGGGAGAGAGAACCTGAGGTTGCACTTTTCCCTGCTGACGATGACACAAAAAAGCCACCCGGCGCCCGCCATCAGGTCTAGGAGACCCCGCAAAGGGATTTCCCGCAGCCTTCCTCCTCCTCCTCCTCCTCCAGGAGGGTCATTCCCTGCCAAACCCCGCTGTTGTCCTCCTCCCGGGCAGGGAATGTCATCACTCTGAGGCTGGGGGACCCATACAAGGGGAAAAGCACCCCCATCCTGCACAGCCCAAGGCATAGCTCCGGGGATGGGGCACCCCACGGATGGGGCTCCGGAGCCATCGTGCTGGGGGGGTTTGGCAACTTGGCTGAAAACTCAGCAGCCTCTTGTTCCTGAGCTGGGGAGGTTCCTTCCTCAGTGGGGAAGACCAGTGAGAAAGACCATGGCCATGGTGGGAGGCAGGCAGGGCACCCCTGGGGCCGGCAGCACCAGGGTGGGCCGGGGGTCCATCCCCACAGCTGAGGTGCCAGGCGTGGGGTTTGGTAGCCCAGTGACGGTGCCAGGAGACACTGCCAGCTCCCTCTCTGCAGGGTCGGGGCTGGCAGCACCACCAGCACAGCCCAGGCATCCCCCAGCGAAACCTGGCTCTCCTGGGGACCCCCCGCTATGGGGCCGGGGAGGGGGGGGGAGCCAGGCAGGCTCCCACCCTCGCCGGCTGTGGGGCCGGGCAGGCCAGGCAGGGCGGTTCAGCCCAAGGGAAGGGCTGGAGCTCTCCCCATCGCCGCCCACGCTGGGAACCCGTCCCTGCACCGAGCAGGGCGCCTGCTGCTCCCCAGAGCCCAGGGGGGAGACGCGGGGGCCGCTGTGGGAGCTGGCCCCCCCACCCCGTCCTTCTCCCCGGGGTGGGGGACTCAGACCCCACCAACACGCAGTTGCCCCAGGTCCGGGGTGAGCCCATGGCCAGCCACCGAACTGGGAACAAAGGGAAGAGAGGAGGGGAGGGGGGGGAAAAAAAATAAATAAAAAAATAATTTAAAAAATGGGGCCTGTATCACAGCTGTGGCCCTTCGTGCCAAGGGCGTTTGGCCCATCATCAAAGGGGATGGGATTTGCTGAGGCAAATGATGACACATCCACTTCAAGCAGGGCAGGTTCTGCCTGCTGCTGGAGGCGAGCCACCGGAGTGAAGAAGTACTGTGGGCACTTAATAATAGACTCATTATTTCTGCATTATGGCAGGGCCTAGAGGCCCCAACTGAGATTAAGGCCCCTTTGTACCACACCACACATACACGCAACGAGCATGGCCAAGGATGGGCACCACCACTGGTCCTGGAACCACTGGTCTGGGTACCACCACTGGCCCAGGCACCACCGAAAGCTCCTGGCAGAGCCCGATATGCCAATGCCAAGGATGCATCCTTTATTTCCCAATCCCAACCTCATGCAGGGTGATGGCCCCGTGACTCTGAGCCACCGGCCAGCTGCATCTCCCTCCCAGTCCTGGCATCTGACCCCAACACCCCACGCCTCCCAGATGGGCAGATCCAGGTCTGGGATGACGGGATGGAGGGAGACGGGAGGGCTCCCCCCGCCATCCCTGCCCCGTCACCCACCCGACCATCTGAAGAGGGTTTTCCGGCTGCATGCTCCAGGCCGGGAGCTGTTTCCTGATGGCCACCAGACAGGCTGAAGCATGTGAGAGGGGACAGGTGCCAGCACGGCCAGAAGCAGCGGCTCCCAGGATGTGGGGAGGGACAGGAGATCCCTTCCTCCCGCTCCATGCGGTGGGGAAGGGCAGATTTCTGCCCTTTTGGCCAGCAGGGCTGTGCTAAGCAGAGCTCTGGTGGCCACTGGCACCCCCTCTCCAAAGCACAGGGCTGTCACAGGATGGCCAGCTCCTGCCCTGCAGTGGTAGCCCGCGGCCCAAGCCCTGCCAGGCCCTGTGGAGAGGCAGGACCAGGAGGCTGGCCAGGAGTCCAGCCCTGCACTGCAATTACCACGCTATTAATACTGCTGGGATTTCGGATGTTGGAGCCCAGCGTGAGCTGGTCACCGGGGTCAGCTCTGCCGGGGAAGAGCTGCCATCCCCGCTGTGGATGTGACCCGCTGCTCCGGATCATCCTGGGGAGGGGAAAAACCCCCAGGAAGGGGGAAGCGAGAGACCCTACAGAGAGCCCCCCCCCACCAGACACGCTGCTGACCATGGAAGGAGCACGTCCCTGCCTGGCCCAGGGGAGGGGACAGCCCCCCACGGCTCTCCCTGCCATGGGGACAATGTGAGGGGCAGGAAGGGCCCTCCGCCACCACGGGAACAACTCATTCCACCGGGAGACCCCGGCCCCCTTCGAGCCGCCGATGCCATCGACCGGGATGTCGGCAGTAAATGGGCCCCACGCTGTTGCCGTCCTTTCCAGGCTCTGCTATGGCGGGGGGAGGGGGGGAAACAAGCCCACCACTTTCCTACGTAGCCCCATCGGCCACATGTCCTCAGGGGGCCATCAGACGGATGGGGAGCCCCAAAATCCCCAGGGGGAAGGCAGGGAGCACGGCCAGAGCTGCAGGGCAGCCATTTGTGGCCGGCTGGGAGCCAAAAAGGCCCTTCTCCCCCCCGCCTCCAGCTCCTTTTTTTTTCCAGGTTGTACTTTTGGAAAGAGCCCAGGGAAGGAGTAATGATATTTAGAAAAAAAAAAAAGCCAACAAAAACCAGCCAACCCCCAAAGCCCCACCCCCTCCCCAAAAAAGGTTACTTGCTGCACATCCAGGGCTCGCCCCACAGACAGGGCTGCCGGGCTGCCAAGCTCCATCCCATCCCGCCGGCTCCTGCCAACATCTCCCTCCTTCCCTCCCGCCCGGGGCAGTTACCCAAATCTCCGCTCCTTCCCCGGCTTCTCCTCTAGCACTGAGCCCATCTGGAACTGCTTAAACCCAAATATCCCCCCCCCCCCCCCCCTTCTCCCTTCCCCACCCCCCAAACTCAGATTCTTCCAGAGTTAAAACAAGCAGAGAGTCAGGAGGGGGTGCTGGGCCCGGGCTGACTCGCTCCTTCATTTCGGGTTTAATTTCTGGGGAACTAGAATAAATCTGTTCCTGGCGATCGTTCAAGCCCTGCCCATTTTTCTCATTAATAAAAAAAAAAAAAAAAAAGGAAAGAAAGAAAAAAAAAAGAGGCCTTAGATCGCACGCCGCGTGTGCGTGCGCCGAGCCCCCCCCAACCATGGGGTCCCTCCTGCACCGCAGCCCTGGCCGGGCAGGCGGCCGAGCCCCCCAGAGGACATGGAGGGGGGAGCTGAGCCCCCCCCAGGGGACAAGGAGGGCTTTTTGCAGGGGGGGGTAAATGAAGCCTGGTGTCCCCTCCCTGGGACAGGGACGGGTTTGGGCAGCCCTGCATGGCAGCCACACCTCAGAGAGGAACAGAGAGGCCCAAATCCTTCCCCCGGCAGCTGCCGGCGTGGAGAGGGAAGCCCCAGGGGATGGGGGTGTCCCTGCTGCCTGCCCCCCCCCCCCCCCTCCACCCCGCCATGGCAGCCCCCCCCCGGGGGGCATTCCTGGGGAGGGGGCTGGGGAAACAGGTGTTTGTCAACAGCTCCTGCCACATGCGTGAGAAACGCCAGGCCCGGCTTAGCCACAGGCAAAAATAAAATAAAGTAAAATAAAATAAAAAAAGACCCTCACAGCAATCACATCCCCCACACCTCCCCGGCCCGGGACGCCCAGGCGGCATGCCTGCAGAGAGCAGCCATGGGGGCCGGCGCTGGGCCCCGCCGCCGCGCTCCTGCCTCTTCCCAAGATGGCTCCCCTTCCTCTTCAGAGGGGCGGCCATGCGAAGCCGGCTGCGGGCCCTCTGCCTCCCACCTTGGGCAGCACCGCGGGGCTCGGCCACCCCGAGGGGACGGTGGGAGCCAGGGGAGGGCTGCGGCCCCCCAAGAAACGGTGGCCCTGAGGGAAGGGGACACAGCCCCGCTTCCTAGCTGGGCCCTACAGGGGCCCCCACAAGGCCACGATGGTCCCCACAAGGCCGTGATGGCCGCGGCGAGGGTGGGCGATGCCGAAGGGCGAGTGTGGGAGGGCGAGGGCTTGCCGGGAGCAGCGGGGATGGCCCTCGGCAGGCCAGCCGCCCACCCGCCCCGCAAAATGGCTCCCCTTGGGTTCCCCCCACGGGGTCTGCGCCAGGACCTGCCACCAGCCCCGCCCCAGCGCCGGGGCTGTGAGCAACAACAACAACAAAACAGCAGCAGCTACACACAAACAATAAAAACCACCCCAAAACACCCGCCTGAACGGGGCCGCTCCAGGTGGTGGGAATGCCCCGCCACGCGCTTGCCCAGCCTTCAAGATGGCAGCCACGCCTGGGCCCCCTGGCCATGGAGGGGCACCCCTGGCCCCACTGCCCCCCGAAACTCTCCCTGTGGAAGCGCACCCCTTCCAGAAGGGTCCCCAACTCCTTAATGGCTTCAACCCCGGGGGGACGGTGGCCCACGGGGACAGCCCACGCCTCCCCCCCCCCCCCCCCCTCTCCCGGGGGTCCCCGTGCGAAGGGGGGTATCCCCACCCTGGGGCCGCCCCGGCACCCTTCCCCCAGCGCGGCTCCCAGGCCCAGACGCCCCGGATCCCGACAAACCAGTTTGACTCAGCACAACAGGAACAGCTACAATTTTAAAAACACGCGAGCCCGTGATTCAGATCGCTGGGGCTGGTTTAATTAAACAGCCAAGGCTCCCCCCCCCCCATCTTCCACCTCCTCCCCACTCCGGTGGCAGCCGCGGAATGGCTCAGGGAAAGAAAATGCAACAAACTGGTTTCCCTGAATATCTCTGGCCCTAAGTCATCACAACAAAACAAGGAGTTTCGGTTCATTCCTCAAAAACCAGAGGCCGCTATTCCCGACGGCTGGGGCCGGGAGTTTTCCCCCCCCCCCCTTCTCCCCGCATGCTCCGCTGGACACAAAGGGAGAGCCCTTCTCCTCCCCGCCGCCCGCGGGGCTGCCCCAAAACGCCGCTCTTTTTAGGGAGAAACGGGAGATTTGATGAATCCAGCGTGGCCCCGCCGCCCGCTCTCCCCTCCCAGCCCTACCCCAAGCCTGGGTAGAACAGCAGGGGCTAAACTTACCCCCTCCCTCCCCCCGACCCCATCCACCGCCCCGCCGAGAAACACGCCGTTTCCAGCAAAAAGTAATTAAACGGAAAGCAAATCTGCCTGCCAAGAAAATACCTGGCGGTTCACGGCACCGGGGTGGATTAAGCAGAGGTTTGCCAGCGCGTAGAGGAGCGGGGGGCCTGGGGGCTGCCATCGGGGAGAGCCCAGGCGAGGAGGATCCCCCTAAAGCCCCTCCTGCTTTGGGGCAGTTTGGGGTACGTTTCTCGGGGCTCTGTGCAGAAATGCGGTGCCTCTGCGGGGGGATTTGGGGGGGAACACATGAGAAACCCTGACTTTAAACAGCATCCCATGCCTAGAAGGGCCTGGAACAGGGGGTTCTGCCCTCCCCCGCCCCAGGACGATGGAGCTGGGGCTCGTCCATGCTCCGAGGTGCCATGAAACCTGGGGTTTCACCCTGGGATGGTGGGTCAGCACCTGGAAGGCAGCACGTTCCCCACGGGGGTCCCCTCTCCCACGGCCCCCGCCGGGACAAACCCCTCGTCTCCCAGCCCCTGGAGGAAGGATCCGCTGTGGCCCCCCTACCCCCCGGTAGAGCACTCCTCCTGCAGCCGGCCCGGGGACCGCTGAACCGGAGAAGAAAAACACATTGTGACTTCAAACCGCCCCAGCGCACTTCCAGGATCTGGAGAGAAACCATTTTCTCCTCCTCGGCAGCACAAAGCCCTCACTGAGCCGCTGCCGAGCGCGGCTTTTCCCCCCCCACCACCCCCGTGGGGCCTTGTAAAGAAACCCAACTCCCCACCATCCCCCCCGCCTGGGGACGGCTCCGAAGCCCCCTGCCCTCTCCACCAGCCCAGCCTGTTGTCCCCCTGGCAGGGGGTGGCGAGGTGGCCAGGTCCGGGGATCGCTAGCCGCCGTTGTTCCCTGCAGACTTACGGCCACGCCGGATCTATGCCGGGCGCTAAAATACCCCAAAGAAGGTGCAAGCTGGGTTCACAGTAACCGCACAAACCCCGTCGGGGAGCAGCATCACCAGTGGTGGCCAGAAACGCGGGAGCTCGGTGACCCCGACGCTAGCCACAGCTTCCCAGTGCTAGCCAAGGCAGGAAACCTCTCCCGGCCCAGCTGCAACTTTCCCTCCAGCTTGGACAAAAGTGAAGGGGGGTGTGTGTGAAAAAAAAAAATAAAAAAAAAAAAGGAAGAAAAATCCCAGGGGAATGAGGGCCAGACCCCAAACTGCTGGGAAGGTACCAGCCAGCCCCAAAGCGGTCTCATGGGGCTGGCACCCAGCGGGGCCCTGACCACCGCGGGCGGTCCCTCTGCCCCCCAACCCTTCCGTGGGGTCTGGGAAGCCAAGAGCCCCCCGCCCCCCACTCCCCGGCTGTTTCCTCTCCATCCGTCCCTTTGCTCCATCCCCGGGTGGTGGTGGCGGGGGCTCCCTGGGGACGGTCCCCAGGCGATGCTCGCCCGTACCACATCCCAGATTTCCTTCCCGGTCCCCAAACCGCTGGCGGGGAGCAGGTTGCGAGGGGCTGCCCGCACCCCCAGAGAGCCCCCCCCAACCAAAACTTCATCTTCCCGCACCCCTCCGGGGGTCCCGGCACCCTCCGTCCCGGGAGGGCTCCGTGCTGTTCAGCTTCTCCCCGCCCCTCCGGGGCTCCCCCCGCAGCTCACGGCCCCAGCAGGCCCCACGGTGCATGAAAGAAGGCGATTTTTAAATTTTTTACCCCCTTTAAAGGCAAAAAAAGAAAACCACACACAAAAAAAATCGCAGGGAGGGTGGGTGAAAAGAAACACGGGCAACGAGCACCCCCTCCCAAACTTTCTGTAGAGCCCAAACCCGGAGGAAACGTGTGTGCCCCCCCCAACCCCGCACACAGGGTTCCTGCCCACCGTGCCCCCCCGGTGCCGCAGCCCCAACCCCGCACCGCGGGGCGACGGCAGCGAGAGCCCGAGCACCAAAAAACTGCCTCTGAGCCCTAAAAACTGCACAAAAAAACCCCAAAAGCCGTCGCTGCCCTCCGGCCCGGGAGGGGGCACCGGCCGCTCCCCTCCGCCGGGATCTCTCCCCAGCCCCCTCCCGCCGCTCCGGCAGCGGGTCGGTTACCGGACACCGGAGCCTGGTCGCCCCCGGCCTCAGCCCCGCACACTATGCGCCGAGAAAAAGACCCGCCCGGTGCACCCCCCCGCCCCAAATCCCGATATTTCTCCTCCTCCTCCCCGGTGCCACCCGCCCCGGGACCCCCCGGCTCCCCAGCGGGGCCAAACGCCGCTTTTCTCGCTCAGAGCCCGGGGCGGCGACGGCGCTGCCCCGCGGGCCGGGATGCACCCTCCGGGAGGGGGGGTTCAATTCACCCCCCTTTTACCCCCGGCTCCGGGGTGGGGGGAGCGGCGGAGCGCGGCCCCGCTCCGGGACGGATGCGACACGCGTGTCCCCACGCCGGGGGCTGAGGAGCTAGGGCGGCGGGGGCGGCGAGCCCCGCCGGGGCCGGTACCGGAGGCGGCGTACGGACACTCCTCCGGCGGCCCCGCCAGCTCCGGCCCCGGGAAACAGCCCTTTGCCAGCCCTCCCGGCCGCGGCGGAGCGCCTCGGAAGGAGAAGCGAGGGTCCAAGGAGGCGCCGTTCCCCCGCCACAGCGGCCGCGCCGCGCTCGGTTGCGCGGGGCGTTGACTCTGGAACCTACTGAGGGCGGCTCGGCGCCGGCGGCCAGCTCCCGGCGGGGACAACCGGGGGCGAGTCGAGCCGGCGGCGGGCGCCGAGGAGGCCCGGCGGGCCGGGGCCACCCCGTAGGGCGGGCGGGTGAGTGCGTGTGCGTGTGTGCGCGGCCGCCCGGGCCCCGGTGCGGCGGGAGGGCGCGCCCGGTACTCACCCTCCAGAGCGCGGCGGCCGCCGGGGAGCAGGAGGAGCAGCAGGAGGGGCAGGAGCGGCGGCGGCGGAGGCGGGGGGGGGATCCCCGGTCGGGCCGCGGCCATGGCGGGGTGCGGCGGCCCCGCCGGGCAGTCCCAGCTCGGCGCCACGCGCGACTCCTCTCGCGCCGCGCCACGCTCGCGCTCTGGCGCCGCCGCCGCCGCCGCCGCTGCTGAGCCGCGCGGGGCGGGGCCGGGCCCGCCAATCAGCCCCGCCCCCTGGCAACCCGGCGGCCCTGGCGACGGCCAGCGCGGCGCCCATTGGGCGGCGGCGGAGCGGGGGGCGGAGCCTCAGCGGAAAGATGAATCGGAGGGGGCGGGCGCTGCCCGGCGCGCCCCCGCTGGCCCCGCCCCCCCCGGCGCGGGAGGTGCAGGGCGGGGAGCGCGCCCCACCCAGCGGCCGCCCGCGGAACTGGGCTCTTAAAGGGGCCGCGCACCCGGCCTGGCCCGCAGCCCCGGGCCCGCCCTGCCCCCCTCCGGGCGCGGATGAGTGCGTGAGCCTGTTAGTTTGTGGGTTGACGGGCCCATGGGCCGCTCTGTGCCACAACGGCAGCCTGGTTTGCCCATCACCACCCCATCCTCTACAATCCCATCCCATCCCCACTACACTGTGGTTCCCACCCCGGTGACAGGGCTGAGCGCTGGGGTCCCAGCTGTGGTGACACCATACCGAGCTCACCCTTCATTGACCCCCCCAGCTCCCCTTTCCCCCAACCCCTGGGTGCCTTCCTCACCTTCCTCCTCATGGGAGACAGTGCCCGCAGCCGCAGCCTCTGGTCTGTGGGCGCCTCAGTCCTCCTCCCGTTGCCACAGGGAGGTTTTGGGGCCCCGTGTGTGCCTGACTGTGCTGCCCTGGCACGGTGCACACACACTGTCCCTGTGCCTGGCGCTGGCAGTGCCACATCCTTCAGGACAGACACATCCCAGCGGTGCCGGGCGTGGGACATGGGCTGTGACCTCTCCTGGCCCTCCCTTACACGCCACCAATCTCCTCCTTCGACACCTGGGCACACGGGCCTCGGCTGAGGGCTGAGCGAAATCTCCCTAATTTTGGGGCATTTTGATGCCCTGGGTTCCCTGGGGAGCTGGGTGCTCTGGCACGTCCAGACCCGGGGGGAGGGGGTGTGTGTGCATGTCTGGGTGCATCCCCCCATGTCACGGCCATCTGGGCTGTCCCCGCCTCAGTCGCTGCCATCTGCGAGCGGTGCCCGCCCCAGAAACCTGCCCCAGAAACTCCCCCCCCCACGAGCAGCCGTGGCCCCGGCCCCGCACCGGCACAGTGGGGCGGCCACGGGCCCCCGTTCCCCACCATCATCCCCACGGAAAGTGGGAATTCGTGAGGTCACGGGGGCTGTGACCGGCCTCCCTGCTGTGCGTGTCCCTGTCACCACTCCCCCCACCCCCCATCATGAACCCACTGGCACCACGAGAGGCATTTCCCTTCCTTGTCCCAGAAGGATCCGGCTTCCCGAGCCCTGGCCGGAGGGATAACACCAGCCTGGGGTCTGCTTGGACCCAGGAACACCTGGAGATGATGGATCTGTTGCGGGAATGCTGGCAACCCCCGGGAGCAGTGCCGGGATGCCGTGCCCCGAGGGCTCCCCCAACAGCCTGGCACCGCCGGGAAGGGCTCCCGAAGGGAACAGCCACGCTGGGGAGAGGCAGCACGCTAATTAGGGCTGGGACACGACCCGACAACGCGATAAATCTCTGCCAGGGACAGGAGAAGCGGCACGTGGGGCCTTGCGCTCCCCAGGGACAGACGGGGGTGGGGAGCAAAGCAGCAGAAAGGGGGCTGGAAAATGCCAAAGTCTGAGCAAAGAAGCAGAAGTTGGTGGTTTGGCCGCAGGAGGAGCGGTGGCGAAGTGTCAGAGTGTGACACACGCTCACACGGGTGTCGGGGCACGAGGCTGTGGCGGGGGGCAGGAGGGTGGCGGGGGCTGGTGAGACTTTGGGGAACTTAAGGATGGGCAGGCTCAGGGGGCAGGGGGCGGGGGGGTAAGATTTGCTGCCTCCCTGCAAAGTGACCCCCCGGGAAATCCTCCCCGCCATATCAACCCCCGCAGCCAGAGCCTGCCGGCTTAGCGAGAGGCAGAAACCTCCTTTATTCTGCCATTCCAGGGCTCCGAGTTACCCAAGCACAAAATTTCTGAACGGAGGAGCACAGGGGGAAATTGCTTATTCACACTCGAATAACTTAAAGATGGCTGAACCAATTTTACTTAAACTTTCCCCAAGAAATTCCCCTTGGAGCCAAGCCATGCCTGGCAAATTTCAGCCCGAAAGGAATTTATTTCAGAAAAGGCCGGGAAAGTGGAGCAGGGAGCGGAGAGGCGCGGGCTGGGGGGGTGGGTGGGGGGCTGAGGATGCTTCGTATAATCCCCTCCGTCCCCACGCGATGTAATTAATGAGCCCTCGTTTGCTCCCAGCGGGCTGGTGCTGCCAGGCGAGCTCTCCCTGGGGAGGGGTCACGCTCCCCCAGTGCAGGGTCCGGGTCCCGGCCGGGGGATGAAGAATGGAGGCTTGGCCAGCAGCGGGGCAGGTAGCCGGCCCGGGAGGTGCGGGTGGCCGGCCGGGTGTCCCCTAGGGCCGGGGGGGGCTGGCAGGGCTCCGGCGCCTGCACAATGGGAAATAGCTGTGGTGACGGCGTGGTATTTGCTGGCCCCGAAACGGCAGCACCACGGCTTGTGCCAGGACCCGCTGCGGAGCACGGCGCTGGTGCCCTCCCCGGGGGACGGGGTGCTGCGGGGGGACACGGGGGATGGGAGCGGGGTGCACGGGGAGGACAAGGGCAGGGATGGGAGGTGGGGGGTGGGGGAGACAGGGGGGATGTGGGCAGGGAGGGGAGATGGAATGTGGGGGACACAGGGAGGACACGGGCAGGATGGGAGGTGGGACACGAGGGACATGGGGGGGATGTGGGCAGGGATGGGGAGGTGAGATATGGGGGGGACCAGGGATGGGAGGTGGACCATGGGGAACACAGGGGGGACATGGACAGGGATGGGAGGTGGGATGTGGGGGACACAGAGAGGACATGGACAGGAATGGGGAGCTGGGACATGAGGGACATGGGTGGGATGTGGGCAGGGATGGGGAGGTGAGATATGGGGGGGACAGGGATGGGAGGTGGAACATGGGGGACACGGGGAACACAGAGAGGGATAGGGACGTGGGACGTGGGGGACACAGGAAGGATGAGGGCAGGGATGGGAGGTGGGATGTGGGGGACACAGCGGGGACACGGGCAGGGATGGGAGGTGGGATGTGGGGGACGCAGGAAGGATGAGGGCAGGGGTGGGAGGTGGGACACGAGGGACACGGGGGTGCTCTGCCGGGGAACAGCCCCCCAGCCGCCCCATGGTGCCTGCGGTGCCCCCGGGAGCCGTTCCCACGCAGGCGGGGAGCGGCAGGACCTGCCAAAAAGAGATGAAAGGGAAATCCCAAAAAGGCCAGCAGCATCCATGGATGTTGAGAGGACAAACCTCTGCCCGGGGGAGAAATTTCCCACCTGGAGACCCTGTCCTGCTGGAGTGTCACTCCCTCTTTCCGGATGCAGCCCCGATGTGCTCTGGCAGTGGCCCCACGTCACATCAGTGTGTGGGACAGGGGGTGACACCGGGGTGCACCCCACACCTGGCCCAGCCACTGCCCCTCCCCTGTTTTGCATGCGGCAACCTCAGCTGCCACTTAATGAAGAGAAGGCGATTAGGGAACAATTATTCCTGTTTTCTCAGAAGATCTAAAGGGGCATCAAAGGAAGTTACTCAGCAGGAGCTTTTAAAACAAACAGAAAGAAGCACGGCCCTCACCGGGGGGCCTGAGGATGGATATGGGGATACGTATGGACCAGAGGATGGATATTTGGGATACGTGTGAGCCTGAGGATGGATATGGGGATATGTGTGGACCAGAGGATGGATATGAGATGGGTATGGGGACGTGGGTTTGAGGGGTGGCACCGAGCCCATGGGAGAATAAAGCCTCGTGAGAGGCCTCCGTGTCCTGCTCACCATGAGCCCAGCCGTGTGGGGGATGTGGGGAGCAGGGTTGGGGGATCCCCCCCCATTTCTGGGCTGGGTACCACTGCAGCGGGGCCGTCATGGCATCTGGTGGCATCTCCATGTCCCCTGTCCAGAGGGGCCAACACCTGAGTGGACACCTGTGCGGCTGCTGGGGGCTCCCAAGTCCCATCCCTGGCACAAGGGGGTCCCCGGGGGGGTCCCCATGGCCCCGTTCCCAGTGCGGGGGGCAGGGCTCACCCAGCCGGTGTGTGTCCCCCCAGGGCAGTGCCGGCTCCAGCCTGTATCCCTCCCGAGCTGGCCAGGTGCTTGCCCCTCCGGGTGCTGGGCATCACCGGTGGCACTGGGGGGGGGGGGGCAGGGTGCCCCCGCCAGCCCTGTCTGGGCCCTGGCGAGGTGGCTGCCTCCCGGTCCCTGCTCCCAAACCCCATCTCCCGTCCCACCCGCATCCGCCACCCCTCACCTCTGGCAGCTTCAGGATGCAGTTAAACACTTCAGCACTTAAAATTTCAGGTGCTAATTGCTTAGTAATGAAAACTTTAATCACAGGGCAATTAAAACCTTAAGTAGCTGTGGGAGATCCATTCCGTGTCAACAACAACAACAAAAAATAATAATAATAATAATAATAAAGAGAGTGCCGTCACTGCCCCGGCACCGCCCTGGCACCGCACGGGGAGCCCGGGGAGCCCGGCCCGCAGCCCATGCAAATGGGGAGCCCCCCCCAACCCCCCCACTTCCCAGGCCGAGCAGGAGGTGGCCGAGGAATGATCAGCCACCGCCGTAAAACTTAAAACCCAGCTAATTTCGGATTAAGTGCCATATGAAAGGGTTTTGTTATTTTAAATCTCCTACTTTCCAAATTCCCAGGATTAAAATTCCCTGCATTTATTTTAACCACATAACATTTGCAGACAAATCACTTCTCCCCATGCAAGGGCTGGGGCGGGCTGGAGGGGGGGGGACAAAGCCTGGCCACAAGCTGCCGGGGCGGAACGGCTGGGACCCCCTGCCAGACCCTGCTTTCTGTGGGGCAGCCTGGACCCCCGGTGGCACACGGGGAGGGAGGGAGGGAGGGAGGGAGGCTGCAAACCTGGCTCCTGGGCCGGGTCCTGCCCTTGGGGAGAAATCCGGCGAGGTTTGGGTGTCTGCAGAGCCAGCCCTGTGGGACACGTGTGGCAATGGCACTGATGCTGCCCAGGTGACACCGGCCACGTCTGCTTTAGCCCTCTCTCGTCTGGAGCTGGCAAACCCTACGACAAAAAAAAATAAATAAAAAATTAAAAAATCAGTGCTCCTGCCCTTTTTCTGCCCTTTTCCCTCCTGCCCTGCAGCCCACCGGGTCCGAAATGGGAAGGAGGGGTCCGGCCCCACGACCAGGACGGCACCGGGGGGGTGGGAGGCAAAGGCCGTGGGTCTGGGGGGCTGAGGCTCGGCCCCAGCTGGCGGGAGGTGTGGGAAATGTGGGTGCCTGCGGGCAGCCCCCTGCCCTCCCCCCCTTATCGAAAGCAGCATCGGCGTCTGGCAAATGTCACTCTCCCGCCTGCCTCCCAGCTGGGAGGTCCGCTCCCTCCCGCCGCCCCCCATGGCCCCTGCCCCTTGCCGCCCCCCAGCCCCCCGGCAGGATGGGGCACGGTGGGACATGGTGGCGAGCGGGTGGCCACGGGGCTGGGGGGTGGCCAAGGTAGGGATGGTCATGTCCCACAGTGGGGTCCTCACCCAGCCCACCGCCCGCTTGGGCACCTTTGCTGACTGGGCAATTAGCAGCCTAGCCCCATTAGTGACATTTTAGGGGGGGCTGCAGCCAAAATGCCAGCGCAGACACCCCCTGCGTGCCTGACCCTGAGCTGGGGGCAGCCCTGTGCCCACCTTTGTCGTGGGGGGGCAGATGCCCTCCAAAGAGAGTGACTGAGGGGCTCAATCCCACCCTGCGTCCCAGCCTGACCCCACGGAGAGAGACTAAATCCCACCCAGCCTGACCCCACGGAGCCACCCCCCAGTGGGGGGCAGTGACCCCCAAGCAGGGTGAGGAGCTATTTGGGGTTCGGAAGCGTGCAGAGACATGGGGCAGACCCTCCTGGCTGCAAAAAGCCAAGAGGCCTCGCTTGACCCTCCTTGTCCCACCGAGCAGGTCGCCCCCCTGGACGGGTCACACCGGCACCGTGTCCCACGGGGACTGCCAGGGAGCAGCCAGGGGCCACGGTGGCCACGGGCACAGCAGGGCTGGCCCTCCCCTGCCCTCCCCCCAGGCACTGAGGGCCAGGGGCATCCCTGGGAGCAGAGTGGGCTTCCCCAGACCCTCAGCCAAAGCCTTGGCACCTCCCAGCCTTGGGGGTACCCCTGGCCCTGCCTCCCACCCCACCTGGAACATCCCTCACCCAAAGCTGGCTCCGGATGCTGCGCCTCCCGTCGCCATGGCAACCCCCATCCTTGCCGGGTTGCCATGGCTCCCCAGCCCCCAGCCACAGCCGCATCCTCAACGTGGAGAGGACCCGGTGTTCCGGGTCCTCGGGGGCTGCCACCTCGGGGGTTTGATGCGGGGCCAGGGGGTGCTGGTGGCCTGTTGGCATCTCTCCATCACCCTGGTGCTGAGGGTGGATGGGCTCTAGGACCCTCAGGACATTGGGGGGGCCGGTGGGGATGGGGTCCTCCAGCAGCATCACTGGTGGCAGGAGGTGGCATCACCCTGTGGGCCACCATCACGCTTCTCCTCCTTGCCCAGGGTTTCTCCGTTCGGTGCAGCCGCCCCGGCACCACGATGGTGGGAAGGCAACCAGGTGCCGAAGCCCCTTGGCGTGGCCACGTGCTGGTGACACCAGCAGCCCCCAGTGACCCCCCCTGCACCCCGCCGTCCCCTTGAAGCACCATCCCTCCCATCGCCCACACCCCGCTGTGGGGATCCCTTGGCGTGGGGCTGCCGTGGCCGCACTCGCCGTGTTGGGACTAGCGGGGGGGGCTAGCGGGGGGGGTGGGGGGTGGCAGGCTGGCCACGCTGAACAAACACGGCCACCGTGAGAAACAGGCAGCCGGGAATAAATAGTGAAAGGAAATAATGAGCTGTCGGAATAAACAAAGCGGGGACGTGCCCAGGCACGGCACGAGCCTCCGACTCCGCGCTTCCAAGTCGGGACCTGGCCCATCCCCGGTGCCCTGCGGCCAGTGGAGCCCGTCCCGGCCGGCTGTGCCCCCCCCGGGGGCTGCAGGGATCCCCTCTCCCCACTGCCAGGCCAAATTCCTGGGGTGCCCTAGGAGGTGGGCCCCGGGAGAGGTGCCAGCCGTGCTCGGCATCCGCAGCTGCTGGCCTGGTGCTGGGCTCCGATAAGCCCTGGCTGGGCCATTCATTCCCTCCGGGATGGCTCCCAGCTCCTCACTGGTTTTGCCGTAGCCCTTTCCAACGGGGACCCTGTCCCCCACCTCCCCTCCAGACCCCGGGAGCTTTCATCCCCCAAAAAGTTTGCTGCAAAGCAGAGGGTGGGCGAGGGGCAGCCCTGCAGGCTGGGGTCTGCAGCTGGGGAGGAACCCCCAGGGGATGTGTTAGTGGGGTGGGGACACGACCCACCAGCAGCCCGGAAAGCTGGGGTGCAGCCCCACAGCCACCCCCTTGGAGCCTGGATGAGGTTTTGGGGGGGGGGGGGGGGGCGGGGGGGGGGA
>JAOTQQ010000052.1:373005-389148 GCA_026546715.1 Gallinago undulata
CCCCCCCCCCCCCCCCCCCCCCCCCCCCCCCCCCCCCCCCCCCCCCCCCCCCCCCCCCCCCCAAGACCAGCTGAGAACCTGCAAACTCAGTGCTTCCCTGGGCAACCCCACGGTGGGCAGTGAGGGAGGGTGCAGCTGGAAGGGCTCAGGTGCCACCCGCTGTCCCCATTAGCACAAACCCCCCCTAAAGGGCTTGGCAGGGCCCTGACCCCCCCCC
Source organism: Gallinago undulata (assembly GCA_026546715.1). Taxonomy (NCBI): domain Eukaryota; kingdom Metazoa; phylum Chordata; class Aves; order Charadriiformes; family Scolopacidae; genus Gallinago; species Gallinago undulata. The sequence goes on from JAOTQQ010000052.1 coordinate 373,223, forward strand.
GCTCCCGCAGCGCTCTGCTGGGGAACAAAGGCACGGGGCTTAAAGTAGCCGGTTATTTTAAGACCCTGAGCCAGCAGGAACAGGCAAAAAATAGACAGAAAAGCAGAATAAGGGCCAAAAGAGCGTTCCCCAGAGGTACCCGCGTGGCCGTGCTCCTGTGCCCCCCCCGCCAGAGCCGTCGCTGGCGATAAAAAACCCCGCAACAACGGGCTGCGAATCCCGGGTGCGGAGTATCCCTGGGTGGGGGTGTCAGGACAGCAGCACCCGGGGGGCACTCACCCCCCGGCGGGGTGTTTGCAGGTGAACTGTGGGTTTTCCCTGTGGCTCTCCCAGCCCCAAACCCCTAACCCCTGGCCCGGGCTGCCGGGACCCATCCCAGCCGGGAGCCACGGGAGCCATGGCCGCCGGAGCTGCCGCCTTGGCTGGTCCCGGGACCGTCCGTCCTGTCCTCTGGCACCCTTTCCCGCAGATTTCCAGCCCAGCCTCCTTTGATCCTCGCCTCCACACGCCTGGAGGAGCGGCCCGGCTTCTCCCCGGCCGGGGCAGGATGCTTTCCCATGCCGCTGGCCGGCGAGGCTCCGGGAAACGGGCTTCTTGCAAAAAATCCATAATATTTATCACCCCGGGAGTGCCAGCTCCCTAAAAAGAGCTGGTCACGGCACAGCCCTCTGCCCCACACGCTGGCTGGGGGGCTGTGCCGGCCAGCCCAGCTCCCCCCACACCGAAAACGGCCCCCAAAGCCAGCAGCAGCTAAAACCGTTTGTATGTACTTTTCTATAGGGGACGCCGCGGTGGGGAGGGGTAAAGGAACGTGGGACCCGTTGCTCCGGCAGCCCCTGGTGCCAGGGCTGGTTTGGTGGCTCCTGGGCAAGTGGCCCCGGTGTGTCCCTGCCCGCTACCTCCCCGCCAGCCCAGTCGGATGGGAAGGAGTGGTGTGGTGAGGGGGGACCTGGCAGCCCCCCAGCGCAGGGGAGAGGGCAGAGAGATGCCCCTGGGACTGCGCTGAGTTCCAGGGCAGCCCCAAAGTGTCCCCAGACTGAGAGCTGGTGGCCCCAGGGCAGGAGGGGACCCGCTCCCCTTTGGCGGGGGTCTGGATCCTGTCCCCTCGGTCCCCGTGCCAAGCAAGGGAACCCCTCGCAGCTTGGCTGACCCAGAGATGGGGCTGGGGGGCAGCCCCCAAATCGCCTCACCAGAAAGCAGCAGCTCTTCACCCAGCCAGGTGCCACTTTGTCCCCCACAATGGCTACCAGGGGTGCACGTCCCCAAGCCCCTGAGCTAGCATGGTTTTTCCCTCCTGATTCCTTATTAGCCCCCAAAACACCACGGCAAACACCAGACTGCCAGGATGCCATCAGGAACATCCCTGCTAAGCCCTCACTGGGGTCCCCAAATGCCCCCGTGCTGCACCCAGTGCCATGGGGAACCAGGGACAGGGACTGGGGAGGGAACACTGGCCCCAGCCCTCTCCCTTTGACACCCACAGAGACCCCCAAAAGATGCCCTGAAGGCAGAGGGGCGCAGGACAAGCAGCCCCCACTCATGGTGTGGGGGACAGGGATCCCCGACGTGACCAGGACCCCTCGGCCAGGGGCTCGGCAGGTGCAGCCACGGGTGCCCCACATCCCCCCCCCCCACCAGTCCCAGCCTCCAGCAGAGCATTTCAGGTGGGGGAGGAGGTCAAGCATTTTCTCCTTTCTCTCCCCCCTCCCTTTCCAAGATGAAGAATTTAATTTTAGTTTTTACAGCTCCTCCTCGGTGGATAAATCCCTTCCTGGCGAGCCCGAGCCCTGGAAAATCTTGTGAATCCAGCGCTGGCCCTTCTGGCAGCCGCTGCAGCGATTCCTGTTTCTCTCCAGCCGCACTCCGTAAAGTTTTATAGTTTCCTGGTTGGAGCTGCGCGGCCCCAGCCCTCCCTGCCGGGGCGGGGGGGCGAGGGGGGGCCGGAATCGCGAGGCCGGGGGAGGCAAAGCGGGGAGCTGCAGATGGGTGGGAGATGCCGGGGTGTCAGGTCCCCCCACGGGCAGGGATGTTCCTTGCCAGGGGTGGCACGGTCCCGCTCGTGGGGACTCAGTCCAGCAGCCCCATCGCCCCGTCGCGGGGTGGGTCTGGGCTAGCTCTGCCGGGGGGTGGTGGCCGGGGGGTGCCATCCATCTCCTGGCGTGGGGCATGTGCCTGGGGAGCGGGCAGAGCCACCAGTGTCCTGCAACGAGGCAGCTCGTTAATGGCAATCAGCTTTCCATCTGCTTTATGTCCGCTCAGCGAGGCTGTGGCCCCCGGGGGGGCGAGGGAGGCGGGTGGCAAGCAGTGCCAGGGAAGGGGCCCGTTACCTGGCTCATCCCCTCCGGCCACACGCGTGTCCCAGGGTGGGCAAGGTGGCACCTTGGCAGGTGGGAAGGCAAGGGATGGGACCGGTGTCACCCCGGAGCGGGATGCGGCACTTCGCTGGCCAAGCGATGGATGCTGAGCAGAGACCAACGTGGTCCCCACACCGACCTGCCCCCCCCGGGGGGCGTGGGCACCCAAAAAAGGGGGGGGTCACTAAACCTCTTCATGCCCTCTCTGAGCCTTACCTGCATTTGGCAACTTCTGATGGAAAACTGATCCCCCGGCGGGGTGACGGGCGAGAGGAGGGGTCTGGTGGCCGTGGGAGGCAGCCAAAAGCCCCTGCTAAAGGCACCGTCCCAGCTAAAAATCCTGTGAGGCCGTGCCGGGGACACGGTGGCAGAGATGAGGGACACTGTCATGATGCCATCAGGTCCATTTAGGGTGGATGCTTCAAATGCTCTGCCTTTGCACACCCAAGTCCCCATGCTCAGCCCGGGCTCCTCCACAGCCAAAAGGAGACAAAAGAGAGAAACTGGGAGCACCATGGGCGGTTTCTGGGGGAAAAGAGAGAGGATTAGGGCAGAGGAGCAAAGGGCACGTGACAGTGGATACAGCCCCCTGAGCAGCCTGGTACCCCCACACCGGGGCTTTCCCCCACCCTCCCCGGTTCCCTGGCAGCCGGGGACTGGAGGGTGCCTGCGGATACTGGGGGAACTGGGGTGGGGGGGGCTGTGGCAGGAGGGATGCTCTCAGGATGGGATGTCCCTGTTGCAGCAGCCAGGCTGGGATGTGCCTGTCCCCTCCGCCAGCACCGCCTCGCCGGGGGACATCACGGGTCAGCGAGCAGCAGAGAGACCCCTCTCACCCTTCGCGCCCTTCCCTGGGCCGAGGGGGCCGTAAACTCTGCATTACCACTAATTAAGCACTTGGCTGTCACCGCGGCTTCCCAACGCGCCTCTTTCTCTGACACTTTTACTGTTTGGGGAAACGGCGTCTCGTCTTTGGCCTTTGATGAACTCGGGAGGGAGCTGGAAGGAGCCCGGTGGCTCCGTGCCAGGGCCCCTCGCAATTGTCTCCCGGGCTGGGGACGGGAAACGGCCCGTTTATCAAAAGCCAGGTGATAAATTAGACCTGGGGGACCAAGAGCCACCGGCTCCGCGGGACAAAAGGCAGGAGGGGCCGGGAGAGGGAGCCCCCACCGCCCCCCAGCCTTGGGGAGCACAGGTACCAGCGGGCTGGGGTGAGCCCAGGGGGGGGCAAACCTCCTCCTGCCACCCCCTGTCCCTACCTCCATCTGGCTGCTGGCCACGGGAGCTGGAGTGGACAAGGGGCTGCACAGAGGGATCTCTCCAGGCTGGCTCTGTGGGGTCTTCCTGGTCCCAGGAGAAGAGCTGGTTGCCCACGGCTGCCGTGGGTGGCCCCGGGGATCCCCCCATGGAAAGGGGACCGGAGCCACCCCAGTTCCTCCAGCCTGGGGCGATGCTGGGGGATTCAGTCCAGGCGGGGCAGGAGCTCACCAGCCCCCTTCTTGCAGCCACCAGTTGTGAAGGGCTCTCCGGGCCCTGCAGGAGGGCTAATTACTGCCAATTAGTGCTCGTCAGGCGTGGCTGGGAGGCCTGATGCAGCTGGTGATGGGCTCAGGGTGGGGAGGAGGCTGAACCCAGACCCTGAGGGCTCTGTGGGACAGCCTGCCCAGCCCTCCCTCCATAGGGGACAACCCCTGCACCCCATCCTCTGCGTCCCTCAACCCCCCCCCCCCCCATTGCCTTTGAGGACACCCCCCCCCGAGCCCCCCTCTGCCCCACATTTCCACAGCTTCTGTACCCCACTATCCCCTGTGTATTTGAGCCTTAATTCCTTTTAACGGTATGTGTATGTATGTGTGTGTGAGTATACATACATACATACAAATATATATATATATCTCTCCATCTCACCCTCCCCGCACTGTGCTCCTCATTCATTATTCACATCTCATGGAATAGGAATGGAAACAGATTATGGGATGGTGGCTGGAGCCTGGTGGGGGGGGAATCATCCTAGGATTTCCCGCAGCCACTGCTGGGCTCGGGCACAAAACCTTCCCCCCCCCCGAGGCACTGGGAGCCTGGTGTCAGGGTCCATCCCCCCCCACTGTGCATCGCAGCACCGGGGTGGGGAGAGGGGGACCCCGAGCTGAGGGGGGGGCTTTGGGGAGGAGACCCCCCCTCTGGGGCCATTCCGTGCTTGTGACTGAAAGAAACCCCTTCCCCGTGGGGAGGTTCGTGCTGGAGCCACATCCCAGCCTCCCCCACCATGGACTGAACAGGGAGGGGTGGGCTTCAGCCTCCCCCCCCACCCCAGGCAGCTTCCCCTCTTCCTGCGCCCGCTCCCATCTTCCACATCCTTTCTGGATCCGGGATGCAGTGTCCGGGTCTCACCCGCCGCAGGCAGAGCTGGGGGCATCCTCCTCTTCCTCCTCTCCCTGGCACTGCCCCTCTGGACAAGAACTGCTGCCCCCGCTCCCCCCAGACAGCACTGGCCTTTTGAAATAGCTCTTTTTTTTCACATACCCCCCCGCCTCGTTATTTAAAAACCTGCTGCATACACTCGCACCCTCCTCTTTTTAAGGGGGTGTCAGGAAGGGAGGGCTGGAGCAGGTCCCTCTTTGTGCCTTTTTAGCCCCTTACCATCCCCCCTCCCCTGCCCCTTTTTGAGCCTTTTTATCCCCTCGCCCCCCCCGTCCCCCCCGCCCTGCTGGTGGGTTTCAGCAGCGGGACCCCAATAACTATCTCCAGGGCTTTGCTGGGTGTCTCTGCCCGTCGTGATCTCCCCCCTGCCCTTCTGACCACCAGCACATACTGAGTAAGAGCTCTTAATTGAGCTGTCGGCGTCGACACCTCGGGCTCGTTCTTAGTGGCTGTAATTAGTTTAGGACAATATATGTGAATTATCTTGATTAGTCTATCCGAGATGCATCATCTCGGCCGGGCCCACGGTGAATGTCGTATATCTTGGTGCAATCCTCTCCCGCAGCAGCAGCGGAGTCCCTCAGCCTTCCCTAACCTAAATATGTCACGTTTTTTGCCAACGCGCTGCCTCCTCCCCACCATTAACGAGGGCAATGAACCACACAGCCACGGTGGGGCTCAGCAGCCTGCCCGGACCCCCGCTCACCTCCTGCCATGGTGGGAAGGACTCTGCGCCCACGGGCTGGAGCTGGAAGCCAGGAGATGGTGGGATGGAGGTGCCTGGGTCACAGAGTCATAGAACAGATGCCTGGACAGACGCCGGGACGGGAGTGGCTTTGGATGGAGGACACCACCGAGGGATTTCCCACCTCCCCATTGGGTTGGCCAATGGGGAAACCAGCCCATGGAAGGTCCAGCTGGGTCTGCTGGGTCAGGACCTCGAGATGCCTGGCCATGTTTGCATCTCTCTCCTTTTCTGGGGGTAGTGGTATCTCTGTCAGCTTCCCACGTCCAAGGAAATGCGGTGGTGCATCTCCTTGGCCTCCCCATGGCCGCTTTTTGGCCACGTCCCTCTGCATCCATCCCATCCTTCCTGCAGGAAGCCCTTCCTGGGGCTCAACTGGGAGCACCCCGCGATGCCGGAGCCTGTTTTGGGGCAGGGCAGGCGATCCCTGGGAATGCTGGCCGGCCTCCAGAGCCGCCACCGGTCGGACGGGTTATGCTGATGGGGACGTGCCGTGGCTCGACCGGGCGCCGGCTGCGGGGCAGACCCTCTTTTGGAAGCAGCGTGCACCACCGCCGAGGCCTCCTTTGATAGCTCACTACAAACACACACCCCAACCAACCGGCCGACCCTTCAGACAGCGCTGGGGCAGGAAAAACCCCAAGATTTCAGGGTTTTCCAGCACCAGCCTCGCCCCGGCGCTTTGCAGAGCCCCCAAACCAGCAGCTGCTCCAGGTCCTCATCCCTTCACAGGTCTCTCCCCATTTCCCAGGGATTTTCCCAGCACAACAGCACACCGAGATGGAGGAAACCAGGAGGCTCTGGAGCAGCAGGAGAAGTGTTGCAGGGACCTCAGGACCCCTTGCCCAAACAGCCCCCACCGTCGGGGACAGAGGGAGCAGGACGGGAGAGATGTTTAGGCTAAGTCCCCCAGCATCCAGCCCTCGGAATTTAACCCCGCTGGTTCTGATTATGGCTCAAGAAGTTCAGTTTCCATCCCAGACCACCAGTTTTTGCCCACTTAAGAGCGGTCGGTGTCACCTCTGACCCCCCCGGCAAGCTTTACTGCTGCAGCCCAGGAGGAAGCAGCCGCATCGGCTGCCTCATAAAACCCCGGGGCCACCGAGGGCCGGGCCCGGCAAATAAAACCCTGGCAGATGCCCTCAGCCCCTTCGAGATTCCCTGGGGACCCCCAGGGCCACCCAGCACCACCAGACCTGTGGTGAGACCCCCCTGGGGGTGTTTGGGGAGACAGTGGGCACTCGGCGGCTGGTGCCACTTTGTGGCTAGTCCCTGGGGAGGGGTGTCCCCACTCCCATGGGGCCATCTAACACCCAGCAGAGCCTGGAGGGGAGATAACCCCAGAAAAGCACACCCCCTCCCCGCTTTTGGGGGTCCCCATCTTCTGTCCCTGCTTGAGCCCTTGCTGGGGGCACACGGGTGATGCTCAGCGCTGCTGGGGATCCTCCTCCAGGTGGGCTGAAGGAAAACCTCCAGGAGCTTTCCCATTTCTGCGTGCTGAGCCAAGGCCAGGATTTCTTCTGGAAGTTCTCCCTGGGGAGGTGCTTTGGCTTGCTAATTATTCCCCCCCCCCGGCCTTGGAAGGGTGAGGTGAGCCCAGTTTGGGCTCCCCAGCCCTTCCTGGGTTGGGTTTGGGTTTCTCCTGGGATGGTGAGCAGAGCACACAGGAACGAAACCGCCTGCCCAGGTCCCCTCCAAGGTGACACGGTGCCGTGCTTGGCCACCATCCTCCGGGAGAGCCAAAACCCCCACTGCTAACGAGCCCAGCAGGAAAACGTACAGGCATTCACATCCAGAAGGGTTAAACAGTTACTCCTTCAGGTTTTACCTTTCCTCAGAGACCCCAAAAAGGGCACCCAGCCATGGTTCCCCCTTCCCAGGCTGACCTGGTGGTCAGCACCCAAAGGACCCCAACCCCCCCTTGGGACGCTGTTGGTGCCAGGGCTGCACCCTCTGTCCTCACCTCACAGCTCTCTCGGAGGAAGGCTGTTTTGGCTGGGGGGGGGATGGTGGTGTGGCTTTTCTGAGGAAAAAAGGGACAAATTAGGCTGGAGTCCCCCCAGCCCCAAATGCATGGGACAGGGATGCGTTGGGACATGACTGGTGTCGGGGATCCTCTCCCCAAGGACGCGATGCCAACGCTGATGCTCCAGACCCTTCAAACGACACCCCCAAACCCCCCCCCCAGCAGAGTGCCATCAGGGCTCATCCCCAGACGGGGTCCCCGTGTCCGAGCCGAGCCGTCCCTCGCTATTGACATTACCAGGAATGCACAAAACTGGGAGGGGGGGGGGGGAAGACAGGCCGAGGGTAGGGGGGAGAGGGGGGGTATTGGCTGATTGTTCGCAGGATCCCCCTGTCAAAACCCTCTCCGCTCCCTCAGTGTCTCCTGATATATGGCTTGCATTAGGGGATGAAAGTGAGGCAGAGCTTGGGGTTTTGGCACGACAAACCCCATTAAACTCTCTCTGGGAAAATGAGTCCAAAAAGCCTTTTTGGGGAGGGGGAGGGGGGGGGTTGAGTCACTGACAACAGAGCTGTGAGTGGTATTTACCCACCCCCTCTGCCCCTGACCGGCCCCAAAACTCAGCGGGGGCAGGGGGCTGCTGGGTGCCAGCGAGTGGCTGCATCACCCCAATGCACCCCCCGCCCCCCCAGCACCCACCGTCCAGCTGGTGTCACCCCCTGGGGGGGTGTTGGTCCCGAACCCAGGCCCCCCTCTGCCACCGGGAAATTCGGGGCTGGGTGGAGGGGTCGCAGGGTTGGGGGGGGGGTGTGTCTTCCCTGCTGTCTCAAAGCTGGTTTGGGGGAGGGGATGGGGACAGGAGACCTGGGGGTGACCCCACATCCCCCTCCCCGGGAGCTCGGTGGGCAGCGGGATGGACCCTCCCGACCCTGCCCGTCCCGGCTGCTTCTCCCTTCCCCAGGGACACGGGGTGCACCGCGGGGGGGGGAACCGGGTCAGCCCCACCGCCCCCAGGGACCCCTCCATCGCTGGGAGCAGCAGGAGCCAGCCCTGCCGGGGGGGGGTTATGTGTGTGTGTGTCTCACAGCCCGACCCTCTTCCCCCCCCCGCCTTGCAGCCGGGAATCAAAGCCGGGCAGGGAGGGGGGAGGCAGGGTCAGCGCAGCCCCCCCAGCCCCTCTGCCTCCTGTTCCCAGCCCGGGGGTGTGTGGTGGGATACAGCACAGCCACCTGCCTGCCCCCCCCCCCCGGCCCCGCAAAGGCCACTCTGCAGGTGATCCCCTCCCGGCGTGGGGCGGGGGCTGCCCACCCCCTGCCATCCCCCGGGGGGGGGGGGGGGCAGGAAAATCCCCGCAGAGGGGGATGCGGGAGTCGAAGCGCCGGCGGGGACGGCTGAGCGCCGGGAAAGGAACATTGCTTTCCCCCTTTGCCCCCCCCGAGAACGCAATCTCCTCCAGAACCAGCCCCCGCCCCGGGTTTGCCGCTCTTGGTGATGATGATGATGATGATGATGATGAGAGGCCCCAGGAATCCAGAAGAAAGGGCCAGTCGTGCAGTGGCTGGAACATGCCCGGCCCCAGGTGCCAAGAGCCACGCAACAGGAGGGTGGGGAGAGGGGCAGGGAGGACCCCGCTCACCCTCTTGCCCCCCGCCACCCCCCTGGCTGCCCCTCGCTGTCCTCACCCCCCGTTTCCCAACGAAGGAACTGGGAATTTGCTGGGAGCGGGGGCAATGGGGGAGGGCAGAGCCGCAGCCATGAGCATCACAAAAGCCTCCGGCCACTGCCCGTGTTGGGTTCCCAGAGCCCCTTCCCTGGGAAAATTGGGGGGTCCCGGTCCTGACCCCACAGCACCTCCCCAGCTCTGTGGGTCTCGGGACAGCATCCCAGGGGGGATGGGGCAGAGGCATCCAGGGACCACTGGTGACACTCGGGTCACCATCCCTGTGGGACACCAAGCCCTGGCTCCCCAGCCCGGTGCCGATGTCCCCGAGCGTCCCTGGCGGGGTGTTGTGTGGGATGTGTGACACCCATGGCACCCTCTGCCCGGGCCCTGGCGGGGAGGGGGCAGCCGTCAGAAAAGAGGCCCTGGAAGATGTCCAGCTCTCTTTTAATTAACCTGAACGAGCCAGAGCTTAGGTTTCCGAGCCAAGCCGGAGTCTCCCCGTTCGGAAAAGCCTGCAGTACCTGGCAGGAATTTAATGCCTCTCCAACTGCAGTGCCGGGGAGGGGCTCCAAACCCCCCCTTTCCGCAACCAGCTTACCTTTATTGCTTTATGGCAATATTATCAGAGATACCAGTGCTAATGCCTCCCCTCAGAGCTGGCTGCCAGGGAAGGGCCTGGCACAGCCAAGAGGAAGCCCAGCAGCACGTGGTGGGGCTGGCTGGCCCCTGGCATGTACCCCAACCCCCGGCATGCACCCTGGCACCCCGACACCCCGGCACGTACCCCTGCGCCCCATGCCAAGTAGGTGGCAGGGTGAGGTGCCAGCCCAGGGATGGGGACCTGCTCAGTGGTACCCCAGGATGCCCATCCTTGGGGTTGGGTGTCCCCGTGGCACATGCTGTCACCCCGGGATCCAGCCCTTTTCCCTTTCCATCGCTGCAGGGGAGCAGGATCCAGCCCCTTCCCAGCCACTGTGGGACCTGCCGGGGTCCATGGGGGTTGGGAAAGGAACCCCCCCAGCTCCAGCAGGCTCCTCCTCTGCAGGGCTGCAATTAGCTTGATGGCACTCACCTGGAAGAGGGCTCTGTGGCTTGAGATACTTCAGAAATATTCTTCCTTCGTCCCCTGGGGAGGGCAGAATCCCATCACCCTTGGAACCCACAAGAGGGAGGGGGACAGGAGGAGCAAGGCACCCTCTTCACTTCCAGCCCAGACCCTGCTGCTCCACAGGGAAAGCCCCCACCACACAGCTGGGGCCACTCAAGCCAGTTGTAGGAGCCCCCCCTCCCCTCCATCACTCTCAGGTGTCCCTCCGTGGGGCTTTCCCCAGCTCTGCTCTCCCCCAGCTGAGCCCTGTCACCCGGCAGGCTGGGGACGGTGCTGTAGGGGGGTCCCCCCTGGTACCCCTAGGTTTGGGGTATGACCCACGTGCCCTGGGAGTGCATCTGGGGGTCTCCTCGGAGGGTGAGCTTCCTCCCTGCTGGCTTGGCATCACATGGGGAGCTCCTCCTAAAACACAGCCCTGACCACGGGTACCACGTAGGCACGGGGAGGGTCACTCTGCCCTCCCTGGTACCCCCCGGGCTGGCGGGAGATGCATTTTGTGTGCCACTGGCCTGGGTGACAAGGGCTGGGTTTGTCACTGCCACCCTGAGCACAAGGTGAGGAGGAGGAGGAAGGGCTGAGGAAGGAGCCAGCGTGGGGCGTCTCGGCTCCGTACACCCCTGGGGTTCTGTGAACGGAGTGGGGGTCCCAGCCCCGCTGCCCCCTGACACTGAGGGGACAGCCACGTCCCCGGGGAGAGGGGGACTCTGTGCAAGCCCCAGGTCCTTGGAAGCAGCTGCCTGTGGGACACAGGCAACCTGACATGGGGGGGACAGGCCCCCCTGGGCTCACCCAGACCCTGCTGGTCCCCACTGGTTTCTGCTGGGAGCAGTGGTTTCCCTGCACATCCATCCCCAGCCGGGCAGGAGGCTTCTCCCGGCGCCAGTGTCAGCCTGAGCACAGAGCTAGTACCTTCTTTGCTATTTTTAGCCCCGCAGCCTCGTGCTGTTGGTTTCAATGTATTATTTTTTTTTTAATCTTTTTTTTTTTTTCTTTTTTTTTTCCCCTCCCTCCCAGTAAATCCCAAATCTTTTCCCTCTTTCACCTTCTATTCCGGGATGCTGCCTGCACCGCTCGGCTGCTTTGATCTGCACTGATGCCAAGTGTGTTTTGAAACTCTAAGTATAGCACATCCCTTGAATTTCTCTCATCTGGCAGAGCCGGGCTCTCCTCAAAGCGCTCCATCCATCCGGATGCTTCAACACCTGACGCCACCGGCGGCTCCTCGGCCTGCTTCCCGGGAATCCTCCCCTCCGGAGCGCTCCGTGGGCTCCTGACCTGCCCTGCGCTCTGCTGCCGCTGGCTTGAGGCTGCTGCCAATCTTATTTTACAGCCCAGAGACTGAAAAGGGCAGCTGGGGGTAAAGAAGGACAGTATTTCCTTTTTTTTTTCCTTTTTTTTCCCTTTTTTTTTCCTTTTTTCTTTTTTTGTCTCTTCCCCCCCCCAAAGATGCCTGGATGCAGCCTCTAATTTTCCATTCCGCAAAATGATTGCAGATAAAGATAATAGTATTTAGCACTTCAAAATAACTGATTTTTCCCATGAGGGCAGGTGCCTGTGTCCCACAGCACATCGCACAGGAGAAGGAGCTGAAGGCTGCCCTCAAATCCCCCCCCCCCGAAAACGTCCAGCGCTCCCTGCACGAAGACTGCAACAAATTAATGGCAGACGCTACCCTGGGTATAATTAGGCACAACCCAGAGTGGCAGAGCCAGCAAATTGCTGGGATTTAAGTGAAGCCCCCGCCCCACCGCGGGGCCATCCCCACTGAAAACGCATTTATTAGTGGGAGGGTGCCCATGGCGAGGAGCCCCCAAATTGTCTCAGCCCTTGGGGCCACTCTCCCGGGGGAAAACAGGGTGCCTTGTACTGTTTGGCCCCAAATTTCATCCCTGGATGGGGTTGAGGGGGACTCCTTGGGTTTCTCTTGGGGGTCTTGGGGGGATGCTCTACAGAAGCCACTAAAGATGGGTACAGCATCCAGAGCCGGAGCACCGGGAAGCAGCAGCCTCGTTAGCAAATCCTTTTCCTCCTTTCCCCAGCACACAGGATCAATTAAAAAATAAGAAGAAGAAGAAAAAAAAAATAAAAAAAAGCCCTGTTTCCCGAGTTCTCATTAAGGGATCAAACCCATGGGGCCTGAGCCCAGCTCCGAGCGGCGGGTGCCCGAGCCACATGGGGCGGCTCCAAAGTGGATCCAGCCCCCAGCCCCACGCTCCAGGAAACGCCTCACCCACCCAAACTCCTGGATTTTTATTTTTTCAATTTTTATTCCCCCCCCCAAACTCCCCTCGAGCCGTAAAGCACATCTGGATAATTTTAGGCAGAAAGGGATTTTCCCAGAAAGCTGGAAGGGGAGGGTGGGGGGAGGTGAGGGGGCTGGTTATATTTGGAAACCTCTTTTTGGGCACGGAGATCCCACGGCGGCTGCAGCCTCGTGGGGTGATGAAGCGGAGCGGTGAGGATGGATGTGGCACCATCATGGGGAAGAGCCCCCAGGAACAATCGGTGGCCACGGGTGGGTTTCGCTCCCTGCAGCTGGATTTCGGGGGTGTGCTGGTGCCCATCCTCCCTCAGCTGCCCTGGGGACCTGCTCAAATCCGCCGGAGATTTGGTCCAGTGGCTCCCGGGCAGCTCCGGACACGGCATTGCCCAAAAGCAATGGAAAGGCTAAAAAAAAAAAAAAGAAAAAGAAACCATTTTTTGAAAAGGCAGAAAGCCCCGAAGGCCTCGGGGCGCAGCCAAGTGTTGCTCGGAGGGGCCGGCGTTGAGGGTAAGAGGAGGCAGCTCATCAAGCCCTTATTAGCACAGGAACTGCCGACTGCAAATTAACGCGCCAGGCTCCGGCTCGTCCCGGCCGTACGCGAGCGCAGCCACCACGAGCCCTTTAATCAACTCAGAAAGCAATTTGTTCTCTGTTTATAACCTTGACAAGCGTGCGGGTTATTTTTAAGCACGCGCTGGCAAAGGCAAAGGCAATTCCCAGTTGGCAAACCAGCGCCGGGCAGGGGGGCAGCCCCCTGGCAGCCCATCGCCACAGCCCAGCCTCGGGGCGGCTGCCTGGCACCCAGCAGGCAAAACCCTTCCCTGAGCTCCAGCCCTGTCGCCTCTGTGTCCCTGGGTTGGGGGCACGATGCCACGGACAAGATCCACCACCCATTGCCCTTGGGCATCATCCATCACCCTTGAGCATCATCCATTGCCTCTGGACATCACCCGCTGCCCCTGGGTATCACCCACTGTCCCTGGGTATCATCCATTGACCATGGGCATCATCCATCACCCTTGAGCATCATCCATTGCCTCTGGACATCGCCCACCACCTCTGGGCATTGCCCATTGCCCCCGGGTATCACCCATTGACCCTGGCCATCACCCACTGCCCTTGGGCAATGTGATGCCCTGATGCCGTTGCCCCGGGGGGGCTGCACTCACCCCATTTTCTCTGCATTTTACCCTGGAGAAGGTGAGAGGAGCCGAGCCGGGTGCAGGGCTCGGTATCGGGGTGAGATCAAGCCCTGGCACGACGTTCCCCCCGAGGGCGGGCAAGTAACGGAGGGGAGCAGTGTTGTAGGGACATTGCTGGCCCTGCCTAGTCCCTTCTCCCCCCAGAGAGGGCTGTCCCGTCCCCGGGAAGGGAAAGTGAAGGAGATGGTGGGGAGGATGGCAGAGCCCCTCTTGGCAGCACCAGCTCCCCCTGTGAATGTGCCTGGACAGCCCATTTTTGGCCAGGAAAGATGCCCAAAGTGGCCTGGACACCAGTGCTGAACCACCAGCCCAGCTTTCAGCCAGGGCAGCTCCCTCCCTGGCCCCCACAGCATCCCCTGGTGGGATTTGTCCTATGGAGCCCCCTCCTTTCCCGAGATCACCCGGACCCCGTGGTGGGAGAAGGGGGACCTGGAACCCCAGTGCGGGTGCAGCTGCCCCTGAAGGGCTCCCTGTCCTTGGGTTTGCTGCCCCAGCAATGCTGAGACGTGCTGCTGATAACACAATTAGCAGCAAATTCGTTAATGCTTTTCTAGACAGCTGGACCCATGGGGAGATGAGGCCACCCCCCCCCTCCACGGCCACCCCATCCTCGGTGCTGGATGCTCTCGGGGACGACAGTCCCACCAGGTCCCCCTCGGCTCGGGACGGTGCGGTTCAGCGCCTGCACCTCCAGCTGATTTAAAGCAAAGCCCGAGTTTACGGAGAATTAGCCAGCCCAAGGAACATTATTTTTCTTTATTAGGTTAAAGGGTAAGCAAATACAATCAATCTTGTCATGTATCATGAGACGTCAGCAACTTCCCACCTCAGCCAGAAAATTACCGGCTCCTAAGTGGGTTGTGGAATTACATTCATAACCACAGAAAACAAATACATACGTGTATATTTTAATGAAAACACTAAAGGTCACAGCATCACATCACCGTCAGGACTAGGTTACTTCCCAGCTAATTTAACCAACCCCCAAGCCCAGGCCATGGAGGAACCCCCCGACTTGGAGGAAGATGCAGCCCACATGGGGAGAAGATGTCGGTGACAGGATCTGCAAGGGACGCCTCGCCTCGTCCCCACCCTGGCTCAGTTTGCCTTCTTCGTTTAAGAGCTTCCTAATTAAACTGCTCTCATCCCCGTCCTTTCCTTGCCATTGCTGGTGCAGACAACCTGGCTGAGCTCCTCTTGGAGACACACCAGCAGGAGAGAGCCCATTAACAGATCCAAGCTTCAGTGTTGCTAATTGACGCTAACGAAGTAACCGAGCGGGTGCTGATTTCCCAACCGAACCTTTAGGAGGAGGGACGGAACCTCCTCTCCCCTCCGCCCCATCCCCTGCATCCCACCATAGTCTCCTGCATCCACCACAGTCTCCTGCATCCACCATAGTCTCCTGCATCCCCTCGGGATTCCCTGCATCCCCCTGTGGTCCCCTGCACCCCTCCATGGGACTCTGCATCCCACCCCTGTCCCCTGCATCCCCCCACGTTCCCCAGCCCCGGCAGGGCAGGATGCTCCCTGCTGCCCTTGCTCTGTGCTCGGTCCCACCGGGCTGGGGGGGGGCAGCTGGCAGCGAGGGGGGAGCAGAGCCCTTTTGAGCTGGGAAAACAAAAATATAACTATTGAAAGAGCGGCCGGTCAGAGCCCGAGCCGAGATCCAGAGCCGCACAGAGAGCCCGGCGAGCGGCCAGGCTGGGAGTCAGCTGGCAAACACGGGGGGGGCTGCCAAGGGCCAGGGCCGTGGCCGTGCGAGGAGGAGCGCGGGGCCGAAGGCTTTCCTGCCGGGCAGGATGGAGGATGTGTCCTGGGCAGGGCCAGCCTCGCCGGCGCGGGCGACGTGCCACGAAGGAAGCCGTGTCCCCCCCCCGTGCTGCCCCGTGCCTGACCCTGCTGTCCCCATGGCCAGCACCGCGGTGGCCACCGAGCCACGGCTTCCCCGGCACTGGGCTGTTCGTGCTCCCCACACAAACCGGTGCCCTCCTCCCGTGGCGAGGGGCAGGACCGGGTCACCCCCACGGCAGCACCGGGCAGGGTCTCTTCTGCTGCTCCGGGGTCTCAGCTCCTCATGTCCACACAGCAGGGACAAATCCTAAAGGAAAACCGTTGGGTGACAGGGTGGCAGGCGGAGGGGGTGGCCCAGGCAAGCTCTGCTGTCCCCGTCCACCCTCCAAGCGCCGATGTGTGGGGTGGGT
>JAOTQQ010000052.1:391201-403720 GCA_026546715.1 Gallinago undulata
CTCAGCTGTGATGGGAGCAGGCTGTGTGCCTGGAGCAAAGCCACCAGCCATGGGGATCTGCTCGGTGGGGTCACTGTCGGCCAGCGAGGCTGTGGGGGGACACGAGCAGCAGCAGGTCACCTGGGTGACCTGCAGAGGCCCTTGAGAGAGGGCACCTTGGTGGCATCTCTGCTGGGAAGAGCCTGGCGCTGCTCCGGGTGGTCCAGCCCTGCTCAGCCCCCTGGGCATGTCCCCAGCCCCTTCCCCACCCCCCCGTGGGCAGCGGGATGCTGCGCTCCCGGTGATGCTCAGCGAGCAAACGTAAAAGTATTAACAGTATAAAGGGGGAAAATGTGAGGAGAGGAGGGGAATGGGGGAGTCCCGGCTGCTGTGGCAGCGGGGGGACGGGCAGGACACCCTGCCACACGGGCACCGGGGGCAGCCCTGCCATCGGGACCCCCATCCCAGGGCTGTTCTGCACCTCAGCCAGCCCTGGGCATGGCTGCTGGGGAAAGGCTCTGCTTCTGGGGGCTTAAACTCAGCAGAAAGCACCCCTGGTGGGGCACATCCAGGGGGGTGAGGTGAGGTGGGCTCTGGACACTTTTCCCACCTTACCTTTCCTTTCCATCCCACTCCACCCCCCCGACCCCCACAGCTGGTTCCTTCCCGAAGGGACCCGGCCGTGATGCTCCCCGCATCCTGGCACCACTGCCACCCCCGTGGGACATCCCACCCGTCCCCTCACAAGCGGCCACCGTCCCAGGGGGCAGGGGAAGGAGGAACCCGGAGCGGGAGGAAGGGGACGACGAAGCGAGCGATGGCACGTGCGGGAGAGCCCGCGGGGAAGGGGGTTCCAGGCCTATTTTTGCCCAAATGAAAGTTGCAATTAATTTGCAAAGGAAGTCGCTCGGCATTAAGAAACCCTCCGGGCACAGCCCGCACCCAGGGACGCACATCACATTATTTCCTCGTTTAAAAACCATCGCCGTGGTGAAGGGGGGGGTGTTTCGCCCCCCCCGGCGCTGACGGGGGGAGTTGGGGAAGGGGGGTGGAGAGGGGGGGGGTGGCTCCGTCGGGGCAGGCGTGTTTGGAGAGCGAAGGAGCAGAAATTAACCTTGGAAAGCATTCAAATTAGGCCGTGTAATAAGAGACCCACTTCTCTGGGTAAATTTGTTGGGATTAGGGCTCACTGAGCTGTCGAGGAGAATTCGGCGTGGCTCGGAGCCAGGGCGAAATGAAGCTCCTGGCTTGGTCGGCTGCGGGAAAAGTCCAGGCTAATGGGCTTTGGTTCAGACTTTGATAGGAAAAAAATCCAGGAACAAAGGCACTAATTCTTCCAAAAGCCCCCAAAATCTCAGTTTATACATTTCTGTTTATGTTCATTCATAATAGATATACACAGCTGTTCTTATCATTCATATTCAAATTCCATGTGCATCTTTAGCAGTTATGACTCCTGCCTCAAAGGAGGGGGGAGGAAAAAGCCGTGTGGAAGATTTAAAAAAAAAAAACAAACCAACAACAAAAAACAAACCCAAACCCAACCTGCCCTGGGTGGGGGCGTGAGAATCCTCCCAACAACTGTGTCCATCCTGCCCCCGGCACCTACCGGCAAGGGCTTCCCTCCAGGGTGCTCTGCAAACCCCAGAGGAGCAGAGGGACCTGACTTGCTCCCTGGGTGAGAGGAAGGGAACTTCTCCAAATCCTGTGGGTTTAAGCTTAAAAAAAAATAAAATTGTGTTTTAAATTTATTTATTTAATTAATTTATTTTTATTTATTTTATTTGGTGTTTTCTTTTAAAAAAGTTTCTGTCCCCCACATTCTGGAAGAGTTTTCCTCGCTTCCTGCAAAACTTACCCCTGGACTCCAGGCTCAGGAACGGCAACAACAACAACAAAAAAAGACATTTCAATCTGGGTATCTATCTCACAGAACATTTGCACCTTTAAACCGCACTTCTTCATCCCCAGGGGTTGCTTTTTCAGAGAAACCCAGAGCTGCCGAGTAAGGCTCAGGAGTCAGAGGTGGGTGCTGAAGGAGGGGGCGCAGACAGGGTCCCTCAGTAGGTTCCAGAGTTAACCCCGCTGAGGAGTTCCCCTCCTGCCCCCTCTGTGCATGCCGGGGCGGGGGCAGAGAGGATGCAGTTGATTCTTGGGATTATCGGGGGGCAGCTGATGCTTGGTCCCTCTGCCAGGGGACACACCTGGTACCTCGCTGGGGGAGAGCGGGAGCCGCGGTGGTGGGACCGGGCAGCTGCCACCGTCCCTCCTCCTCCTCCTCCTCCTCCTCACCTCAGCCCAGCCGAGGTCTGAGCTGTCACAGGAGGTTCCCTCCCCAGTCCCAGGGCCAGGAGGGGGGTGACGTGCCCCTGCGGAGCAGGGAGCTGCTGCCGTATTTACATTCCAGCCTAAATTGGCTTCTCCCTTCATCTCTCACACATCCTGTCCCCATCCCCGTCCCTCCTGCTGCGCGACCCCCCCGGCCACCGCAGCCCCTCCGTCTGGTTGGAATATCCTATAATGGGGAGCTCATGTCTTCCAGCCGCAGGGGACTGGGAGCATCAGCCTGGGGATGGGGGACAACTCAAGCACGGCCAGCCAGGGTCCCTTGGCCGCTCCTCCAGTGCCCGGGGGGGTGCCCAGGGTGGTACCAGCACCCCCTCCTCAAACCCACATCGTTCCCATCACCCAGGGCACAAGTTTAGCCTCTAAGGAGGGACATTGGGGCACATCTCACAGGACGTCCCCCCCCCCGGACATGTCCCCGGCTCACACAGCCCCTGCTGGGTGTTTGGGTGCCACGAGACACAAAGGAGAGTGTCACCCCGAGGCTGAAGGACCCCCTCCGGGCTGCAGGAGGGGGGCGGAGGGGTGGGGAGCCGGCTCACCCAGCCGTCTCTCATTTAACCAACACACACACAAAGACCTGGAAGCAATAAATCCAGAGCCGGGACTGCAAAGACCAAACACGGCTGCAGCCCCCCCTCGGAACAGGGAATCCAGAGGAAGAGGACAGCCATGAAGCCAGATGGGGAACACGGACAGCCAGTGTCCCCCCCGGCAGCAGGGCTGCCTGCAGAGCAACCAGGGTGCTTTAGAGGGGTCCTATCAGGGGGCTGTGGCCAAAAATCCAGCCCCCAAAAGCCGGGCTGTGGCCAAAAATCCAGCCCCCAAAAGCCGGGCTGTGCTGGCCCTTTTGGGCTGTTGGTCACCAAGCCCCGGGGATGCACAGAGCATCCTCAGCAGCAGGATCCTGGAGGGGGGAGAGGGTGGGGGCAGCCATCTCTCACCCTCCCGGGGGTTTCAGGGGCTGTGAGGGGAGCACACCCTCCAGGTCCATGGCATCGCCCACCACCCCACACAGGGGGTGCCAGGAGACAGAGACCCTCCCCCAGGTGCTGTGGGTGCTGTGCCAGGGGGTGCCTGGCTGCTGCCCGGGCTGGGGGCTGCCCCAGGGGTCCTGCTGTGGGACAGGACTGCTCTGAGGGCCCTGTCTGCATGGGGGGCAGTTGGCTGGGCACCCCCACGGGGGTGCTGCCTGCCTGGGGGTGCAGAGCGGGATGGGATGGGATGGGACAGACAGGACGATCCCCAGGGAAAAACAGCCAGGAGCTGCCAGATCCCGCTGCTGCAGCTCCTGATGGGTCTCCCCAGCACAGTTATCCTCCCCCCCCACTTCCAAACCCCCCCTTTCCCACTCCCCGCCTTGCTCTGGGAACCATTGCCGTGGCTGTACCGGCCTCACAGAGACCCTCGGGCTTGGCTGTGGGGATGGATGTGTGCCCAGGCCACCATGACTGTCCCCCAGGCCACCACGGCTCACTTCAGGAAGCCCCTGTCCCCATGCAGGAGGGGACATGCCCCGACCCCCCCCTCCTCCGCCGAGCCCTGGGATGGAGACTCACTGAGGAGGGGGATGAGGGTGGAAGAAAGGTGGCAGCATGGCCAATGACAACACAAGTGGGACCCCCAGGCAAGCCCCCACCTCCCCCTGGCCACCCTGTGCTGGTCCCAGCTCTGTCCCATCTCTCCTGGGTGGGAGGGCAGGCTGGGTGCCCACCGGCCCCCCACCCCAGGACCCCACTCACCTGGTTGCCAGCTCACCTGGGGGGCACCCAGGCGTCCCCCCTCGCAGCGGGGGAAGGGGCAGCAGCCTCGGCCGGCGCTGCCTTCTCCTCCCAGCGCCCGGGTGAAGTGCTGCTCCCGAGACAGAGGTGGGAACATCAGATCCAAGGGATGAGTCAGAGGAGAAGTTCAAAAAAGGGGAGCGGGGGGAGAAGCAGGATCCGTCTCTCCCCTCCCACCTGCCAGAGGGCAGGGGGGGGGGGGGGGGGGGGGGGGCAGGGCCCTGGCTGCCTGGGAGCCCCTCACCGCAGCCTCAGAGCGGGCACAGACGGGCTGGAGCAGGCGGCGACGCAGCGAGACGGCGCGGAGATCCCTCCCGATACGCCACCGGGCGAGCTCCCGGCTTCAAATTAACTAATGACTTCAGATGCTGCCGATAGTCTGCCGGGGACGGGGAGGAGTGATTTATGGGGGAAGATTAAGCTGGCTAATTAGGGCAGCCTCACCGCCTAGGAGTTTCCCAGCCAGGCTGGGGGGGGCCTGTGCCAGGGAGGACCCAGCAGGGTGGGAAGGGATGGGGGCACCCCCCCGGTTCCTCATGAAGCCACGGGCACCCTCCATCCCCAGGAGCATCACTGCCACCATCACATCCCAGCACGGGATGCTCGTGGGGTGACCCACACCTCCCCAGCCACCATGGGGGGGTCCCCACCCCCGCTCAGCCCACCCTGGGCTGCTTCATGGCCGCTGTGAAGTACAGCCCGGCTTCCCACCCAGGCCAAACTCCTCTTGCTTTTCCTATTAGCCCATCGTTTTTATCATTCCCAGACAACCCTCTGCTGCTAAAACACGAGGGCAGGGCATGCATGTGTCGTGGGGGCATGGGGGGGGGGGACATGCCCATGGCCACCAGGCAGCTGCCAGGGCTTGGTGGGGAGTGTGAGGTCAACCAAGGCTCTTCCAAATCCCAGTTACATCCCCTCCCCAAGAACTGTTGATTTCCAGTGGCTGGCCAAGCAGCACCGACTCACCGCTCTGACGTGTGACGAGCTGTGGCGGCCTCAGCCAGGGGAGCCTTTTATCGCGTTATGGGAAAACACCAGCAGTTCCCTCTTCCAGGAGCCCTGGATATAATAAAACAAGGCCTCCTCAGGCTTCAAAGAGGGAGGATTTTCGCTGCCTCCCGGGGCAAGAACAAAGCGCTGCTGAGCACGGCCAGCACTCCTTGTGCCTGCCCCTCCATGTGCATCGAGCATCCCGGCCCTGGGCTCGGCGGTGGCACAGAGGGACGAGTCCACGGGGAACTGCAGGTGGCTGCCAATGGGGACGGGTTCCTCCTGCCCCGGGGCTGGACCAGGAGCAGCCCCGAGGGGGGTTGTCCCCCTGGAATCGCCCAGGGTGGCCGTGGGGGAGGCTGGAGGAGGGCTGGTGGCATCACCCACCCGCTGGGCACCTGGAGACCCAGAGCCGCTGCCGTGAGTAACGCGGTTTCCAGCGGGGCTGGTGTGCGTGACTGTGTAAATAACACAGTTAGAGGCACCGTGAAACCAGCTGTTTTCATGTTAAAATGGAAATTTAACAGAGTGACAAGCAGGAGCCTCCAGGAGACCCCACGAGCTGCCGTTAACACCGGGGGGGAGCTCCCCGCTGTGCCTGGAGCAGTGCAGGGAGACACAGGGGGGTCCCTGCCCTTGCCCCCCCCGGGGTGCCCGGATCCTGTGCTGGTGCCCCGGGGACAGACGGGGATGTTTCCCAGCCCCCTTGGGAGGAACAGAAGTCCCTTGTCACCACCATCACCGCGGGGCTCCTGGACCCTTCCCTGCCCACACAGGGTATGGTACAGGGATCCCTGGAGCCCTTTGTCACCAGTGAGGGGGGACAGATCCGGGGGGGCTGTGCCTGGCATGGGACCGCCAGTCCCATCGCTGGAAAATGGGGTTTTGGGGAAAGGGAAGGCTGCTGCCCCCCGGCCCCTTCTCTCCCTCGTGCAGGGCCAAGAGCTGGGCCGAGGGGGGCTGTGATACCCCGACTGCTCCCCCCATCCCATGCTGCCAGCCCACGCTCACCCCCGGGAAACAAAAGGCCTTCACGTTTGTGCAGACTCTGGAAAGAAAAAAAAAATAATAAAAAGAGGAGAGGAAAGAGCCTGCACCCTCCCGCATCCCTAACGCCCGCTGGGGCCCGGCACAGCCCCATCCGCCAGCAGGTACTCCCTGCACGGAGCTTTCCTTTCCCCAAACCCTTAAGGAATTATTTGGGCACCTCCAGCAGTTACAGGGAGGACGATCAACCGCGGCTCACCCCGAGCCACAGCTCTGCACAGCTCACGGCCGCACAGGGCAGAGGGAGGATGTCTCTCCCCACAACGGCTGCCCCGGGAGGAGAAGGAGATTTTTGCCCCCCCCGAGCTGGGAGAGGGAATTTCACCTGCCCCGTCCCCCCCACCTCCCCCAGCCCCGTCCTCCCCACAATGTGCTCCAGGCACCGGCCTCCTGCCAACCCCCCCGAGAAACCCGGCGCTGATTTGTCAGGCGTGAAGCAAATCCATCGCTGGAACGAGCCCCCGCGGCGAGTCACGGGCTGACCTTGGCTACCTGTGAACCAGCACAGGGCTGGCACGGCTACACAGAGAGACCCCGGGCTGTGGCCAGCGCCGGCTGCGCTTCACCGGCCACGGGACTCCAGCAGGGTAACGCTGCCCCCCCAGAAAACAGCCCCCGCCAGCACAGGCAGAGACTTGGGGTGTCTCATGGACTCAGCCCAGCTTCCCAAAGCCAGGTGCTGCCCGGTCTCCTGGCCAAGGCACCCCATCGGGCTTTCACCTTATAAATGAGTGCCCTGTGCTGAGGGATGGGGCAGAAAGAGCTGGGGGGGCAGGGGAGGATGGAGAAGGGGCAGGGGAGGATGGAGAAGGGGGCAGGGGAGGATGGAGCACGGACCCAGGCAAGCCCGAGCCTGGGTCCCGGTGCCTGGCTCCTGGGATTTCCATGGGACGGTCCCCTCCCCGGGGAAAGCCCCCACCCGGCTTGGACCACTGCTGAATTTGTCGGAACACCTTGCCCAGGCTCCATCCTTCGGGAAATCAGACCTTTTCCACAAAGCACCCCCTGCTTGCCGGTCCCTCTGGTGTCCCAGCGCCGAAAGCCCCGATGAGACCCGGCGGGGGAGACCCCCCCGTGAGCGGGAGGGATCTCGCAGACATCGCCCCGGCTTCCCCCTCCTTCGCCCCCAGCCCCCCCGGCTCCGTGTGCCCCCGCCCGCAGCGACACACCGCACGCCTGCG
The DNA here is from genome assembly GCA_026546715.1 of Gallinago undulata. Classification (NCBI taxonomy): domain Eukaryota; kingdom Metazoa; phylum Chordata; class Aves; order Charadriiformes; family Scolopacidae; genus Gallinago; species Gallinago undulata. The sequence continues at coordinate 398,529 of JAOTQQ010000052.1, forward strand.
GGAAACAGATGTCACCCCTTAAACGCGTCGGGAAAGCGTCAATCGCTTCCTTCTGGCGCAGCCGGGCTGAATCCCCACCAGCAGCCGCCATCCCCTGCATCCTTTCCCGGCCCCCCCCGGCTCCGTGCTCCCCCCGCCCCACGGAGATGGGGCAGCCCCGTGGGAAACTGACACACCACCCAGAAAGACAAACCGGTTCCCTGTCAGCACCTTGTCACCCCCCCGCAAGACTCTGCTCTCCGCCTGCAAACCCGCCCCCCCGGGAGGCCGGGGGTGGAGAAAGCCTTCCCTCAAGCCCCCCCCACGCCCCCGAGTCAGGGTCCATCCCCAGGCTCCCCCCAGAGCCCGGGGACAGCCACCCTGGTCCCCAGCCCCTCGCTGTCCCCTGGGGGCAGCCTCGCAGGAGCTTGGCTCGTTGCGTGGGGAGGGGCTGTGCGGGGAGGAGAGGACCCCCCCAGCTCTGCCCATCCCCAAGGAGCTTCACGCAAAGCTTTCTTGGGGGGGTCTCCTGGGGATGGGCTGCATCTCCCGGAGCAATCCGCTCGGCGGGGCCGTTAATCGCCCCCTCTCCCCTGCCGCGCCGACGGGACAGGAGAGCCCCCACTGCCCATAAAGCCCCCCCTCCATCCCCGCAGCAGGGCCGGGGGCTGCCCGGGCAGGGTCCCCCCTCCCGCAGAGGGGGGAGGTCTTGGTGAGACCATGCAGCATCAGCAGCGTCTCAGCCCCCACGCTCGGCTTTCTCCCGGGGGCCGGGAGTTGCTTTTTTTCAAAGCCGGGCGAGTAGGGGGCTCAGGGGGGCTGGGGGCTGCCAGGCTGGCCACGGGTGCCCTTGTGGTGGCTCCATGTGCCGAGGAGCTTCCCAGCTCCTCCGCCACCGTCCTGCCTTGGCGGGGGTGCCCTGCCTCCCCACAGCCCCCGGCCGCCTCCGCAGCTCCGCACCCCCGGGAGGGGAGGGGACGGGCTGGAGGGGAGCACTTGCCGGTAACGGGGGCGTGAGGTGCCCGAGACAGCAGCCAACAGCCCAGGCCTTGCCGGGACCGTGTTTTGGTGAAATCCCTGTGCCCTCACCAAAGGGCAGAGCAGACAATGGCGCTATTCCTGCTGATGCAACCCCCCCCCAGCAGACCCCTGCCCGCTCCCGGCACTGAAGCCCAGGGCTGGTGCCATGTCTGGGGGTTCCCCGAGCTCTGCTCCCCGAGACACGACAGCCCTTTTCCTTGGGACCGTTCTCCTGCCTCCCCGTTGGGAAGCAGCGTCACTCCCAGCATCGCACCCCCCACTCCTTGGCTCTGGGGTGGCCTTTGTTCCGCTCTCCCTCCATCTCTTCTCTGCACAGACTCTCTCCTGGGCTTTTCCCTCCCTCCTGCCCACAAAGGAAAAGGACCAAATCCCTCCTTGTGAAGGATGAGGAACAAATCCCTGCCTGGTCTCACCTGTGGGGTCCTCCCCGGGTGCCTCTGCCCCAGGACCATTGCTGTGTCTGTCAGTGATGGCAAACCCCATCCCGGCCGGAGCGGTGCCATCCTCCAGCTCACGAGGGAAGGGAGAGAGTACCACCCTCTGGGATGCTCTCCCCCCTCGCCTGCTTCCTAACGCACGTGGCAAGGGAGCCAGTCCCTTCCTGAGCCCTTGCCTGAGCAATGGGGGCCACCGGGCTGGTGGCCCAGCAAGCGCTGCAGAAGCCAGGGCAGCAGCCCCCAGCCCCTGGTGGGTTTGGTGAAGGATCGTGGAAAAGCACAGGCTTGTTCACACTGCTGGCTGCTGCCCCCTCGGCGGGTGCTCCCGAGGAACACACCTTCCCACCCACTCATCCGCTCCCTTTTATCCCCGGCACCCGGGAGCCACCCCCCCCCCCCAGCACCCCTCCCCTGTCATGGTCAAATGCCGGCTCCATGGGGAATTTGTACAAATTAAACCCATTTTAAGGGGGGGGGGGAAGATGCAGACTGGCTTCCCGCACACACTTCGTTATATTCTTGGCTCCTTGGGGATGTAAGGGACTCCCACCGCTGATTCCCAGCCTGTGTCTCCCAAAGCCTTTTGGGGCCAGACCCTCCATCCCTTCCCCCTGACCCCCCCCGCTCCAGTCCCTGGAATTTACCAACACTTTAAAACATTTCAGGCTCCCCTGTAAAATCACACGCGTTTAAAGCCAGTTAAGGCCTGAATTATGCTTTTAAGATGCTGCCCAATTTGTAACCACCATAAAACCCCAGAAATAGGTTATCTCAGAAATAACCATGGGGAAGTGATGGTCCCGAGGGGCAGCCGTGGGGGCTGTGACCCGGGTGCAGGAGCACAGAGCTCCCCTGGAGAGTCACACAGCCGGACAGCGGGGGGGATGGCAGGGGCTGGGGGGGGGGCTGTATTTTAGCCATGAAGTTTGCCATAAGCCCAGGCAGCCTTAGAGCCACAGTTATGTGGCCTCCTGCCATGGCTCCGAGGACACGGGCAGAGCTGAGGGACCCCCACCAGGGAAGCCCAGGGGTGCTGGGTGCTGCCAGGGATGGAGGGATGGGGTGGGACAGGGATGGGGAGCCCGAGGAAGTGGGTGCCAGGACCCTCCACTGCCCTGGAGCTGCTTGGGAGGGGGGAGGGAAGCAGGGCTGGGACCAACAGGAGTTTTCCCCTAAAATATTACCCAGAATCAGCCATGCAAGGGGGAACCTCCCCGTGCAAACCTGCCCTGCCTCCAGCCGCAACAGGACTGTCGCACGCTTTGCCTTTTGCCAGAAAAAGTCCCCAGGGGCTGGTGAAGGGACCGTGGACCCTCAGCATCACCCAGCACCAGCCAAAGGGGGTGGCTGCCGCCTCCTGAGTCGCCTCGTACCCAGCCCTGCCCTCTGCTACACAACCCCTTTCCCCACCTTCCTCCCCCTGAGGGAGCAGGAACACCCTGCTGCTTTGGGATTTTTCCCTGAAGTCCCCTCGTTTCTGTCGCCAGCTCCCCGGGAGGGAGAAGCACCTCGGAGCAGGATGCTCCTCCTCGCTATGGGGGGACCTTCCTGGGCTCCCGGCCAACCCGAGGGGCACTGGGGCTTTCCACCAGCTCTGTGCAGGCTTTGGATGTCGTGGAGGTGCACAAAGGGTAGAGCATGAGATGAAACCCCCTGGAGAAAGGCGCAGAGGGGGCCCCGTGCCCACGCGTGAGCCGGCCCTGGCTGCCTTCCGCACTCTCCATCTGTCTCCAATGCAAGGCAGAGCCCGGCCTGGAAACCCGCTGATTCTTTCCAGAGCTGCGAAAACGAAGCTTTTTCATCCCAAGGACGCGGGCTGTTCTGCAGGCTGCCCTCCTGCCTCCCGAAACTCCCACCAGATTTCACACCCAGCCTTCAAAGGCGAGGAGCCAGAGCAGCATCCCCGGCCAGCAGCGCCCCGGGGACCGGCCGGCTGAGCCCAACCCCCCCCTCCCCGGGGCTCCTGGGGGGGATCCTGGGGGCCACGGGTCCCCCCGGGGCAGGGCGGCGGGTTCCCAGGGCAGAGAGGTGTTGAGGCAGGCTGACCCAGCAGGCTGCTGGCAGGGAATCAGAGAGCCCAGGTCTGTTTTGCTGCCAGGTTATCAGTGGATCCATCAAGCAGTGCCTCGGAGACGCCAAATCCATCAGCTCTCCCATATGGATGCCATCCACCCCGAGCCATTTCCTGCCTAATCGGTATCAGCCCCGCTCCTCCCTACTCCCCCCCAAAAAAAGAAAAATCACTCTTTACAGCCTGCTGCAAGGCTACAAGTATTTTCACAGCAGGTAAGAGAAGGCAGGAGCTCACCCACCCCCCCGGGATGCTCACCGTGCACCAACCGGGGGGCGGGTGCTGGAAGGCATCCTTGGGGGTGACACTACTTCGCAATCTAAATTTTCCCCGTGGCTCTGCAAACATCCCCGGTGGGTGCCAAAGGCTCCGCAGGTCCCCAGGGACAGGGATGTGGGTGACGGGGGGTGGATGGGACCCCACCCCCGCCACCTCCGGGTGCCGGGGCAGAGCCTCAGCCAGGGTGTGCCTTATTTACGGGCAGCGAGGAGCGTACCTTGCAAAGGTTTCCGCGCCCGATAGCCTGGGACTGTTTTGGCTTTCATGTGGTCTCTAATGAAAGGGAGTCTGGAACAGATGCAGATTTGAAAGAAAAGAGGAGGAGGAGGAGGAAATTTCTTCGCATAGGGTTTCGGTTCCCCTGCCCATAAACAGTGCTGACAGCGAGAGGCGGCGGCGATACCCGGGGAGATAAGGGCCAGCTCGACGGGTAGTTTGGCACAAGAGCTTCGTCTGGAGAAGCCCAGGCAGGAGTCACCACACGCTGCTGGAAAAACACAAAACTCCAGCCCCGGCCAGGGCTGCCCCCGGGAATCCACCCCGAGGCTGCTGTGGTGCCCCACAGGGCAGGGGGTCTGGGGGTGCCCCCACAGGGCAGGGGGTCTGGGGGTGCCCCTGCCTGGTTGCTGCGGGGGGTCCTGGGGAAGGCGCTCAGCCCATCCCATCCCACCCATCCCACCACCCCAAAGCCACCTCTCTGCTCCTCCCATGAGCTGTCACATATTCTTAGGGTTAAACGTCTTCACCACGGCGCGCTGCTCGGGGAAATAATTCCTCCTCCTGGTTAAAGATTCATGGATCCTGGCATCGGAGAGAAAAAACAGCGTTTTTCTCTTCCTTGTGGTCAGAAATCACAGCGGGGCAGGATCCCTTCTGATAACGATAGATAGTGTCCCGGGATGGTCCCGCCGGCGGTGCCGTTCCGGGGTAAAAGCAGCATAAATCCTCCAGCCCTGAATAAAGAGCACAAACGCTCCGAGGCAGGGAGCGGCGCGTATAAATTGTGCAGAACTTTACAAAAAGCAGCAGAAAATACAGCCCTGCCTCGTGAGCGGCATAAACCTCCCCCCAGAGCCCGGGTGATTCACGGGAGCCACGGAGCTGGCGGGAGGAACAGGTTTCTGCCCCCAACCCTGGATGAGGAGGCAGCCCCGGCTTCTGATGGGATCTTATCAGCCCCGTCCTCCTCCCTCGGCACCGCGGCGTGGCTCCCGGCGCCGGCATCACCGCGGCCAAAGAGGGCTCCTTCTCACCGGCCGGTGCCCAGCAGGGAGGGCAGGGAGATGCTTGCTCTTTTCCATGGGACAACAATGAGGTAAAGAGGAGGAACTTCTTTCCCGTGAGGGTGGCAGAGCCCTGGCAGAGGCTGCCCAGGGAGGTGGTGG
>JAOTQQ010000052.1:403820-415925 GCA_026546715.1 Gallinago undulata
GCAGAGCCCTGGCAGAGGCTGCCCAGGGAGGTGGTGGGGTCTCCTTCTCTGGAGACATTCAAACCCCACCTGGACACCTTCCTGTGGGACCTGCTCTGGGTGGCCCTGCTCTGGCAGGGGGTTGGAGGAGATGATCTCCAGAAGTCCCTGCCAACCCCACAGCACTCTCTGACTGTGTGAGGTATTCCTACAGAGCGCCATGCCAAAGGTGCAGGGATGGTGGGTGTCCATCCAGCAGACAGCTCCTTCTAAGCCTGCGGGAGCCGGATCGGCGGCTGGAGATGAAGGTGCTCATGGGAAGCTGGATTTCAAAAGCCCATAAATTAACGAAGTAGGAGGGGGGAGAGCTGTCCCAGCCTCCTGAAAGGAAGTTTGTGCCTCTGATCTGCGAGGATGCCTTCTCCCGGCGTCAGGAGAAGTGCTTGACATGATGTGCTCGGGGTTTCAAAGCTCTTCCACGGGGTCCCTTACGAGAGGCTGTGAAGGGAATTAAATGCTTGCGAAGCGAGTGGAAAAAGTAACTCTCATGGTCGGGAACACGGAGGTAAAACGGCGTCTGTTAATGAGGGCCGCCTTCCAGAAGGCTACGGCACCCACGGGGAGGCTCCCCTGTTTTTGTGTGTTAATACCAGTGGTTAAAGAGATGCCTTAACGAGCTGGAAAAGGAGAATGAAAAATGTCATGAGAGAAAATCTGGCAGAGAACCCAAATTGCACAGAGCGTTCGGAACAAGAGAAGACTACGGGGAACTTCAAAAGGCCCGAAGAGAGCTTGATGGATGGGCCAGTCAATGGCGGGTGAAATCCAGAGTAGACAAATGCGGAGTCATGCACGCTGCGAGGAACGGGCCCCGCTAATTCAAACAGAATGTGAGAGCGCGACAGAGCGGGAGAGATAACGGGGGGAAACGCTGGGGGGCCAGGGTCTCCACCCAGAGCACCCCTTCGCCCGGATGCTGCCCTCAGCCCTGGTGGCTTCATGGTGGGTGACGGCGCTTCTAACCCCCAAATTCCCCTGGCAGGAGCCGCACAGGCACCGTGGGACCCTGCCCTTCATGAGCACCAGGAGCGGTGCAGATGGAGAAGGTCCATCAGGCAACATGGAGAAAGTCCTCCAGCAGAAATCAGGTTTCAACAAGACCCTGATTTGGGGGGCTGGGACCGCCCTCACAGGGACACCTCTGTCACCCAGAGGAAGAGCCCAGGGAGACCAGCCAGGCATTTATCCAGCCAAATAACATCCCAACAGCAAGGCAAGGGGAACACTCTCTCTGTGCTCCACAGGGGCTCATCGTCCCAGAGGGTGGTGGGAAATCCCATGGGATCAGCCAGCCTGGGGGGGTCCACACTGTGCCTGGCCCCAGTGCCACCTCTCTCCTGGGACAGAGCAAGCCACTGGTTTGCTCAGCTGGGAATGGCCCAGTTCAACCCCTCTTCCCTGGCACCACCAAAACCAGCACAGGGGGGGCTGGGGTCCATCAACATTAACAGGTCCCACCAGTGGGCATCCGACAGCAATAAAGGGTGCCCTCAAAAGGGATACAGATGTTGAGCGGTGGTCCCTGGGAGTGCATGGCCGGGCAGGGGTTGTCCCCAGGGGCTTGGGGGGCAGATGCCAGCAGGGTGCCACGGGGTGGGTCCCTTTGGCAGGGCTTTGGCACTGGAGAGATGCCCAGCTTCAGCTGGGGCTTTGCTGTGACACCTGGAGAGCCCAGTCAGTGCTGGCTTTGGGGGGTTCCCCATCAGAGGAGGGGGGATGGCTGTGAATACAGCAAACCAAACCCCACCAGGCAGCCGGGGGTGAGCAGGGACCCCCCGTGGAGCAGATGGGGAAGATGTGGTGGGACCGATGCCAAGGAGACAGTGTGGGCCCAGGGAATGGGCAGGGGAAGGCGAGCAAAGATGCCCAAAGAGCCCTGACAGGTTCCTCCCAGCCATTCACCGCTCCGTCAACGGCCACTTTTCTGCAAATAAATTCAATATTTATTTCCAACAAGTGGCTGGCAGGAGGCAGAGGAAGGAAAGACACTTATTGAATAATTGCGCAACCCTCAAGAAAGGCCATAAATTACCCAGCTCTATCCGTCACTATAATTTCCAGCCGAGGTCCTAATGAATCTTTCCCAACAATAGTGTAAGGACAGGTCTGAGAATGTATTGAACCGTTTAAGCACTTGGGTAAGCAAAGCGGAGGCATTAATAACCACCAGGAGACATCCCCCAGCACCTCGGGCTGCCGGCGCCCCACCACCTCTGCCACAGCCCCCCTGCCCACCCCCAAACAGCCACTGGAGGCTTAAACAGTTCAAAGGGTTGTTTTTTTTTTTTTTGTGATTATAGGCAAGAAAACTTGACAGCAGAAAGGCATCGCTAATGGGAAGAGGTGTTTTCTGGCAGGAGAGAGGTGACAGTTTCACTGGTTGGCCTTGATGAAGGAACTGGGGACGGGGGGTTTGTCACACACCGAATCCTGTCCCACCTACGAGCATCAGCCCAGCATGTCAGGGGAAGGGCAGATAACAAGATACAGGCATTTTTTTTTTTGGCCAGACAATAAAAAAAACCCACAACAACAACCCAGTAAAAATTACTTCCATGAACCGCTTCTCCAAGCGGCGTTCCCCGAATCAAACACATCCTTTTGCCTGTTCTCCTCAAACTCTTCCAGCACGACAGAGGGTTAGAGAAAAAATAAAATAATAAAAATAAAACATTCCAGTGGGATGGGCAACCCCCCCCCCCCAAGACCTCACTGGGTTTACACCCACCCCACTGCTGGGCAGCCAGGGCAGCCGAGTCCCCCTTTCCCAGTCCATCCCAGTCCAGAGCCACCCAGCACTGGGCTGCGAACCTGGCCATGCTGTGGAGCCCCCCCATACACCCTGCACTTTCACTTCACCTTTCACTTTTGTATTTGAAATGCTGTTCCCAGCATAAGGATTTACTGTGGCCGGGTTCTGGGGCTGCTGCCCCCCCCCCCTCCCCCCCCCCGGTGTCATCACCAGGGATCTCTCAGAGCCCCCAGCACTTCACAAACTCCAACAGATTTAAGCCCAAAACCTCTGGCTGAAGCGAGGAAGAGTTATCACCGCTGTTCACGGGGTGGGGGAACACGACCCAGCAGGGCTGGTTTGCCCAAATCCAGGGTGAAAAATCTGCAGCGAATTCCCAGGAACAACCTTCCCTCCGCAGGGATTCCGGCCCTTTATTGCCTGCCCGGCCACACCGGGGCTTGGAACACACAGGGACCTACCTGGGGGGCTGGCAAGGGGGTCCCCACGGGAGACGGCAGCCCCCCGGGAGCAGACAGATTAACGTTTCGGCTCGGCTCAGCGTGACATTTCCATCTGGTTTGACAAACTAAACATTTGAGTTTGCAAATGTCAAAGTATTTCCATCAAAAAAAAAAAAAACTAAAATAAAATGTCGGCGGCGGAGCCTGACATTTCTTAATCTTTTTTTTGTTCCCGTTCTGTGAGCATTTTTGATATTTCAACTTTGTCTTAATTTGAGAGGGAAAACACACTGTAATTTTTGACCAGTTTAAGCAATTATGTATTTTTAAGCTAAGCCATTAGTTATTAGTCCCGACCAGGACTAATTCCTGGCAGGACCAGACCTTGCCGGTGGCACCAGGGGGTCCCTCCACGAGCCCCGGTTGCTTACAGAGGGGGGGTCCGAAGTCGTGGAGCCCAGCGGGTGGCAGGGACCGAGCGGCTGAGGTTTCCCGGCTCCCAGCCCCGTCCAACCGGCCCCTCGCCCCCGGCCCCTCGCCCGGCTCTCCCAGGGGATCCCACCGAGCTCCATCCCTGGGGTCCAGGGCAGGGGCTTCCCACCACCCACCCCTCCCGGCGCGGTAAGTGGCGGGGGGAGCGGGGACGGCGGTGCAGGAGAGCACGTACCGTGCAGAAATCTATACCCAGCTGCATTTCGATATAGTCCCCAAAGTGCCTAATTATGCAGCTCGGGTTTCTCCCCGCTCCTCGTTCCGGCGATAGCTCACCCGGAATCTTTATCAGGCCTCAGGGCTTCGCAGACATGAAGGAGACATTGGTCCCCCCCCTCCCTCCCTCCCCGGCGATGTCGGGGGGCAGCTCTGTCTGAGCACGTCACACCCCAATAAACGCCTGGCTTCCCCGGGCTCCGGCAGCAGGGACGGTGCGGAGCCAGGGAGGCAGCTGGGACACGCTCCAAGGGGGGGTCTTGGAGGGATTTGGGAGAGGGAGAGCCGGCCTGAACGTTGCGTCAGGGCAAGAGCTAATGGCCAAGATCAACGGGCTCCAAGGAGGGGAGGGCGAGCACCCGGAGTGGGGGGTGTTGGCTGAGGTGTGAGCGTTGTCCATGGAGCTGAGCAGAGCTGGTGGGGAGAGCTGTTCCAGAGCTGCTTGCCCTTCCCAGGGACCGAGTGGCCAACCGGCCCCCCAGGCACACCAGGGAGGGTGGCTTTGGGTCTCAGAGCTCCCGGTGGGCAGATGGAAGGGAACTGCTGGAGAGGGTACAGCAAAGGGCCACGAGGATGGTGAGGAAAGGCTGAGGGACTTGGGTCTTTTTAGTCTGTAGAAGAGAAGACTGAGGGGGACCTCATCAATGCTTATCAGTACTTAAAGGGTGGGTGTCAGGAGGACAGGGCCAGGCTCTTTTCAGTGGTGCCAAGGGCATAAGCATGAACATCAGAAGTTTCATCTAAGCTTGAGGAGGAACTTCTTTCCTGTGAGGGTGGCAGAGCTCTGGAAGAGGCTGCCCAAGGAGGTGGTGGAGTCTCCTTCTCCAGAGACATTCAAAGCCACCTGGACACATCCAGGTGTCCAACCTGCTCTGGGTGACCCTATTTTGGCAGGGTCTCTGATGGGGGAAGTGGAGAGGGACAGTGGGGAGAGAAGCTCAGGAGCAGCTTTGGAGCAAGACGCTGGCACCATGAGGGAGGAGATGGAACGGGAGCTGCCTGGGAGCACAGGGCAGGTCCCACAGCACACACCGGCCTCGAGGTGACAAAGCTGGCAGCAACAGGATCCAGGGAAAAGCCAAGATACAGAAGGAAAAGTCGAGATATGGAATGACAAATCCAAAGGAGATGCTACAGGGAGTGTGTGATGCCCCAAACAGCCCCAGTGGGAACCAGGTTGGGGCTGAGCTCCCAGGTGACAAGGGCTCTGCTGGGATGTGCTGGAAGTGGCTGATGCTGCAGGGGGACCAGGAGGACTCGTCAATAAGGACCTTCCGAAGGACAGTGCCCATGTGAACTTGCACCTCTGGGCTCCAGATGGGGGATGCCCAGAGCCCCACCAGCCTGGAGCTCCCTTGCTTAAACCCCAAGGTGGGGAGAAAAAAAAAAAAAAAAAAAAGAGTAGAGGGACAAATGTCTGCTTGGTTCAAAGGCTGGGGGGTGTGGAGGAGGAGGAGGATGTGACCCACACCAAATCCTGGAGGAAATGGGAGAAAAGCCCTGTTTCCCTGGCTGGCAGTGTGCTGCAGGGCACCCCTCCTCCTTGGGAGTGCGTCCCCAGAAACCTGCTTTGGGGCAGGCGTGATTCACGGGCGAGAGAGAGAGAGAGATAAACTTCTAACAACTATTATTTGCAAACATATCATTCAGCCAGCCCCGTTTCTAGGTTACACAGCTGACAATTTTGTAATGCAGAAAGAGGAAAAGAGATCAAAACCAGCCAACATGTCAAGGAACATAAGCCACAGAAGACAAAACACAGGGGGGAAAAAAAAAAGATGGGTTTTCAAAGAGGAAAGAGAAAGAAAACATTAAACCACGGGGTGCCCAGAGATCTCCACCAGAACCAGGCTGTCTCCCTCTCTGCCAGCGCTGGGAAGTCAGGGAAAAGCGAGGAAAACTTGCAAACCTGTTTGGGGTGGGTTAATGGAGGGCAGTGAAGGGGGTGGGAGGCATGAGAGGGACCCCCCAGCCCCAGCGGGGAGGAAAGCTGGTGAACCAGCCCCTCAGTGGGGGTGTCTGGGATGCTCCAGCCCCATAAACTCTTCAAACACAGGGGAACAGGAAAACACCTGAGCATCTCCACAGGTATTCCCCAAAACACATCCAGGCATCGTGCACCGGCGCTCAACCCCCAAATAAAACATTACAGAACCTAAAAAGGGTGGGAGGCAAAACCCTATTGTATAAACCTGTCTTCACTTCAGGACCAGGGAAGATATGCATCAGCCAAAGGAAGGAGGGAGCTGGGATGGGGACCGGGGGGTGACGTTTGATGGCCTGTGGGCGCAGGAGGTCGGGCAGAGCCGGCTCATCACCTCTCCTGGCCCCAAAGCCTGGGAGCGTGTGGATGAACGGAGGGGCTGCTTGTTTGGTTCCAGCCCCCCAGCCCTCAGAAACGCGGTGGGAAATCAGGGGTGGGCAGTGGGAGCGGCACGGGAAGATGAAGGGGACGAGGAGGTTCGGGGGGCAAAGCACTGAGCAGACCCAAAAGCCACCCGTGTAAAGGGAGGCCAGGAGGAATTGCTGGAGGGAAGCCCTTTACAGAGGTAAGAGGACAAGCAGGAAGAGGCAGCGGCTGCTGGGGCTGGAGGAACATCTGCCTTGGGCCAGGACTAGCCCTGTGGCCAGCGGGACCTGGGGGGGGGAAGACACAAGATGCTTGAGCATTGCTCCCCATCCCTCGGTGCCCACGCGCGGGGGAAGAAATCCCGCTGCCAAAATACCACATCCTTCGGGGGTGTGGGGCTGAGGAACTCCAGAACAAACACAGTCGGTGAGGAGGGGGGAGCCCCAAAGCTGGGGGGAGCCCCGGGGATGGCAGCTGACGGGTGGAATAAGTTAGAACCCATCAAACCGCCCAGGGAACACGAAGGGCTTTTAAAGAGGTGGGGGAAAAGAGGTGCCAGCGAGCCAGAAGGATAACAAGAAACGAGAGAGGGGCTGGGAGGAACGCAGAGCTTTAAAATGGCTGTTGCTGAATTGCTTTTTTAAATTGCTCTTTAAGGCGATAACTAAAGAGAAGAGGCACGGTCAATTAGGAAGTAATGAAGACCTTGTAAATACACTTACTGATAAAAAGCACGTAAGGGAACGCTTGACAAACCCAACATACACAAATCAGCCGGGGCAAGCAACATGCGTTTTGAATTATTAAGGGAATTCGCTAACGAACTTAGCGAGCCTCTGCCACTTCAAAACCCACCACCATCAACAAAAAATAAAATTGCAGCCGGCCAAATTCCGAGCTGGCGTAACAAATCAATGGAGGGCTCGGGGGGGCAGAGGGGGGGGCTGGCAGGGAGGGAAATAAACACAAAGCAAAATTAAAAAGAGAAAAGAAAAAAAAAAAAAAAGAAAAGAGGAGAATGTAAAAGGAGACTCACAATTAGTAGCCAGGAAATTCGTTTCATCCGCCAGGCGAGGAACGCCACAAAAATCAGGGATTAAGGCTGAGGCATTTGCTGGCTCCCGGAGGAGAGCAAAGCCACGAGCGACGCAAAGGAAGAATTTATTGAGGACAAACCATGGCGGTCAAAGCCAACCGGTGTTTCCCAGGGCCCTGCACCCTCTCCGGAGGCAGCGCTGGTGGATAAAAGCTGTCAGGACACAGGGCATTTCTTGGAGGAATTAATTAGCTGCCAGGCTCGGGAGCCAGCACTAGACCCCGTCTTGTTGGGGATGAACATCAACAACCAAGATAAATGGCAAAGTTATTACATTTGCAGATGATGCTTAATTAGGTCACGCTGAGAACAGAATAATGCAATGGGGTGGTGTGAAGCAGGGGTGGAACCGGGCGATGAGCCTGGAAAGAGACAGGGACCTTGGGGGGGAAGGTGTCCTCCACAGAAATACGCAGGTGATGGGACAAACCAGGGGGACAGCCCCGGGATGGTTCAGGTGGGACCTCCCAGTGCATCCATCCCCCACTCCCAGCGCTCTGAAAGGCATCGTGGTCCCTCAAAATCCCCTCTGGCACCGGCAGGGGTTGCCCGGGCATCCTGCAGCACATCCAGGGCACTGCTTGCTGTCCTGCCCGCAGGTTTTGGGACAGAAAGGGTGGTTCTGGGGACTAGGAGAGCTGTTCCCTTGGCTCTGGGGGGCTGGGGTGCCCGCTGCCTCCCGTGGTGTTGCTGGGGCTGGCTGGGTACCCAGGAGAGGTGACATCTCCGCTCTGGGAAAGGGCACAGATTTGTCCAGCGTGGGAGGAAGCCCCCTCCCATCACCCCCAGAGCCGGGGGGGTGGGATAAAAGCAGGGCTCCCCAGCAGAGCGGGGGCTGCTCGGGAGAGCTGTCAGAGCACTCGCTCCCGGGGCACCTCTGCTTCTCATCCGCCTGATGGAACCTGACGTTGTGTGAACCTTTCCGAGCAAGCCCAAATTATTTTAATTTCTAAATCCAAACAGCTCCAATTATATCATTTCCCCTGTGCGAAAGGCGGGTAATGCTCTCCCTCTGCTCCCCGGGCAGGGCTGCAGCAGCCCCCAGCACCGGGGGGAGGCTGGGCACTGGTGTTGGGGGGGGGGGGGTGCAGGAGCTCACACCCCTCCCCAGACACCCCCCCTGTTCAGGGACACCCCAAGGGACACGTTGGGACAGACCCCAGCAGCCAAGGTGAGACAGGTGATGGTTTAAATACACAGAGGGGCTCTCCAAGGTTCAGTTCTGCACGTGTATCAGAAAAAAATAAAATAAAATCAGGCTTTTCAAAGAAATTGAACCCCTTTGGGATGCTCTCTCCCATCTACAGCAGAGCTTTAGGTTTTCCTCCTTTTTCTCCACGCAGAGCGGCCTCCCAAGGCAGGCTTGGGGGGGGGGAATTTCTCTTTAAGGATGAGCAAGAAACCATTTGATAGTTACAGAAATAGAGGGGGGGGAGGAGGAGAGCAAGTTGAGGAAACATTTCCTAAAGAGCGCTGATTAACTAATTAACCAAGTTTCTTCCGACAGCAGCCTTTCCCTCACAGCTTCGGTGCCATCGTTTGCAGAGGGTATCACACTAACACTTCACGTATCATCACTGTAATTACACACCTCCAGCTGCCTTTGATAGTTTGTTTTTTTTTTTTCCTCCCATAAGCATCCCTCCCCCTTTTCTCCGGGGCTGCCTCTGCCCCGTTTCCCCACCGCCTGGGCAGGGAGAGCAGAGCAAACCCTGGATGAGACCCCACCTTTCACCCCCAGTTCCTCCCCCCCATGGCTTTTTTCACCCCCACCCTCAAAGCCCCCTGCCCCAGCATCACCCCCTTCCCCTCACTCTTTCTCCTTCCTAAGGAGCTATTTTTAACAGCGTCTTAAGGTCTCTGTTTCCAGCAGCTCACAAATCCTGTTCTCCGCTTCAGCCATGCCCAAGCCCAGGTGAGTCCCCCCCATGCACCCACCCTCAGTCCCCTGGAACAGTGAGGGGCTTCTGCTGAGCCCCAGCCCCAGCAAACCTGGTCTCATGGGGACAAGCCATCCTGGATCTGTCACACACCACTGGGAGGGATGGATGGATGCTAGAGGTGGTGGAGCCACCAGGGCCAGCATCCTCCCCCTCAGCCCTGCCCTTTTAGCACCTCCTGCCCCCCTCCAGCATCACCTGGGTGCCTGGTGAGCCCCCCCCTCCCCTCCCCCTGCACACAGCTGGGGGCAAGGCAGAGGCTGAGATGCTCCTGCTCCCACCTGGAACCCCTTTGCTGGAGGAACCATTGCTCTCTCTCAGGCACCAGCTCCCTCCCCAGCTCTACTGGAGTGTGCTGGAGCACCCGAAATGACCCCCCTCCCCAAACCCCTCCATTTCTGGTTTAAATCCCCAACCCTCATCCTATTACAAAGTAGCCGGGGCGCCCCTACACTCCTCCAAACCTAAACACCTTTTATTCTCATTAAAGGGGGTCCGTGCCTCGCTCCCGCTTCTCTCTATCTCCCGGTTAAAAGCTAATTAATTACTGTTGACTTCCCCAGCAGATGTTCTGGCCTCGGCGCTGGTCAGAAGGCGGTGATTTGCCAACCGCAGGGCTCCGGCGCGGAGCAGGGGGCGCGGGGCGGTGGGGAGAGGAGCCCGTCCCGGCCCCGCTTCCGAAAAGGCAGAGAAAGTGGCTGTTTGTGAGAAAGGCACTGGTTGTTTTTCTTGGACAGGAGCAAAATCCTCAGATAGGGGTAAAATCCTGATTCCACAGAAAATTAAGCAGTGTGGATTTCAGTTGGGTCTGGTCAGAGGTTTATTTCCCCTCGTACAAGAAACCTCTCATAAATCACCGCTCTCTCCAAGGGCTTTTCAAAGCCATGATGCAAAACAGAACTGCACTGTCCGCGGAAGACTTGCTGGCCCCGGAGAGCACCGGGGAGGTGGGAAGGGACGGGCGACCACCCCCCAGCCCCACTGCCCTGCCATGGCCACCCTGCGTCCCTTCTCCTGCTGCTGTGGCCCACAGCACACCAGCAAAGGGTGACCAGGGATGGGGGAGAAATGGGGGCCATGGGAAGGAGATGGGTGATAAGTGATGGGCCAGAAGGGTGTGCTGGACCACGGGCATCCCAGTGAGTATGAACGTCCTGGTGTGCATGGGAATCCTGGTGAGAATAAGCATGCCAGTGAGCTTAGACATCCCAGTCAGCACGGTCATCCCGATGAGAATGGGCATCTCAGTGAGCGCAGGCATCCTGGTGGGCATCAGCATCCTGAGGGGCATGGGAATCCTGGTGGGCATGGGAATCCCACTGAGCATGGGCATCCTTGGGGGATCCCAGAAGGCATCCCAGTGAGCACGGGAATCCTGGTGGGCATGGAAATGCCAGTGAGAAAGAACAGCCCAGTGTGCATGGGCATCCCGGTGGGGATGGGCATCCCAGAAGGCATCCCAGTGAGCATGGTCATTCCACTGAGCATAGGCATCTTTGTGGGCATGGGAATCCCAATGAGCATGGGCATCCCAATAGGCACAGGCACCCTGGTGAGCACCTGCAGCTCCTGGCTGGGGCTGGCATCCCCACCGCTTCAGCTCCCTCAGGGCAGAGTGGGGCACAGGAGTACGATGTCCCCACCAAGAGGGTGCCCGTGGAAGGCACCTTCATCTGCAGAAGATGCTGGCAGAAGCGTGGTGGGCAGCGAAGCTCCTGTGCTAACAGCCCTGCAAATCCCCCTGGGGATTACAGTGACTTCTGAATATCGACAGCAACCTCTGTGCTAATGAAATGCACCCAAGTTAAGCAGCCGTGGAAATGACAGTGGAAAGGAGAAAGGCCACCAAACGGGCGCTAATGGAAACCCAAATCCCCAGAACTAACGGGCTGTGCTGGGAGGGGAGGGACAGGAGCAGGGGTCTCCTGTGCTGATGTCCCTGGACGGCAGCGTGACCTTCTCCGGCTTCCACAGTCTGGTGCCATGGTCCACGGAGGAAAGGGGGTGCACCAGTGGAGAGGAGGGAGCTCTGAGGACAGGAATGGGGAAGACGTGGAGGAATGGATCCCTTTGGATCCATGCTGGCACCACCAAGGTGCTTTTCCTCCCTGGGATCCCCCAATACAGCTGGGAAGTTGGGACTGTGGAGCGGGCACTGAGCAAACACAGCCACCCATGGCCCTGGCCGGATCCCACAGACCGTTTCCCATCGAGCTGGGGGCAGAAAATGGGATTTCAGTTTTTCCTCTCTGTGGTAAATGTTTCTGATTCTGCCGGCTGATGTGTTCACCTCTCCGGTTAATAGGCAATAAGCAAAGCGGTGTCACTCTTGTTAAGGGACAGAAAGGGCTCCATTGAAATGCAGTGCACGGGGCCATGAAGCGGGGCTGGAGAACCCCCCGAGCCCCCCGCAGCCAGGGAGGGCTGTTTGCATTTTCTCCGACAGCAGAGTCAGGCTGGGCCCATGCTGGAACACCCCAGCGCTGAAAATGGGGACTTTTGTCTTCTTCCTGCCAGCCTTTCCAGGGGTTTGGATCACGAGCGGCCTCGGACACAGGTCCCCATCCCACCAGGTCCCGGGATCCTCTGCCCCATCACCCCTCGCTGCTGCCGGAGCCGCGCAGCCCTTGCACTCCCCTAGAATCATAGATTCATACAATCATAGAACAGTTTGGGTTGGAAGGACCTTAAAGATCATCGAGTTCCAACCCCCTGCCCTGGGCAAGGACACCTCCCACCAGAGCAGGTTGCTCCAAGCCCCATCCAGCCTGGCCTTG
>JAOTQQ010000052.1:437202-451348 GCA_026546715.1 Gallinago undulata
TTCAAACCCCACCTGGACACGTTCCTGTGGGACCTGCTCTGGCAGGGGGTTGGACTGGATGGTCTCCAGAGGTCCCTGCCAACCCCATGGGATTTCATGTGAGAGCTGCTGTTTCAGTCTCTTCCACTACCCCGGGAAACCCGTCGAGGAGCAGGGTCCTGTCCCTGGTGTCCCCAGCATGGTGGCTCTCCCACAGCAGCCCCAGGGGGGTCACCTCTGCCCAGCACAGGCAGCATCTCACCCTCCTCACCCCAGGGGACTGCAGGGGGAGGAAGATGCTTGGTCAAGGATCACCCCAAGGATCTCATTCCCTCCCCGCACCCCCAATAAGGGTCAACCCCCAAATAAGACCCTCCGGGGAGCAACCAGAGAACGGCTGGTAGGGTCTCCCCGTGCCAGGGACAGTCTCTGGGCACAGCTCAGCCCCCCCATGCCGGGTACCAAAAGTCCCACAGTGCAAACATCACCATTCCCTTCCCCCCCCCCCGAGGCTTTTCACACCCCCTGGCTCCTTCCACACTATCTCTCTGGCAGGAGCTGCTTCACTCCCTCACCCCCCCCTCACCCCCCAGCTCGTTAGCAGCGCCTGGGTGAGAGGGGGGTGCAGCCAACAGCCCGGGGATGGAGTGAGACGAGATGGACCCACATCTTCCACCCCACTGCTTCCCCAGCTTCCATGGGGCTATGACCCACAGCCCCGGAGGGGCCCAGGGAGCACTTGCTGTGGGCCAGGCGGGGGTCTGCTGGGCTCCTGCACCCAGGTCCCGCCGGGGAATGCTGCTATCTTAATATTTCCAGTACTTAGGCACTGTAAAAAGCCAGCCCATCTGATGTGGAGTCATTAATATGTAATAAATGCACCCCCCCGCGGCGCTCTGACAGCCGCGGCTCTTTCTCCCGAGGAGAACAACCCTCGTGAGCAGATCTTAAACCCAAACAAGCTTTTTCCTGGCAGCTGCCAGAAGCCGGGATTTCAGGAGGGTTTGCGGGCTCAGAGGTGCCTTCACCACAGAGCCAGCCCTCCTCAAACCTCTGCGAGGGCAAGGGCAAGGCCTGCAGGGCTTGGGGGGGGCGAGCTGGGACTGGGGGTCACCCCACAGCCCCCGGGGGGATCAGGGGACAAAGGGGTCCTGCAGCCCTCACCCGAATGTGTGGCATCACCCTCTGGCCGGGGGGGTGGGATTGTTCTGGGGATGATGCCGCTGCAGGACTGGATTTTTGTTGGATTTTTCTTCCTTGTTTTGCACTGTTTTTTGGGATTTTTTGGATTTTTTATTTTTATTTTTTTTAATTCCAGGGCCCGGGTTCCAGTCCGGGGGCTGACACCGTGTCCCAGCGCAGACGTGAGGCAGCATCAGCTCACTCCTGTGGGGCCGAGCCCCGCTGCCCCCCACACACACCGCCCCCCGGCTCCGCCTCTGTTTGCCTAACCTCGGGGCTTTTTTTGGCCGGAAAGGAGGCTTTTTAGAGGATTTCTCAGGCTTTCAAAGCCGGCGATGGTGGCGGGGCCGCGAGTGCTGGAACCGCACAAGGTGAAGGGCAGGGGACGGGGCGGGAAGATGGGTCCCTCCAAGCTGCAAAAGCAGACTTTTTGGGATCACACCTCGCTTTCCACCACTCCCCCCTCCTCCCCCCCCAGCTATTTTCTTTCAAACACCATAAAAAGGTATTGGATATTCTCTCGAAGATGCCCAGGAGAGCGAGCAGAAGGAGAGGCAGCCTGCACCGTGACTCTGCGGATAACTGATTGCTTTGCTCATTTTGGTCTGACCCAGAACAAATATGTTTCATTTTTCCAATGAGCTGGTAAAAAAATACGGTCCCCTTATTTCTAGTTTACTTAGAGCTTGTTTTTTTTTTTTTTTTCTTTTATTCCCCTTTTAATGCAGGGCAATTTCAGAACAAAAAGCCAAAATAGCGACTCGAAAAATCACTTTTTAGGGTTTTCTTATTCTTGTCAATACAATTTGCCCCGCTCAGCCTGATTTCACAAATCATTTCAGTCACCTTGAAACACCTTTTTTTTTTTTTTTTTTTCTTTTTTTCCCCCTGGCCCTTGCACTGCTTGCCGTGGTCCCCAGCCGGGCTGTGACAGCATCCCAGCCCCAGCACATCCCACGTGGGACACGGCCGGCAGCGCAGGGGTCCCCTCCGTGCCGGGCTCCACGCCGTTTCCCCCCAGCGAAAGAGGCTTCAGACTAAAAGCTGAGAACGCCGTTTGCCAAAATATTTGACAACACGAAAGCGCTGGCTGGCCAGGGGCCAGGAGCCCCGTTTCAAAAGCGAGATGGGGCTCGCTGCAGCCCCCGCAGCCGTTCCCACGCAGCCGGGGAGGGCGACGGCAGTGCCCGGGGATGGGGGCCCCTCGCGGAGGATGAGGAGCCCCCTGGAACCGTGGGAGGCAGGATGAACCTCTCCTGCCCAGACAAGGGGGGTCAGGATGCTGTGGGCACGCCAGGGACCCCCTGGCAGGGCACCAAGAGCTTGCCCGAGATGGGGGACAGCTCCGGAGCCACCTGCCCCCCTCCAGTGCAGCTCCTGGGTGCAAATCTGTGCCCACAGGGGCACTGCCAGGTCCTGCCAGCTCCAGCACAGCCCGCAGCTGAGACCCCAGGCCAGGCAAACCAGCCCTCGCTGGACCCCAACATTCATGGGGGTCTCAGGAGGATCGAGCCTGGCCATCAAATGGCCCTCAGACCGTGCCGTTCACTGGTCCACATTTGGGAGCTGGGCACCATGTGCCCTCTTCATCACCGCTTTCATGGGACACCCCCCTGCCAGCACTCACAGCCTGGGCGAGGAACGGGCTGGCATTTGGTTGCCCTCTGGCAGCAGCCAGCATCCCGTGCAGGAGGGATGTGGTACCCATTTCCCAGGGAGGGATGGAGCCCCCCCAGCACCATCCCTGCCTTTGCTCCCAGAGCCATGAGGCACTCCATCCCCAGCAACTGCTGCAGCACAAAAGTCACTCTGTGCTTTGGGAAGAGGCCTGGGGGGGGGAGGGGGGGGGGGCAGGCCAGGGCAAGCTGGAGCCAAGCTGTGCGAAGGGCCAAGCCAGCCAGCGAGTTGAAAAACACTTATTTTACAAGCAAAACTGCTCACTCTTCCCTGCAGCTTGTGCCCATCGGCATCCAAATTGCTGTGGTGGGGGCAGCACGAGGAGCAGAGCGTGGCGAGGCAGGAAGCCCCCACCTGTGGCTAAGGAAAGGGGGAAGTGGGTGCAAGCCCCCGCGGCGGCAGGGCAGGAGGCAGGGGCAGGAGGAGGCAGGGGCAGGAGGAGGCAGGGGCAGGAGGAGGCAGGGGCAGGAGGCGGCAGGGCAGGAGGCAGCCATGCCGCTGCTTCCCTCTGGAAGTCGGCTGGGATTTAACGCCGGGTAAATCTGTCGCAGGGACCTCATCTTTCTCCCCGCGCCGTAAAGTGCTGAGCACACATCAGGGTGCTGTAAAGCTTAACTCAGAATAAAAAACGAGGTCTGCCAGGGTGGAAGAGTAACGCCTGACCCTCGGCACGGGGAGAGGCGCGGTGCCGGTAAGGGGGTCTGGGGGGTGTCCCCACCTTTCTCTTTTGGGTGTTGGGACCCCTTTGGGTGCTCACCCGCCTCTGCCCAGGCTGTTGTCCCTCCACAAATGGAGAGATGCTGCCCATCACCCCCCCCGTCCCCCCAGCCTCTGCTCTCGGGGTGCTGGGGATCCATTTGTCCGCAAAACCCAACGATTCAGGCTCCCTTTGCATCCCTTCGCCTTTTGAGCCAGGAAGAGAACAAGGAAATTAAAGAGCAAAGCTCTGCAGTAAATACAAGCCGAGGAGCATCCCCGGCAGCGGTAACACATGTCCGAGAGCTCCAAATCCCGGCGCAGAGCAACGGCGCTTCTGGAAAGAGGCAGCAGAAAAGAGGAAAGTCTCTTTTCTGAGATCCCCCAAGCATAAATCCCAGATTTGAGCTATGAAGTAGAGCATTAAGATGGAAAAAAAAAGAAAAAAGAAAAAAGAAAAAAAAAATCCCCAAGCCTTGCCAGTATGCTGATGTTCATGAAAAGAATAAATATCTGGAAGGAGAGTGGCTGTTATTGCTGGAATAACACAATCACAAAGGAACACACCGCAAACAATTACACTGGAACTAAGAGGGATGGCCGCTCGCTCTGTACCCAATTAGGCACAGCTATGAGTCAGGGAAACGCACATTTTTCTAGAAACACCGTGCTTCTCCCTTGCACAGAAACTGCCTCCTGGACGGCAGGATAAAATTTAACAAAAAAAAAAAATAAAAAGAAAAGAAAAAAGGGAGCAGAAATCCGCAGTATCGTAACAGAAATCACAGATCAATGCGTTTGCCCTGGGAAACGAACAGATACAAATCAGGACTTGGCAGCAAGAGGAGTCTCCCAAACAAAGCAGAAAGAGCTCGGGAGGGAAGGGAGGAAGCCGGGAGGGAGCAGGGAGAGGGAGCGGGCTCTGGAGCAGACACCATCAATCTGCCGGCGCGGAGCAGGAGCAGCCGTACCTGCCTCCCGGCCGGGGAAGGCTGCTCCAGGAGAGAGGGAGGACAAACAGCCCTGAGAAAATACAGATGATTTGCTTCCAAGGGCTTTTTCTTGCCAAAATTTACAGGCCTGCAGCTCTCGGTTAATAGATGGAGCTCCCCTTAGAGCTCCTAATGGAAGAGGCTGAAATGAAAACCACCCGCTCCCCGAGGGGCTGGGGGGGGGGGTCAGCTCCAACAGCCAGCGCCAATGTGTTCTGCATCATCTCTGCCGGGACAGACCCCCGGACACCTCATCACACGCCCCAAGATAACGAGCTATGTGGAAGTGGGAATGCGGATTTTTAAATTAAAAAAGAAGAAGAAACCCCCTCGCACAAAGGGATCATCCCCGGACGAGGGCGTAGGAAATCCCAGCCCCCCCGGCGCGGCCCAGGCGTGGGGGGCCATTGCCTCTTCCCCCCAGACACCCCCTGCCCGCCCCGCTGGTGAATCCCACGGGGTCCCTCTGCCTCCTCTGCCCACAGAGTGGATAAATCCATTAAATCCGTGCAGTTTGGGCTGTGCAGGGGCTGCCTCTCCTTCCAGCCCCGCTCCCCGGCAAAGCGCCTTCACCGGCTGCATTAAAAAGGGGGGGGGAAAGGAGGAAACAAACAAACAAATCTATTGGCAGAGGGAGCTGCTCACATTTCCCTTTGGTTCCAGCCAAAATGAGGTGGGGAGGGGAGATCACGCGTTCCCTGGGGCACCTTCCCCAGATGATGATGCAGGGGGACTCGGGGGGGGCAGCCAGTGCTTGGCACGTGCTAGCCCTCTGGAGGAGGCCCCCCCGGCTGGTGCGTGGCCAGTGGCTACCCCAAAGATGCCATAATCAAGAATCCTTCCCGGAGGGAGACGTGCTGGCAGACCTGCCGGGCAGCAAACCACGGGCTGGTACGAAGAGGGACCCCAGGACTATTAAACACAAGAGGCAGCAAACTCCCCCCCCCTCCCCCCCACCTCGATATTCCAGACACAGGGCTGAGCCCCGGCCATAAATCACTGCCCCCACCCAGGGAACACAACCTCTGCAGAGCCATCCAGGTGTCACACAGCTCCCTGGGCAGCCTTAAACACAAACCCTTTAATTACCAGGGTGACATCTCTCCTGGCACCGGGCTGGAGAAGGGACAGGGACCAGGACAGGGACCGGGACAGGGCAACCCCCCCGACCCCCCCGTGCTCAGCTCCGGGTGGCCATAAAGGTGAATTTATCAGCCTGGCCAGAGGCAGGTGAACGGGGCTCCCATTGAATGGGGAATTCACCGGTAAAGGATGGGTGAACCCCCCGACAGACACCGTCCCCCATGGCCCCCGGAGCAGCAGAACGGCACACGCAGCCCTACGTACGGCACGGCACGTGCATATTTAATGTATTTGCTTGGCAGATGGAATAACTTTGTTAACAGACTATTTAAATTCCTGAGGGGGTACCTGTAACTATTAGAAATTGATTTTATGAGCCTGTTATACAAACATTACTCTTCAAGGTCTAAAGCATATTGAAATTCTTCCTGTTCTTTCTCAAACAGATGGTGCTAGGAATTTTTCTGAACCTCCTCGTATCCATAAATACTACCCGCCAATCCCTCTTGCAAGACAGAAACCATCCTAATTAGAACGGTGAGCCCTCGCCATCTTTTCCTCATCACACAGTTACTATAAAAACGCTCCAGAACAGGAGGGTTTTGGCAAACCCCTCCCCAGGCGCGCGACTGGGAGCGTTCCTTGGTGTTTGCCGTGATTAGAGGGAATAAAAGGGGCTTTGGAGCCCTGGAAATGGGGCAGAGGGAGGGCCTGGGGGGCGGCGGGAGCATCCCATAGCTGGGATGGGATGCGATGCCAGCAGCATCCTACCTCCAACCCCAGGTCCAGCAACACACCCAGGTGTTCAGAGCACACCAAGCTGCCGAGAAATTCACATGAAGGGGAGGGGGGGAAATCAAAATAATCCCCTACAACTGATTAAAGGGTTTGAGGGGTCGATTTCTAAGGAAAAAAAAAAACCCAACAAACTCAATCTGTCAAACTCGACCAGGCGTCGGGCAGAAGCCTGGTGGGTGCCCCGGGTGCCTGCAGACCCCCGGGAGCTGCCCCCCGGGGCATTATACTGAGGGGCAGGTTCTGGGAGTAAATACAGCTCCCGGCCCCTCTGGGTACCACCCGCTCCCATCCCCGGCTGGGGCTGCCACCAGAAACGAGCTGCTGCTCCTCCAGAGAGCCTTCGGGGCCGGCAACAGATTCATTTAATCAGGCAGCCGGATTTGTTGCAGGATGAAATTAATTTTGTTCTGGGTGGAAGTTGAGGGAGAACGAGGGCTACTATTCAGGGGGGAGAAACAATACGCGCTGCGATAAGGTGCCCAGCCTCGCAGCCTGAATAGCAAACCCTGCCGCTCAGATACACCACCCGATATATATATATTTTTTTTTAAACTATACTGCCATTCATGAGCAACCCTGAGCTCAAACACACTCATAAAGAGCATTCACTGAATGGAAAAAAAAAAATCATTAAAAATTGTGGTCTCTTCCTGGACAACTGAGTAACAGAAAGTGCCAGCTACATTTGTTGAATAAATTGCTTGCAGGGAACAGTTTTCACTAGCTCTAAATGGGATGAAATTAAGCGTAGGGGGATGAATGCCAAGCACCACAAAAATTGTTCCTGGGTGTGAGAGGTAGGAGGCGGGGAGAGCCCCTCAGGGCAGACCTCATCCAAAAGCTGTGCCCAGACCCCCTGGTACCCAGCAGATTTGGGGCTGCTTGGTCTCAGTTTGGCACTTCCAGGTCTCAGCAGCAGAGGGCAGGGGCTGGCCACCGAGCTGGGGACGGGGGCAACCAGGCTGGACGAGTGGGCAAGAGACTTTGGGGGCCCTAGGTGACCCTCAGCAGCCCAGCTACATCCCCACCAGTGTCCCCCCCAGGGACCTTTTGCAAGGGCATGGAGCAATAGGACAAGGGGAGATGGCTTCAAACTGAAAGAGGGTAGATTTAGATGAGATATTAGGAAGGGCATTTTCACTCTCAGGGTGGGGAGAGCCTGGCCCAGGCTGCCCAGAGAAGCTGTGGCTGCCCCATCCCTGGAGGGGTTCAAGGATGGGTCTTAGAGCAACCTGGTCTGGTGTGAGATGTTCCTGCCCATGGCAGAGGGTGGCACTGGATGATCTTCAAGGTCCCTTAGGCCCAAACCATTCTATGGTTCTATGATCCTCAGCCTCCCATCCCAATCCTGCCCCAGCCCGAGGATCGCCCAGGGAAGCACCAAGGCCCCGAGAGCAGGAGCAGGCCTGACACCAGCAACAGATGAAGCTCCTCAACCAGTCATTTTCTAGGACTCCAGGGAAGAGAAGAAGTGCTCATTAAAGAAAAGAAAAAGCAATAATCCCCAACTGATTTGCTTATTCCATCCACTGTCTTTTTTTTTGCCCAGCTCCAAGCAGGGCCTATGGCAACCTGAGGGCTGGGGACCAGTAAATGGACTTTATAGGGACATTTTGCAAACACCACCCGAGGTGACACAGAGGTCCAGGTGTGCCCCTGTGAGGGAGGGACCAGGCAAACCAGCCCTGACCTCTCCAGATCTGAGGGCAAGAGGAACACAGCAGTGCTGGCCCAGTCCCACCCCTGCCAGTTTGCGAGCACAGGGACTGGGAGTCCCTTGGGATGTGGTTGAGGGTCTGAGGACCTTGGGGAGACATCTCAGCCTGAACCGTTTGGAGCTTTCTGACCATGCTCAGGTCCTGGCTGTCCCTTGGGACTGTGCGGTGCCTTGGGGGGGTCCAGGTGGATGGTCACTCACACAGCCCCACCAGCCAAGGCAGCAGAAAAGCTCCAAGGAACATCCATGACCTAAGGACTTCAGTGGAGTCACATCCAAGAATCACCTGCTTTTCTCAACCCAACCCACCAGCAGCCCCATCCCTCCCAGCTGCCACAGCCAGATAAAAATTGGGCTGAAATTGCCCATTTCCCTGCCCCCCAAATCATGCTCCTTCCTCAGATGGCACAAGACCCTGCACAGCAGGAGGTTCCTACGTGCTGCCACCTCCAGATGCCTCAGGACCACCCCACGGCTGGGGGATGTTGATGGGAGGTGCTGAGCAAAGCCAGGGTAAGAGGAAAAGCTCCGGATCCCACAAAAACTTCCCAGGAACTGGGAGCAGTAGCTGGGAACACACAATGCAGGAGGTCATGGATCCGAGAAGAACACCCAGGAGCTTCCTCGAGTGCCGAGCGCTTCCATCACGCCGCTACGGCAATTATAGAACCAGCCGAACACTTGAAGAGGCTGGAGGGTTTGATTTAAATAAATAATAATAATTTAGCTTCCAAATTGCTCCCACATTGAGGTGCTTCAGGCTTTGCGCAGCACAATAAAAGCCATCTCTAAAAAAAAAAACCACAACAACAAAAAGCACACTGAAATGTTATCAAAAAAACACTGCTCATTAAAATTAACAATTAAAACAAATTAGAAAGCCTCTACTGACATGGAGGGGGAGGAAGAGCATCCAAACGAGGAAAAATGCCTGGTAATTTTTAGTCACTGATAAGTAAAATAATGGTCTCATTTAGTACTAATTACCTAGAATTATTTAATTTTACTTCAAATTATTGAATTTTTGGTTGAAGTTACCTAGTAATTTTTAATTACCGATTCATAACGCAGTGACGAATGACTCTTATTTACCCCTGTCTGCACAGAAGCGTGCGAGAAATCGATAGGCATTTCTGGCAAATTATTGAGGGACTTGATGAAGCGACAGGGAGGCTGTTCCCGTTACCGGGAATGGCCGGGGGCGAGCGCCGGGGCAGCACGGGATGGAGGAGCAGCAGCTGGAGCATCTCTGCCGGGGGTGGGGAGGGGGACCCGGAGCCCCGGTTTTTGGGAAGCGCTGGGGTGGGAGCCGGGAAGAGGCTCTCCCACCCCCCGGCTGGGCTGAGGAGAGCGGCGCTGGGTCCGTTTTCAGCAGAGCCCTGGCTCCGGCGCAGACTCTTGGCTGCCTCATTGATTTTTCCTCCTAATGGAAACAACCTGCAGGACTGAAAATATTTGCAAACTGCTCAGGTCAGAAGAGGGAGCAGCAATAACAACGGGGGCGGGGGGGAGGCTCTTCCAGGGCAGGATCGTGCTGTGCCTCTTTCCCAGCATCTCCAGGATGTTTTCTTTTCCCTGGGCACGCTGCCTATCCTTTTTTTTTTTTTGAAAAAAAAAAATTAATAAAAATCCTCAAGCAACAGCATTCCCTGGGTATTTGCCCCATGTGGACCAGCCTTGTTAGAGGGATGAGGGCAGAAAGGGTCAGGAGAAGAGGAGCCAGCTCTGTCATTAACCTGTGCATTTCCTCTAAATGGCCAAAAAACCCCCAGCTCTCGTCACCCGCGGGAAGACCCCGTGTCTCCGGTGGGAGCCGGGGCGACGCGGGGAGGCAGGACCGGGGCTCCCACCAACCTTGATAAATTGGGGCCGGAACCAGGGAAATCAGGAGGGTGTTCACCAAGACAAGTGCGAGGTTCAAGGGAGCAAACGCGGGGCCGGGGGGATGCGGGGAGAGGCCGGGCAGGGAGCTGCTCTGCGGAACGGAGCTGGGGATGACACGGATCGCAGGCTGGAGGAGAGGCAGCAGTGGTGTACTGCGGCAAAAAAAAATAATGAAAGATTAAAAAAGGAGCATTGTCGGGAGATATAAAAAGAGCATCTCGCCTTCCCAGCCTGTGAGCGTGCCCCGCTTTGGGAGCTGCCGTGGAAGGGAGGTGGGAAGAGCCATCCCCATCGCCTTCCCCCCGTCCCCTCCGTGCCCACCCCATCCTGCCCAGCTCAGCTGCTGGAGTGCTTTCAGCGGTCACTCTTCTTCTTCTCTTTTTTTTTTTTTTATTAAATGAAAGAAATAGCTGTGAAACACATGATAAAAATCTATAGCTCTCCCTGCCGGCTTGCGGATAGAGTCCCACGACTGCCGGCGTTGGGAACTCAATTCCAATCAGTGTATTGGCAGGGAAGGATTAGGGCCGGTGCCAAAGGGCTTTCATCCCGGCCAGCGCCTTCCCGAGCCTCCGCCTGCTCCTCCGGCCGCTCCGGTACCTGCCCGGGGGCCCAGCTCCTGCCAGCGCCCCGCAACACGTCCCGGGGAGGGTGCGGGCACATTCCTCACGGTGCCTGCACATGCCCGGGCTGTGCCAGGGCCTCCCTCCCGGCACCCTCCTCCCCTCCATCACAGCGCTCTGCGCTCAAGGGTGGGGGGGGCACAAGCCCGGGGGGGGGCTGCTCTGTTCCTCTGCGGCACGAGCCACGGAGCCCGGCCAGGAAAACCTTCGAATGCTCCCTCCCAGACACTTTTCCCCACCTTCTGCACAAAGCGCTCGCTGTATCGACACCCACACGGACCATCCAAGACACAGGATTTCACGCGGTGGGGGTCTCCGGGACCCCCTTCCCGCAGCTCTGGGGCACAGCCCCAATGTGTCTCCCCTCCTTCCCAAGCTGCTGAAGGCATCATGGTGCATGGCTTGGTGACTGACAGCACCCATGGCACCCCTCTGTCCCTGGGCGAGCGGCGGCGGGGACGGGGAGCGGGGTGCCGGGGAAAGCCACTGCAGCCGGTGTCACAGGGCTGGGGGGGCTTCGGCACAGGGCAGATATTGGAAATAGAGTCAGGAGTGGAGGATTTCAAGCCATCGGGCTTTTTAGGAGCCTGGAGATAAAGCTGAATAAAAATGAGTAAGGTAGAGGCATTACCCACAGGGTCTTATCTGATCTGGCATCCAAACCTGCCATTGCCTCCACTTCCCTATCTCCAGGAGTTGGGTTTTTTTTTTTTAAAAAACGCACACGGCTACAAATCACCCCCTTCCAGTTTAAGTGTCAAATTAAATCAAGACAAACGTTCCCCTGTTCCACATTTCCTTTGGTCCTTGGCTAAGCCCTGCAGCCCTTTCCCAAACCTCCACCTCCCACAACCTGGCACAACCCCAAGCCTTTGCCTGGGGAGACATCTTCAGCCGGAGCTCCCCATCCCTCTGGCACGCAGAGCCGCCGGCCCCCGCCCCGGCCAGAGAGCTGCTCGGGTCTCCCGGGGAGGGGGGGTCTCCGTCAGCCCGCCCCAGACCCCAGCTCTGAGCCCATTACCAGAAAACCTCGGGCAAGAGGGGAGGCTTGTGGTGGCAGCCAGCTCACCCCCACGCTGGCAGGGGTGGACGCCAGAGCTCGACCAGGACAGAGGGCTACATCCAGAGACAGAAAGCCAAAAACTGATAAGAAACTCATTTTTACACCCACATGTGATTAATGCGTGGAACTCATCGCTGTAAGATACACCGAGGCGGAGAGTTTTGTAAGATTTTAAAGAAGATCTGACATTTATGCGGCTAATAAAAGTTTCTGTAGCTCCGTGAGTCAAGGTAGATAAAAGGAAGATGCCTGGAGGGGAGATAAGGCCATGTGCTCCGGAGCATAAGCTAATGACTAATAGCAAAAGACAAAGAAGAAAGCACCCCTGGGAGGCTGGGTTTTTCCTGTGTACCAGGTGTTTGCTTGTACCTTCTCTGAAGGTCCTGGCGCGTGTTCCTGCAAGATCGAGCAGCGACAAGCTGCATCCCAGGCTCCCCCCAGGACAGCAGCTCCCCTGCTCCTCCGTTCCTACGTTTTGTTTTGGTTTTAAATTAGACCCAGATCTCCCAAAGCCCCGAGAAGCCTCCGTCATTAATCCTCCTGACACACAACCTGGCCACATGCACTGGAAACCATTGCTCAGGGGCTGGTGGGGCTCCAGGCAGAGGGGACCCGGTGCTGACTCACGGGGCCCCAGGGACCGCGGGCGGGCATCCAGGATGCCAGCTGAGCCATGCCCACTCCGGCCACCAGCAGCATGTGGCA
The DNA here is from genome assembly GCA_026546715.1 of Gallinago undulata. Lineage (NCBI taxonomy): Eukaryota > Metazoa > Chordata > Aves > Charadriiformes > Scolopacidae > Gallinago > Gallinago undulata. The sequence goes on from JAOTQQ010000052.1 coordinate 449,602, forward strand.
CATGGGTGGTGCTGGTGGGGCAGGAGGGGACATCACTCCCCTGGTCTCCACAGAGGGGATGGCAGACCCACGCGTGCTCAGGTACCCTCATTTCATTGGTCACTGCAAAGCCCAAGGCTGACACACCACGGTTGAGGAGGCACAGCGGTGACCCATGAGCCTCTCCTCCACACCAGAGATTGCAAAGATGCCAGAAACCCTGGGCCAGAGCCACCGACCTCCAGCATGTGGGTGTTCAGGTCTCAGAACCCCTTCTCCTCCCACCCTCTCTTCAACCACCACCCCAACACATGGATGTTCAGGTCCAAGAACCCATTCCCTTCTCCTCCCACACTCTGTCCAACCACCACCCCTACACGCAGCTCCAGGGCCATTAATGCTGCCCAGGGGTCTTACCTTGAGGTTTGGGGGTCCAGATGTTCCTCCTCTCCAGGCCACTGCTGGCAGGCAGAAGCAGACTCCATCTCCAGGGCCAGCCCGTTGCTGGTTGCCAGACCCAGCTCTGCGGGAGCCACGGCTGCTCTACCCACATGGTGCCCGGGTGCTGCTGACCATGGGGAAGGTCCCTCGGCTGCAAGGTGGACATGGAGATCAGAGCACTGGAGCCTGCTGGTTTCTTGCATTCTGGCTTGTAAATGTCCCCCCCCTCCCAGGCTTACTGCTCCCTACAAGCACCAAAGTCACTATGTTTTTCCAAGCTGAGTTATAAAGACCTAGAGAGCCTTTCCATTTCCACCCCAGAACACTCATCACTGAGCCTCCCACCTGGCAGACCCCCCCCCAGCTCCACTCATCGCTCCCTCATCTCCCCAGAATCACCTCTGGAGGGGCTGAGCTTCGGCCCCACATAGCCCCTTGCACATCCCACCCCATCCTGCCCCACGGCAAAGCTGCCAGAGCCTGGGCTGGCCCCACAGCTTCCTCCTGTCCCTCTTCACATCCCTCCAAACCCCCTGCTGCCAAGTGTCTGCTCAGACCCACCACCTTCCTCATCCTCATTCCAAGCCGCAGCCACCCCCCTGCACCCACTCTTCCACTGCGGTGGGTTAAACCCCCCAGTCCCCCCACAACTCCATGGCTGAGGCTGGGATCTGCCCCATATGGGACACCTCTGTCCTCCTGCTTGGCTCCATCAGCCCAGCCTCATCCCCTCTTTACCCCCCCTCCAGGGGTGCTGCTCCCCCCTTGCACATTCCCATGCCCTGGCAGCCCATCCCCGATCCCCCCCAGCCCAGGGGACAAGTTCAGCTGCAGCACCCCTAGTCTAGACAAAACCCTGCGTGCAGCACCTGGACCCCCTCTTCCTTCACCTTCTCCTCCTCCTCTTCCTCCCCCCCTGCAGGCTCTTTGAGCCTCTCCCAGCCCCAGCATGTCATTTACTGACAGGGCTTCAGCCTCCCTCATTTGGGGCTGGGAGATTCTGGGGCAAAAGATTACACTTCTCTTTAATTGCACACTTACGCAGACCCCAGGGTCCCCGCTCAGGGCTCCTGAGAGCATGCAGCCCCCCCGGGAACCGAGTGGCCACCGGCTCCTGCACACACTTGCCTTCATGCCACAGGCCAGCACCCAGCCCCCCTGGCCAAGGGCTACCAGCACAAGAAAAGGCTGAGACCCTGAAATAACTCCCTCTGCGTGAAACTGCCTGTGGCCAGAGCTCTCGGGGAACCCATCCTCATCCTCATCCCCAGCCAGAGCTCTCGGGGAACCCATCCTCATCCCCAGCCAGAGCTCTCGGGGAACCCAT
>JAOTQQ010000052.1:483690-534545 GCA_026546715.1 Gallinago undulata
AAGGAGAAACCTTCTCCCAGCCTGGGCTGCCTTCTCCTAAAGAACTGGGGATCTGCTGCCTCCACTCCTCAGCCCTCAGGGTCCCAGAGGCACGGGGTGTTGAAGGGTGACGGCAGCCCCCCCAGCTTCGCACAGAGAGTCAGTGCACTACCCCACTGTAACGCATCACCTCGGTCCTCAGCCTGGAGCAAAGGATGGACCCACGTACCTCACTGTAAATACCTGCACATTCTGCCACACAGAAGCTCCTCTGCCAGTGCCACCAGCGCCCAGCCATGGAGGAACTGGGACCAGGGAGTCCTCCCGTCCCCGCTCATCCAGCAAATCCCAGTCCGCCGGAGAAGGATGAGGACTGCAAACTCCAGCATTTCAGAGTAAAAAAAACCCACAAGGCACCATTTCAAAAGCAGGTACTACACCAGTAAATGTAAGCCCTAGATATGACTTTTGGAAATCCCTCCCTTGGCCACAGGGGCCCTGGACACCCGGTGAGAGTTGTCATCGTCCTCTTGTGACCAGAATCCATCACATTTACCCAATCACCCAGAAATACAACACGTGCTTTGACAAGCTTCATTTCTGTATTTAACCGCTTTTAAAAATATATTGTTTATTTTAATTGCACAACATTCCCCATCCAAGCGCGGTTCAGCAAAATTCAAGTTAAAAAAACCCCTAAAGGCTGCGTTCACTTTTTAAAAAGAGAAAAAGCGAAGGTTTTGAATAAAAAAATTGAAGTATGTAATTGTTGAAACGAGCATTCCTTCACCATATCATCCTCCCTAGTAGGAAGTAGTGCCATATTTAATGCGACCGGCTATATTTGGTTACAAATCATGTTTTAGCAATTATACTACACAGCAAGAACGAACAACTCTGTAGTTTTTAATAAAACGCACATGAGAAACAGGATCTTCAATTTACATTTATTTTTATCTTGCTCGTTCATGAAAAGCCCCGTTCAAAGGCAGCTTTGTCTCGTCTTTTCACCAGTGCCAAGCGGGGGTGTCCCAGAGCCCGGGGTGGCTCCGGCTCCAGGCGAGACGGGCTCCTCGGAGCTGCTCCGGGGGTCTGACCTCCTGAGGTGGGACTCCCTCTCTCACCCCAGGAGATGTGTGGGTCGATACCGCAAGCTGAGAAGTGACACGAGGGGCTGGAAGGTACTTACCCGAGGCTGGGAGGTGGCACCATCACCTTCTTGGGGGGCAGCACCCCGTTCTCGGCCACCCTTCGCCTCTGTCCCCTCCGGTGGCTCCGACACTTCTCAGCCCAGCGGGATCCTGTGACTTCCCACACCCGGGACTTGGCACCTCCAGAGGTGAGATCGTCACCTCACAGAGACCTCGCTGTCGTCCTCGATGTGTCCCGTGGACAAACCAAGGGTTCCTGGTGCTAAAATGGGCCCGGGGAGCCAACATTGCTCTCCTCATTATAAAACAGAAATCACAGAATTGTGGTGGTTGGAAGGGACCTCAGAGATCATCGAGTCCAACCACAAAAACCTACCAAAGGCTCCAATTAATTCCCACTGGCAACAGACAGGCACCTTAAATCCACCGCGCTCCAGCCCTTAATTGACCGATTTGATCATTAATACTAAGATGAGGAGGAGGAGGGAGGCAGGAGAGGGCAGAAGAATGAAGAATAATGGGGCTATCTGGGAGACCAATAAAGGATTTGCAGCAAAGCGCCCGGGCAGTGGTAAGCTGCTGCCCATCATGGGGACCACCTTCTTGTCCTGCTGCCCCCACGGCTGGTGGGATGTTGGAAAGGTCCCCCTTGTCACCACACTTAGCTCCCTCCCCAGGACAGGCAGGACTTCACCAACCCCGCTCCAGCCACCCCATGCAGTCTTTTTTTAGCAAAGATGACAAACCATGTCATTAACTGAAGGACAGTGACTATCATGATGTGTCCGTGGCCACGGAGCTGGCTACCAACAGCAAGGTCGGGGCGGTCAGCACTTTCCCAAGGGGCTCCTGGAAGTTTTCTGAGCCAAAGCCCTCCCCAGACCCAGGACCTTGGCAGTTGGGACGAGGACCCTGGGGGTCCCTCAGCCCGAGGAAACCCACCAGCAAAGAAGTGGTGGGAACCCGAGGGATCCAAGGGCAAAGCCACCTCCCTGCAGTTCTCTTTCTGCCCACCGCGTGCATTAGCATAATTAACGAGGTGTTTAGAAGCTTTTAGACTAGGAAGCAATGCCACCTAGTGAACAGGACAGCAGGTGACAGACAAGGGGACACCCCCAAGGTCGGTCCCAGGATGGGGTGTGGATGCAGCCAGGTCCTGCTGGCACCCCAAGCCCAGTGGGGCCAGTGCAAGGAGTAACCAGGCACCCACCCTCTGCACCCCCCCGGCCCACCAGCTACCCAGACACAAGTTCAAAGGCATCTTAACCCATGAATAATTGAAAGAAAAATGCGTTTTTCAGTAGGCCCTGAATTTCAATTCTGCTCCAGCAAGACCTTCTAAAGCTGGAAAATATACAGCTCAAAAAAAAAAAAAAAAAGACAGATGGCTTTAAAATCAGAGATCAGATTATATGGGAATTTATAAAGGTATTACAGAGAAAAAGCAGCACTGAATATTGCTAAATTTAGGATGAAGCCTGAGCAGCCACCAGCAATTAAATAAAAATTTCAGAAAATGCACGGCTGGCAGCCACGCTGCGCGGCACAGGGCCACCGCTGCCCGTCCTCCTCCCGCTCACAGACCCAGACCGCAGCAGCTCACACTCCCCGACTCACCAGGTGTCTGATGCAGCAGTTTTCCTGAGTTTTGATTTTTTAATTTTTTATTTCCCGCCCCCCTCCTCCCCCAAACGAATTCCTGGTTTTTTTTGGTTACTGGCAAACCCCTGTCAAGCGACCGGCACACGACCACGAATCAGACAAAGCGGCTACTGATGTGGCTTCTCCCCCCTCCCCGCGTTTGCCACGGCAACAGGGGGCTATGGGAGTAACGGCGGGGATGGCGGCGGGGCAGAGGTTTGACCGGGCTCCAGCCGCTGGGACACGCGGCTTCTCTGCCAAAAAACCTGCCGGCCAGTTTGTAGAACTGGTGGGACCCCGGGGCACCCCCGTGCCACAGCCCAGCGCATCCCCGCCTGGTACAGAGGGACTGCCAGGGGGTGGGGTGGTGGGAGGCGTTCGGTGTGACACAGTGGTGTGACACACACACTGGTGGGACACCCACACACGCATGAGAAGACAACCACCGAGGTGGCAGGTGACACTCAACCAGGAGACACCAGGACTTGGCCAACCCACCATTAGGGAGCCGGAGCCCCCCCCGCAGTGGCCACGGCACCAATGGTCCTTGCGTGACATCTGGTGGTCAAAAAAGCACCCTGGGAAGAGCCATCTGACTGGCTGCAGCCAGGGCACCCCCGGCCACAGGACAGGCCACGGGCTACAGCCCTGCCCAGAACGTCTCCAGGACCTACGAGCTCAGTTTCTAACATACGTTCTGGTGAAGTGACCAGGTAGTGACTTTGGGGAGCTGAACCCGTGTGCTCCCTGATCCTGAAGAGCACTGACCCTCCCACAGCACATCCCCCCCTTCCAAAGTCCATCCCGGCCGGGGACAAGCCAGTGCCTACAAGAATCTGAAACGTCACATTTAATTTAAGGCATCACATTTCGTTAGCCTGAAGTTTCTCAGCATCTCTTAGCTACGCTTATGTTCTAAAGGAAAAAACCATCCATCCGAGGTGTGATCCACCAGAGGACACGACCCAAAACTCTGCCAAAACCCGAGCCCTGAAATCCCTGCCCATTAACAGCAGCATTTAAAGATTGCCTTCTCCTACTAATTGCGTGTGAAACAGCAGCATTTCGGTAGGCAAGACCAAAAGCAGATCTCCAAAGGCAGGATTCCTGAATAAGGAGGGGATGTGCTTACTGAAGGTACACTTTGAAACTTCTCTGTACTTCAGACTTCCTTAAAAACGATAAACCCCCAGGTTTGGAAACCCCGAGGGCGGTGGGAACTGAAAGGTGAGTGGAAGGGCTCCATCTGTGCAGCCCCTGGGGCCCTCAGCAGAGCCCGAGCTCACTCCCTTTCCAGGGGGCTGGGGCTGCTGGAGACACTGAGGACAACCTCAAGCCACCCCCTGCCCCAAAACCCCACCTCGCTCAGCCGGAACCTGGGGAGGGGGCTCCCTCCCCCCCGCTGGGGCTGCACAGTTAAATTGATGTAAAACACAGGGGTTTGAGGTGAGACCCAGCGCCCCTCTGCGCAGAGCAGAGCGATGGCCCTGCAGAAGACATCCCACCCCGTGTCCCCACCCAGCCCAAAGGCTTCCAGACACACAACAGCCCCGAGCTCACCTCTCCCAGACACAGCCTGCCCCACGCTATCCAGCCAAACACACCTGATCTGAAGCCCTGTTCTCCCCTCCTCTTCCTCACGAGACACATTTATCCCCAAGAGGTTTGTTCCTCAATGGGCTTTAGATCCCTTCTCCACTTGGCCACTTCCCACCGTTGCCGAGCAGAGGCAACCTCAGCACTAGGAGAGCCCACAGCCTCGGGGGGAGATGAGTTACCAGCACAGCTGGAATCAAACACAAAAGTTACGGACCAGAACCCCCCAGATTTTGGGGCAGGAGAGCTGCTTTGCCCGCGCCTCGCTCACTTGCGCTGAGAGACCAGACCAGCTGATTTCTCAAGGTTTTTCGCTCGGTTTGCCACAGTTTTTCACTCCGCAGTCTGTGACACTACATGCTCTGAAAACGGAATTCAACCCTCAAACCCTTCTAGTTGGTTTCTCATAAAAACCCATTATGCTCAGGCACGAGCAAACCAGACTCATCTCTCTCCCTCCCAGTGCCTATTACATATAAATAGTAATTATTGTTCCTGGCAAGGCTCTAGTGTCTCTTATGATTCTGTACTTTAACGATCTGGTTTCTTAGCGCTTTCCACTGAAAGAATATATTTAACAAGCACCCATGTTTCCTCCTCCACGATAGGATTTTTAAATTATGAACGTAATAAAGACAATGATGTTGCCAGTCCCATGATTAATAGCTTAAAGAGACACTCGCTGAGGCTCCATTCCCCCCATTATCACAAATTCACAAGCTCTATGGCTTTGTAAATTCAGCCAAGACAGGGCTTAGCTCTGGAGTTCCACCGCTAAATCAGCAAGCGATACAAGAAGGGCGTTAATTTGGTTTGATCTAGAAAAGCAATTTACGTCCTACCTGTTCTGCTGACAGATGTGTGTTTTTTAAATGCCGCCTTTGTAGAAAGTGTCTCATGCAAGATTTCCACCCTTATTTCTGCCAGAGGTGACATCTGCAACCTGCTGCGTTGTCAGAGGGATCACTGCGAGCAGAGAGCATCGCCAGCGCTCCCATCAGAGTCGCTGAGCTCCTCAGCTGGGGACACTTCTCCTCGTCTGGGGACACTTCTCCTCATCCGGGGACACTTCTCCTCATCTGGGGACACTTCTCCTCGTCCCACCAAGCCCCAAACAAGCTGCTACAGCCCCTCACAACAGGGGCTTCTCAAATTAAAACCAAACCAAACCACTGAAAGAAAATGAGGGTTTATGGTAAAACTCAGTGTTATTACTCCAGGGGAAGAGGGGCTTCAGGCGAGGCAGGAACAGCCCCCCAGAGGCCGGCTGGGGCTCGGCACAGCGGGGTCTGCGCCCCCCCCCAGGGGGTCAGGGCTCACACCGGCCCCGGGGGCGGCTGCAGCAGACGATGCCCATGGGGACCCCGGGAAAGCACAGGCAGGGTGAGCTGACGCCAGGGGTTCAGCACAGCCCAGCAGCTCTCTGCAAGCCCGGCCACGGGTGCAGGTGAAGCATCCAAACTGTCCCCATCGTGCCCCGGGGGGGCAGGGAAGGAGCGACAGCACCGGGGTCCGTCCTCTGCTCGCACCCAACAGCTCGGTGACAGGCACTGCCCTGCTCACCCTGCACAACCACGGACACTTTTTCTTCCTTTTTTTTTTAAAAAAGATTTTATTTATATCAGCTGTGCGGTCATTTTAAACTATAGATTAAAGCAAACAAAATGGCAACTAATAATTTATTTCCCATTGCATTTGAGGTTTATTACAGCTCAGGTGGCGCCCGAGATGGAGGCTTCACCAGTTCTGGGACTATTTGTATAAATCAGCCCAGCGAGACCATCTCTGCGGAACGAGTCGTGAAATTTAAGCATCAGCCAAACCAGTTCAGAGTGATTTATGAAATTCTGAAGATCCCATTAATGGAATTGCTAACAGCCATAACTACATCCACATAAATGTGCCTCTCATAATAAAAACACTCCGCATAGTTCTGAATGTTTTAAGAACTGGTAAAATGACTACAGATCATGGGGTCCATCTCCTTTAAGGCATCAAAGACATTCCCAAGGAGGAGTTAATTAGTCCAGTTTCACAGGATACACCATTACAGAGCCCCAGCCTCCGACTGCCTGTGATTAATTTCAGCCCTGCACCGACATACTTTGCTTACATTAGCTCTGTTTTCAATTTCCCCTCCTTTTTTTTTTTTTTTTTTTTCTGTTGGGAGGCCTCTCACTGGTGTGTTCACAGCTGGAGACCCCCAGGCAGCCCCTCCGGCCCGCCCCACAACCGAGGGGAACACTTGTCAGCAAACCTCGAGATGACAAGGCAGCAGAGGAGCAGGAGCCTCCTGCCCTGGGACGGGGGGAGACACGTGCACGTCCTTCAAAGCCTCCCCGCTCCGTGGGGAGCAGGGAAATACCCTCCTTTTACCCGTGTCCCTGCCAAAGGGGTGGCCATTGAAGACTCCTCCCAACCTCAGGCAGAGGGAGATGGATTCCCACCAGCCAGGGGTGGGCACCAAGGCTCAGGAAAGGACCACCCGAGGTCCAGGGCTCCAGCGCATCCCCACGCGATGAGAAACACCCATCATCTCGGGGTGGGGGGGGGCTGCACCTGCCTGAGCTCCAAGCCCTGAACACATTTGCACGACAGGGGAACTCAAAGCGGCTTTTCTCCCCCCGAAACGGGGGCTGTGGGGAGGCCCGAAGCGAAGCTGCACACCAGATGAGGTTTAGCCTTCAGAAGAGGTTTCCTCCGGGCTGTCCCCTCTGCCCGCAGACAGAGACACGTGCAGCCCCACGCAACAGCCTCTGCCAGCAAGACCAGCTCTCCCCAGCACAGCACGGCTCGCAGACCGAGGCAAAAACACCCCAAGCCTCCAGACCCAACTGCTCTTGCTCGTCCCTACCCAGTACGTCCCAGCAAAGCCCAGTGCTGGGCTCCCAGATACACACCAGAAGGCCACGTCGTTGTGTACAGCGCCCGCCACGACCGCCGTTACTCCCGACCGGACCCACCGGTGCCACAAAGCGGGGGACACCCGAGACAATCACACAGCAGATGCAGCAGAAATGAGTTGATTTATATTTGAACAAAGGCCAGAGGCGAGGGGGGGTTAAACACGACAAGCTGGAAAGGAGTGGAGGTGCAGACAGAGCCCAGGGGGGCGATGCCAGGACGGTACGTTTCACTGCATGTCCTGCACCTGGAAAATGAGTCCAAACCAGCTGAGATTTAAACAGTTACAGCCCAGGAGTTTATCTTAGGATCTAAGCTGGGACTCTGCAGGGTCAGCTTTATAACTCTCCGTAATACCCAGGCCGTGGAGCCTTCTGCAGCAGTGAGGAACACACCATCCATTGCCCCCCTGCCCCCCTCTGGGCTCTGCATCTTACAGACAAATGCTGAAGCTTTATTTGTGCCAAGGCTGCCTTTTATCTCTAGGGCCAGGCTGATGATGACATTTGGATAAATGCTAACAGAACAAACTTTATTAGCAACTTGATCTACCTAAAAAAAGGGATCTCCACAAATTAAATCTGTAGATGAGTTTAGCCACCCTAAAAAGTGGTAATTCAGTATTATACAGCCACAACAGGGACAATGGAACTATCAAATAGGTTCTAGCTGTTCTTTTTACGGCGTTGATTTTTTTTTGTTTGTTTTTGATACATTCAAAGCGTTATTGCATCAGAAAACATATCATGCATCTTTATGTTTCCAGACAAAATCACCTGTATTTGTCATTTCTAGCTACATCTCAAAGGTGCACCAAACCTACAGCTTTATGGTTTTAGTTGCATGCTTTGCCTATATGCATGCTGAGATAATAAATATTAAATACAGGAAAGAACATAAGAGAACCAAACTGACATAAGGAATATTTTATGGCAGCTCCGCAATGTTCTGCCAGTAAAAGAGCTCGTCAAAAAATTGAGGTAACAACAGTGGCCACACCACTCAGCTGAGAATCGCTCAGAATTCACGGAAGTTTTCAGAAATTCAAGTACACAAACACCAGCTGCAACTCGTCAGAAATGCCAGAGAAATTAGGTTGGCTGCATTTTATTAGTCTATTAACTGGCATTCACACAGCTCCTTGTAAATCCTTTTTCTCACTCGGGGCATATCTTCCTGGGAGAACTGAAAAGGCTGGTCTAAGGCGAGGCACTTGCAGTACTGAGGAAAAGGAAAAGGCTTGATTGAAAAAAAAGGACATTTGGTGTATGAACAACACAGGCCACCCAGTCTGAACAAGTGGAACGCTTACCTGGAGCACAAAGACCCCACAGTCACTGTCATTTTTCTGTTGTGGAATGCACTAAAGGGAAAAGAAACAAGAAGAGACAACGTTAGATCTTTCCTTATCCTTTTATTCTCTAAGTCCCGCCTCAAGTCCACCAGGAGCCCGGGCACAAGGCTCAGGTGTGTGGCTCTCAGAGCCAGCCACTCCGCAGCACGAGAAGCCAGGGTGGGAATTGCTGCTGGTGGGGGCTTTCCTCCCCCCCGCCACCCCCGAGGGTCCCAAAGACCACGCAGGGTGACGCATGGACCAGGGGAAGAGTGGTGTCTTCCAAACTTTGTTATTTCTTCGAGCATGCTTAATTTTGGTATATGGAGGTAAAAAGTCCCACTCACAAGCGCTGCCACGTCTCTGCCACTGGAAGAGGAAAAGTAACCTTTTTTTCCTCAAATCCCAGCGTTCCCACCCCACGGGATGCAGGGGACAAGCCCCGAGGGCACGGCATGTGTGCCAGTGCAGAGAGGGAGAATTTCATCCTCCTATCAGCATCTAAAAATAATCCTGTGTGAAGAGGGAGCTGTTGGGAGCGTGTCTAGTGTGCAATGACCTGTTTTATAGCTTTGGAGCTATTATGGGATGGCCACGCCACGCACATATCCCCTCATTTACACTACACAGGAGTTATTCCCTTTCATTGTTGCCAGACTTTGTTTACTTGTGATCAAACGCGATGTGCCCCACAGCGCCCCGGAGACCAAAGCCCTCCATCCACGGCAAATACAAAATACAGGCGGCAGCACCCGCCTCTTCCTCACCAAACCCACCTCTTCCTCACCAACCCCACCCCTTGGCAGAGCCCAGAACAGGTCCTTCAGGAGAAGTGTGGGAGCTGAGCCTCCAGATCATTCAGCCCTTCACCAACACGGGCACAGGTTTTGCTGCACGGGTATTTAATTGTCCAGAGACTGGGCTCAGACCTGGTGGGAGCTGAATGATCACCAAAGCTCCAATTCCCCCGTGTAACCACCTCCATCACTCCTACTGCCCCCCACGTGCTCAGCAGACAGCAAATCACTCCTTGTGCAGATAAATGGGTTTGGGAGTAGCCTCCTAAAGTCTCCCAGAGCGGAAGGCGCTGCCCCTTACCTTAGTCACAGCAGTCTGCCAGCCCTGAAGGAACTCGGGGCAATTCTTCTCTTTTGCTTCAGTCAGCAAATACTTCCGAATGTTCTTCAAAAAGGAAAAGGAAAAAAAAACCCAAAACCCAACAATATTATTCACAGCTGAAGAACAGCAGAGAGACATTGGCGTCTTGGCTGGGATCCTTTGGATGAATCTCAGGTGAGGACTAAGCACCAGGAGCTGAGGTCAGGTCCAGAGGTCAGGAGATGAACTCTAGTGGGTCCTGTGCCTTCTACCCTCAAGGCTCATTCTGGTCAATCAAGGGGATCGTTAACAGCCCCACCATACACTGATGCACTAAGGACTAGCCCGGGTGGCCCGACACACATCCTCTCCTGCCTCACTCGGCCCACACCAAGACCCTTCCCTTCAACACCATGGGGTTTTCCTGCCCAAATCCCCCCCAGACCGATGGGAGTTCTGCGGGGAACCAACAGTCTCCAGGGAGAGCTCTAGGGACACAGGTAAAGAGCCTGACACGAGCCAAGAGAAGGGAGCAAGATAAATGAGCCTCTGGTCTCAGGTTAAGCAAATCCATCTCCTCCTCTGCAGACAGGCTGGTGCTTTAGAGCCCAGCTTACACACGGCTTCAACTAACCTTCACCTCGCTGGGTGGGTCACAGCAGAGTTTTGGGTAACGGCCCCTGTTTCCCTGCAAAGGGCAGGAGTAAAAGGGTCTGGTGTTTGTGAGACATTTAAGCGCAAATGCCGTGGCTGGGGAGGGAGGGAGGGATGCAGGAAGGGATGGATGGAGGGAGGGAGGGAGGGAGGGATGGAGGAAGGGATGGATGGAGGGAGGGATGCAGGGAGGGATGCAGGGAGGGAGGGAGGAGGCCACTTTGCCAGGCTGCAGGAGAGGGACCCCTCGTCTGTGCCGCACGTTCAGAGGCTGGAGAGCACGAGGCCTCTCGCTCCCAGAACAAACATTATCCTCATCCCCAGCAGATGCCAGCAGGAAACAAGTATCTTCATGCCGAAGTCCTTGCTGGATCTCTCCTGGGTACAATAATTACTACTCTGCTGTAAGCCAACAACTACACACAGTTAAAAGTAGAGGGCTGCTGCATCAAGCAAGCAATTAAGTTGACAAAATTAGCTTTTGTAAGAGGTTCGTTACAATTTGCTAGTCCCAGCAAAAAAATTCTGGCTGCTCTTTACTGGGAAGACCAATAATTTAATTCTGGTGTTCAGGGTGTAGCCTCGAAAGGTTGCTGGGCTATAACTGGAGGTGCCCACCCCATGCCAATGAGGAGAGAGGAAAAAGGTGACACACTGTGATGGCAGTGACACCCAAACCCCACCGGGCAGCACCACGGCATCGTTTCCTCAATGAGTCCCTCAGCAGGTTGAAAGTCACCGTTATTTTCCTTCTGGCCACTTGGCTTTGAGCACCTGCTCTGTGGGAGTGAGCAGAGAGCCACAAAAGGTGTGCCAATTACACCCCGGGCTAATTAGGCACCAGGCAATCTGACCTCAGCTCCCTGCTCCGCTGTGACCCTTGGGGGTCTCTGCTTCAGACTCCTCAGCTGATGCCCATCTTGGACACGGCAGCATTTAGAGTTTAAGGCTGAACAGAAGAAGTGGGGTGGGTTTGGGTAAGAAAACAGTTCAAACCTTGCCGACCCGGCGGTGACTTACCTCTACACAGAACTTAAAGTGAATGCCTTGGGAATCATAAAATGAAATAATTCGATCGGGGATGTTCACAGTAATGAGGGACCAGTGGACTTCCAGGTGAATAGGAATTAGCAAGAGAGTCTTTTTGAACAAGTCCACCTGGCAAGAAGAACAACACAGGTTAGAGACCATTCCACGGGCAGAACACGGCAAAGCAAGAGAGTGGTGTGTCGTAGCTGTAGCACTGGAGCTAACTGGAGCACTGCACAGCCCCACAGACAGTCACCACTAACTGCACTCGTGGCAAAACCTGCTCACACTGCACTTCAACATCTGCTTCCAAGGGGGATTTCTTAATGAGCCGAGCCTCAGTCTGCACCTCCCTCTGCCGTGACACGGGCTCTGCGCCCTGCGGGAGGGAGGCAGGGGAGGAGGAGGAGGAGGAGGAGGAGGAGGAGAACACGTTGCTTCAGGGAGCGGGGACAGGGAGGGGGTGCGGACAGAGCAGGACCATCCATCCTGGAACCCAGCTCTGCAGCAGATGTCCCAGCTGTCCCGCGGTGGCAGGCGAGTGGAGGAGGCAGAAGGTCTCCAAGCAGAGGAGGAGGAGGAGAGCGGGTAGAGCTCCCCGGGGTCTGTGCAGCAGATGAGTCCTCCTGCTTTTGGAAGCCCATCAAGCCAGGGCCTTTCGTGATTTTCCTTCTCCCACCATCTCTTGAAACAGTTGTCTAATTGCTGGGGTTTTGGTGCTACGGTCCAGAAAGTAAGCAAAAATAGACTGAACTAAATGAACTCATCCTGTGGGAAGACTTCTATCCTGTTTTGTTTTTTTTTTTTTTAAGCAGTGTGCAATTCGAGCAGTAGATAATTGCTGCACTACTGGTAAAGGCAGGTCCACTGTAGGAAATAAAAGGGCATTTTTTGAGTAACAGTGGGAAGCTGAAGGCACAAAAAGGTTGGAGCGTTCCCAGCAGTTGCTCTCAGCAGGACTGTGACTGTCACAAGGGTTGAGGATCCCCGGTTCCACCTGCAGGAACAGTCTCCTGCCCGGGTCCCACTGGCTGCTCAGCGATCCATTGCCCTTGGAGATGAGACATCACTCGGCAGCGAGAAGCCGAGAAGCATCAGGCGGCAGCGAGCTGAGCCCGGGAAGGGAAACTGGAGAGAGACAAAGGAACTCCACCTTCTGTGGTGTCCACCAGCAGCAGAGCCACGCCAGACCCAAGGGTCCTCGTGTCACCCTCGCTGAGGGATTGCTGCAGGCATGACAACCAGCAGCAGAAGAGCGGAAAGAGGCGGCCAAGAGCTCTCAGGGTTTTTAGTTAAGACCTGAGGTACAGAAAGAATGGTGGCAACCCAGGCTGGGTTCAGCAGGGCAGGGCAGAGGCGGCTCAGACCAGAGCCAGTGGCCAGAAGGAACAGGCACCAAGAAGAGCTTGGAAACCTTGGCACGTCCTTCCAGGCTCTGGCCTCCTGTATCCCAGGAAAGCACTTTCATAAAACCTGGTACAATCACCTGGTGTGTTTAAAAAACAGGAACGTGTTCCCCTCAAACACTTTGTCCTGTAACGTGCTGTCCATTGAATCCTTCCAATGGAACCTGCTTAGCCCTGCTCTAGGGATCCTTCAGGCTCTAGGAGTAAATGACCAAACAACCATCCTGCTGTCCTCTGGTCCCTCCTCAGCAGCACCATGAACACAGGGGTGCTTCCAGAACCTACCTTCACTTTGGGGTTTTTTTGCAAAACTTGGGTTGCTTGGAGAAAAAGAACATTTAAAAAAAAAAAAATATATATGGGAATATTAAGCACCGATATTCAGTCTCTCTTTAAAAGAGATTTTAATAAATTATATGAATAGATTTTTATATTTGGATAATGAGTTCATCTCTAGCATTTCACAGATCTGTGCTATTTAAGTGCTCTTGCTGAAAGATCATACATTCAAACATGGCCCTTGATTAGTCTTGCCTCATCCCCCGCATTAGAAAGGACAAATGTTCACAGCAAAAGAGAGCACTGCTCTTGGTATCAGCTACCTCAGAAAATACCACAACCCATAGTCTGGTTCGTGTTCTGGGAAGGAAGGTGAATTCTATTCTTGCCACAGGAACAAGTATTAACTATCAGTCTCCAGCTTCTGCTGTCTGCTACCCGTATGTGCTACTCAGGAGTAACTACTTGATTTTATCCAAGAATCCCAGTTTGAGACAAAATAAGCAGCAGAATTAAGGCTGCTCCCCCGTGGATCAGTACCTGGCACCGTCAGGAGCAGGAAGAGATGCTTTTTTTCAGCTGAATCAGCATGAATGTACACCCAGAGATAACCTGCCGCCAGGGAAGAGCGTTTTCACAAGACCCCCGTAGTAACCCCGGGGGTGTCACCCTCTGTCCCCATCAACCTCCCACGGCTCCTCTGCAAACCCTCTCCCTGCCCGCAGCACGCTGCCAGCCCCGGTCCCACGCCAGCCCAGGAGAGCCAGAGCAGGGGGAAGGGAGCTGAGGGGTACCTTTTTAGTCCATCGCTTCACCCCGTTATATCCTTTGGTTACCAGCTGTCTGTGGAAAAAGCTGTTAAAGAAATGAACCTAAAAAAAAGAGGAAGAGAGGAGGAATGAGCACAGAAATCCTCACGCGCAGTCACTGCCCTGCCCCCAGGATAATTCATACAAAACAACTTGTAAGGAGGCATTATTTAAGGCAGGTTTGGGAAGGGCAGCCCAGCGGGGGACAAAGGGAGGCTTTGCCAAGGCTGAGCTGTGCTGCTCTCCAGCAAACAGCCCCCCCAGCCTCGTGCCCACCATCCACGGCCCCAGCCACCACACGTCCAGGGGTGCTCACCCTGTGCCGGGGACAGACCTGGGAGAAAACCTCCAGGAGAAGGAGTTACAGTCTTTGCTGATCTTTACAGGGACCAAGGAAGGGAAGACCGGACTGGTAAAACTGGAGGGGAGGTGGGGGGTGGAGAAGGGAGAAACTTCTGGCTTTAGTTGCTGGAAGCTGAGACTCAAAAAAAAAAAACCAAACCACCAAATAAAAAATTGATCAAAACAGTTATGAGATTTAATCCAACAACACGGTCATTTGTATTCAACTGCTATGACCACCTTCAGACAAAACCAATGTTTTGCTATTTAAAAGGATTTTTAGGCTATACCACATCCATTTTTTAACTAAAAACCTACATTTATTGCAAAAAAAATGTAGGCCTATGTTAAAAAAAAATTATTTAGCTCCAGGTTAACACTATTGTTCCCTGTGCTTAGTTTCTTGCAATTACAGGAACAGATTAATACAAATGAAAATCTGCAACATCTGTTTTTAATAACTCTGCTAGTGTAGAGGTGGTGGAAGGCTTTAGTTATTATTTGGAAAAAAAAAAAAAGTTAGAAAATTCCGCATCTGAAATCAGCCTAAGACCCATCAGTCACACCAACAGACTTCAAACCCGCGTTCCGAGGCACCAGCGCAAGGTCTCCCGGGAGGATTTCAATTATGCACGATGAAGAAAAAGCAGAGACAAGCAAAGAGACACAACCCCGGCACCCGCTGGGGAGCGGGGAGAACGCTAACGAGGGATCACCACCACCAACCATCAAAGCCACCGCGCTCCCTCCTCCCCCCCCCCCGGCTGGAAGATGTGAGGAACTCAGCTGAAAATGGCTTTGTTTGGTTCTTCCTTTGTGGGCTCACCTGAAAATTGTTCAGCTCTGCTAGCAAACAGATGGCTTTTTATAATTGCCACTGCTGCAAGTGCACTCACACAAGGGGGGGGAGGGTTGTGGGGTGTGTGTTTTCTTGTTATTTTCTTTTCTTTTTTTCTGCCCCCACCAACAGTTGAGCAGCAGCGAGCGCTCTGTGGAGGATGCCCCCGCCAAGGAGAGTCCCGCAGAGCTCTGCACGGACCCGTGCTCCCGGGGCAGGAATCTGCAGGGGGGTGGGGGGTGGGAGCAATGACAGGCCTGGACCCGCTGCCACCGCTCAGGGTTTGGCACCCCAGCAGAACCCCACCGCCACGGGCAACCTCTGCCCAAACACCCGGCTGGTGACAGGGGCTGGGTAAAGCCCTTCAGCAGCAGATCAGCTGGAGACACGAAGCTCCGAGAGCTCTAAGGGATGGGTGAAACCAGGGAATTTGTCTCCTACAGGAACCTCACAGCATCGGGCTGCCAGAGAGCCCCTGCACAGCCAACCTGTAAGCTCCTGGAAGGAGGGCACCAGCACTAAAAAGCTGCATTTTAGCACGGGAAAGGAAGAGAATTTGAGAGGGCACAGCAAGAAATTGCCCCAGAGCCCCCCCAGAACAGCAGTGAGCTGAACCTCCAGCCTGTATCTGCAACAGTCAACCCTTCACCCCTCCCTCTCAATCTCTCATTAGGTAACATTTGCATAATAACAAAGACCCTCACCTTTTCAGGGACTGCATCCATTATGAGTTCACCATACATGTTAATTATCTGTAAGAGTCAGTAAATACGTGAATAGGTACAGAGGAAGGTTTGTGACACTCAAACTCACAGGCTCCCGTAAGGCGCAGGGACCCTTCCCGCTGGGAGCAGCACTGAGGGGCTGAGCATCCCCCTGCCACAGCCCGAAGGACCAGCACCCCGGGGCTAATGGTGCAGAGAGGCTCTAACTGGCTGCCCCAGGCCTGCCACCACCAGAAATACACTTTAATTCAATTTCCAGCTACTGGTGCATGCCCTGGGCACGGCAGCCACCCCGGCTTTTTGGCCGCCAGCCACAGCCTGATGCTTCACACTCTGCTGTTCTCAGCATCTGCTGGAGCCCAGGCATGGAGGGAGGTGCTAAAATCCATACAGGCAGCCACTATTTCCCCAAAACAGCTCAACATTTCTCCCAAAAGGGAACAGTTTAATTGTGACACCTCCCATCTCCCAGACTTGTCACCTCTGGAAAGCTGCTCCCAACCTCTCCTACCTCTCACGTGTGAAGCCAGGATGCAGCAGGGGAACAACTGACATCCCAATGCAAACAGGGTAAAAAAAGGGGGTAATAAACACCAAACATCTCTGACCTGGTCATTGAGCCAGTTCTGGCCTTCCAGTGTGGCTAAATCATCCATATCTAGCATGTGCTTATTATAGAAGACCCGGAAATTGCAAGTGGAGGTTTTGGGATGTTTTTCCCGATACTTCATGATTTCCCTGGTGATAAAAGGTTTTCTGAAACGGGATTGAAAAGGTAGAAAAGAAAAATCAGTCAAGGTCGTACCAACTGGAGCCCTGTTGGGTGTTGGAGGTGGAGCACGTGGGAGCAAAGCAAGCGGTTTGTCCTTTACACCCTCCAGAGGCGGGTACTGCTACACACCTATGGGAGAAATCTTCATTAAAGACTTCTTTTAATCTTCCCATGACATCCTTCTCACAGAGTGGAACTAAACTGCCGTATTTCTTCATAACTTCATCTAGGAATCCTTTAAATATACCAGAGAAATCAAAGCACAAACAGGTGAGAAACCCTCCCAGTTCCCCGTCTCTCCCGAGCAGGAGCATCCATCGCTCCGTGCCCAACCAACAGCCCACCCCCCAGGAGGACAGATTCCAGAAATCTCAGCTCAAATCCGCAACACTAAATAAAATCAGGGGAAGGAGGACAAAATAAAAAAGCAGGAATTTGATCACTCAGCTTGACAGGGACAGATCAGACCCCGTTCTCCCCACGTACACGTAGATATCTACACCAAACTAATTATAGCAGCGCTAGGAGAACCAGCCCACTGCTTATTCTAATTAGTGTCTTATACAGTTTCACTGCAACGTGAAACGCCGTCAATTTCTGCAGCGGTTCCCAGGGCAAACCCGCCCTCTTGTCCTTAGGGCACACAGAATCACTGTCCCCAAAGCCAGGGGGGTCCCTGCTGGACCACAGCACGGGGGGAGGCACCAGGCGGACCCTCGGCAGCTCCAACCCGTTTACCCCAGAGATGGCATTTAAGGTGCCAGGGACGGCTGTGTCAGCCTGCCATGGCCGGGGAGACCACAGCACCAGAAACAAAAGATATTAAGGAGGAAATAATGAAGAGATGGATGCTGGAGGAATTAAAAAACTCAGGAAATAGATTATTCTTTTTTTATCTGACACAGAACTGGAACAGTGGGGACATAAATCTCATCCGAAGCACCCAAAACCACTTCAAGAACGAAAGAGAATGGGAAACAGGATAGGAGAAGGAGGACCCAGTTGTCCAGCTGTCTGAGTTTTCAAACGCAGCAGAAAAACCCCAGGTGTTCTGAGGATCTGAGCTCAGAGCCCCGGGAAACCGCAGTGACCCAAACCCCGGGACTCTGCCTCAGCCTGTGACAGCAGCCGGTGTCACTGCCCAGGGCACTGCACACTCAGGGCTCTGGTTACTAAAGCTTTAACAGCTTTTCCTGGAAACTTTCAAAGATGGGGATGGGAAGAAGCAGGGCGAGAGAAACACCTGCCAGAACAGCAGCAAGAAAATAAAAAGAAAAGGAGAGAGACCAGGAACAAAAGAAAAAGAGACGAGAAAAGCAGTGAAGATCCAGCAAGAAGACCCCCTGGCTGCGGGACAGAAGGAAGGGGGACTGAAGAGGGAGATCAGACGAGGAAGAATCCTTTCTGGGAAGAGAACCTTCCTCCCAACCCGGCCACACTCGCCTCAACTTCCCTCCCGAGCTGCCAGCGGAGCGTGGAGAGAGGGCATTTCTCACTCTGGCCACAAGTCCAGGCAGAAGATGCGTGGGGATGTGAGCTGACCCAGCGGAAGATCAGGCACCCCTCGTGAGCAGGATTTATCAGGGAGCTCTGTCTGACACCTCACAGCACCCCAGAAAAGAATACTAAATACTGCAGCCCCTTAACTTCCACGTTCAGCTGCTGCAGATAATGCAAACCCCGGGACATCTCCTTCAGGCACCGACCTCAGCACCTCCTGCCGGCTCAGCAATGCCTTTCGGGGTGCAGTTAATTGTTAACAACACCCCAGAACAGGCAAGAGCTCCTGTACACTGTTATACCGAAATTAAACCCCTTTTTTTACAGCTCTCCAGCTGAGAAAGCCCCTCAGTGCTGTAGGTCGCTGTGAGCGTGTCCCCGGTCAGTCCTGGCTTCCACCCTCGGGGAGGGACCCGCAGCTCCGCAGAAGGTGGCACCCGCTGTCACCCGCTGTCACCCGCTGTCACCCGCTTCCATTCAGCGCCCAGGGAGAGGTCCCTTAAAACTGTCAGCGGTGGGAAGGCTCAGAGCATTTCCCACCTGTCTTTTTAATTTTATTTTAAGTGATTCAGGCCCCCCATGAACAAGACCATGGCTGCCCATGGCACCACGAGGACGTGACCTTTGTCACCCCGGTACAAGGCTGGTTCCCAACTGTCTCGGCAGGATCAGGTCCCTCTCTGCTGCACAAACTAAAGCTGCCCTGCAGAACCATCCCGCTCCCTGCCCTGCCAGCTCCTCGCCGTCTCTCCCACAGCGCCTGCTCCTTGCTGGGTGAGGCACAGAGGAACACATCCCACCCTACCTCGTGGATACGGAAAGCTAAACCACCTTCTGAGGCTCAGCGCCTCCTTCTTCACACTCTGCTTTAGAGAATCAATCACAAAACTGCAGGACAAAAAGGCGGGCAGAAACATCAGAGCACGTCAAACTTCAAACACTCCCTTCAACGCCAGCTCCGGGTTCAGGGGAGTCTCTGTGAGGGCAGTTTCTCCAGAGGAAAATTCCAGTTCCGAGGACCCCCCAAACCCTGTTCTATCAGCACTGTGACCAACCGCGGGCACAGGGTGCTGCCGGGCATAAATGAGACACCCATTACTATTTTTACCACGTTCCTCGTTAGAGAGACTATCAAATACCGCACACTCAGCACTGAGTAAAAAAAAATCCCAAAGCCTTTTTGCTGAGCTCTTTGCTAAGACTAGTCCTGCCTTTATAAAAAGCACTGTCTAACAAGATTCACTAAAGCCTGCTTTATGAACAATCAAAGAGAAAACGAAGCGACAATGAGCAAGATCTGGCTACTGAAGCCTGAGGTTCATGAAGTGACTTCGTTTCAGTCCAAGACAGAGCAGGAGAAGCGAGGGTAAGGCTGGAGGGAAGGATTGGAACAGGAGGGATTTTCAGAAAACGAGAGTAAAAATTGTCAACCATTTAAAAAATCGGAAGTTTTAACTCCGTATCATCTTCTGAAACCCCCTGATAAAAGACATTTAAAATGCCTATCAACAATTTTCCACAAAGATTCCAATTAAATTACACTAAAGAAGGCACCATTCCACTACCCCCCACAGCGCTTGGCAGACAAGCAGGGGTCTGGTCCTCCTCTCAGCGAGCATTTGCTGTGCACCCTTTGCGATTCACAACAAGAAACCCTTTGCATAAAGGGATGCAGGGCACCACATGAACCCCGGGATACGCCCAGCACTTTTATGGAACTCCTGGAAGCCCTGGGATACGTAAAAGGAATACCGCAAAGCCACGCTGCCAACTGCTCGTCAGCCACCAGGGAAGATTTGGGACTGGTCCTTTTGCCTCCCTTCCGAGGTCCCGGGTTCAGTCCTGTGCTTTCTGCTGGAGGCTCCTCAAGGGGACTCTTACAGTAAGGGTGATCGAGCAACTTTGCGCTGAAAACGTCCAGGTTTAAGGAGCCCTCCACTTCCATTTGGCCAGAGCTGTCCTCGTTTTGTGACAGCTCCGCGGAGAGAGGTCCGTTTGCAAAATCATCATTGAGGTCAGAATCCTGCGAGGAGGATTGTGACGGTACCATCCCATCTACACCCAGAACCTCATGAGATTCTTCAGCAGCTTGACCTGAAACAGCATTTTCTTTCCCCGTCGTGGAGATGAGAGCGTCAGAGCAGTGATCCCCCGCCAGAGCCCCGTTGGTCTCCACCTGGGCCAAGGTCTCTGCCCCCGGAGAGGTTCCAGCGGGTGGTTCTGGTGGGACGCCATCCGCACCTCCATCCTGCCCTCTGGATCCTGGCTCCTCAGCACACGGGAAGGCATCCCGTGCTCGGCAGAGCTCGGACACACGTACTTCCTTCTCCTCGCCTAAGGACCTGGGTGTACGACTGTTCATATCTGATAAGCTGTACCGGCTCCAGAGACGGCTGCTTTTGGATTTCCAGGAGGAAAGCCAATTACACAATCCACTTTCGAAATCCTGCCGGAGCGCCTCTTGATGGTCCCTCGTAACTTTCTCCACCCACCTTGGCTTGATTTTTCTCAATTTGCAGGTCTTGCCTCTTGCTCGAAGTTCTGCAGATCTTATAATTCTATACCGAAACCTAACCATAGAAAGTTTCTTATGCATCATAAATAAAGTTCTCTTTTTTACAGTGTGATGGTTAAATTTGGACCTCTTTATAGTTGTCAAGGGGCCACAAGTTCCATTCCACTCCCTTTGCAACAGCATTTCCTTTGATAGTTGTTTAAAACTACTAGGATTGTGTTGCCCTCACCATTATTGCTCTCCCCCCCGCCGGACACAAAACCCCCTTTCTCTACAGGTAAGGCAGCACCTCCCCGTGTCCCCCCCGAGGCATAACGGATAGTGCCAGGGAATCTATTAGGAACAGCCACAGTTTCAAACTCTTCATTCAAGGGGAATTGGCTCTGAAAGGATTCATTGTTGGGTTTTCTTGCTTCTTCTCCAGACGGGCGCTCGGCTTTGCGACAGGGACAGGACCTTTTTGCTCTCAGTAGCTCCGGAAGGAAAGCTGTGTGGTTCAGCAGGAGGTTTCTGATGGGATTCTGCATCTACAGGCACCTGCGGAGCCCACCTGCCGCGGGGCCCGAGTGCCCTCCTCCTGCCGAGCGCTCCCCTGCTCGGTTTGCCGGGATCCGGGCTCCCAACCCGCTGAGCGCTGGGTCTCGTCTGCTTAGCTAGGAAAAGCTGCCGTTGGAAGCAGGATGTCCCTGGCTCCCCAAAGCCAGCAGTCCATCTTCTAGACCGGGCCAGCAACTGACTTCTTTTCCAAAGCAAACGTCTGCTGTGGTTTTTCATTTTTCCGCCGCATTATGCTCTTGGAAAACAGCTGAAAGGAGAAGAGAAAGGAATTTGGAGTCATCTGGATTGTAACGTACAGCAAAACACCGAGGAACATTCCCATCTGCAATCCCACCCGTCCTCCAGCCACGACCCTGTGTTCCCCAGGATGTTCTCACTCGCCCCAGAAGGAAGAAGCAGAAGCCGCGATGGCTGGGTGGGGAAAGGGGCTCCTCTCGTCTACCCTCCCTCAAGGGAAGGCCGTGCCCAGGTAACCCCCACCCAGCCCGAGGGCAAAGCTCCCTCCATACCCCTGCTGCAGAGAGGCAGGGTTAACCAGCTCGCCCAAAAAGCCTTTGGGAAAACAAAACTTGGAAGCCCAAGTTAGCCAACAAGTGTGTGCAGGTTCCCAGTCCCACCAGCGCCGTGCAAAGCCCTTCCCTTGTGCGATAGATGCCACCTGGGAACTCTTCAGACACTCACTAACCCTTCCCTTAGAGCAGCCATGCCACAGAAATGCTGGTTTTCTGCCTGGCTGGAGGGTGACCCAGCGAATGGTTCCTCCAGATTTACAGCTCGCCCCCAGACACCTCCACCAGGTTGCACCAGCTCTGCGCTCACAAAGCAGTGTCAGCACACGATACCAGCGATCACCTCAAAAATCCCTTGCCCCACCAAAAACCTGCTTAAAGTGTGCAATAAGGATATACCCGAGAGTGCACAAGAGTGTAAAGGCCGCGTAGTATTATCTGATCGTCTTCACCACGTAACTAAAAATATTAATTTTAAGGTAGCAGGACCCTGATCCCCAAGCAGAAGGCACCAGCCACATACACAATCTTGGGCGTTTCATGTGAATTCTCCTGCCCTCACCCAGCCCCACACACCACATCCCGGGTGTAACAACACTTGGCATTTGTCTCACATCGCCCCCCTTCTCTGTCCAACTGACTTACAGAGTTTGATAACAAGCCTTCCCTCAGCCCCCCGCGCTACAACAGGCATCACCTGCCCCAACACAAAGCAGCCTGTGCTTGGAAATAAGACATTAACAATGGGACTTCAAAGGCAAACGCTGGACGCCTGCAGAATCGGGGATTTGAAGTCTGACTTGAAAAAACTCTGCATTTCTCACTCTACTCATCTTCGACGTAAACAGGATGTGTCTTTTTTTGTCTTTGGTGGAGGAGAGGGAGGGGAGCAGAAATGCAGAGAGGGTGAAGGATGTCACAGTTAGTGCTGGGGTAAGGCATTGCCCCGGCAGAGAACACCCGCAGCCCAGGAAGGAACTTGCACCCACAGGGGTGTGCAGGACGGTACAGCTGGCAGCAAAACCACAGCCATCTCCTCAGGGCCAGCAACCCAAGGGGCTTCTGCCAACACGGCCAGTCTGGAGGGCTCCAGGGAGGGCACAGGATGAGGGTATCGGCTCCTCCGCTTCCCAGAGCCTCGGCCGTGCCTGCCCAGGGACCCCTCACCATCCCTGCTGGTTTGTGAACGCTCCTGAAGGAGAGAAGTCATCACTTCTCTCCTGGCTCTCTGTCCCGCCCTGATATTTCTTTTAACCCTGGGGAAACTGCACTTTCAGGGGACGAGGGGGAGCCAGACGTGGGCACTTGACCCAACGGGGTTACTTCATACCATGAACATCACATTCAAGATATATCAGAAAGTTTGATGAGTTCTCTCTCTCTCCCCCTTGATGATGGCTGCCACCCACAGAACTCCTTGCCCGGGAGCCCTGAGCCCTTCCCTCCCAAAGCCGCAGCGCTCGCAGGGTCCCACAGTGGCCGTCCCTGCCGGGGGGGCATGGCTTCCTGGGACAGAGTGGGCTGGGGACTGTCCTTGGGTGTTTTATATCCATATCGGGATCAATACTGGTTCTTTAGTATTATTAACTCTTTAGTCTTATTCTAGTAAATCTACTTATATTTCAACCCTTGGGTTTCTGTGTTTTGCCCCGATTCCCTTTCCTGGGTGGGCAGGGCTCATCGTGTGGGAGTTGTCTACAGGACAATAAATGGTTGTGTGTTTCTCAGCCCACGGCACTGTCTCCAGCACAGTCCCCCCAGGAGCCCCCTGGCCCCGGACACATCCTCCCAGCAGGTTCCAAACAGCCCCCCCAGCCAAAACCCCCACGGCAGCCAGTGTTTCACCAAACTAACACTCATGGGGAACACACGGATCTAGATCCCAGCAAAGATAAACCCTGACGGCAAAAAGAACCTGAGCTCAACCCGACTGGGAGAGAAGAGCAGAGCCACAGTCTCCATGCAATCAACTGCAACAGCAATCCAAACAGCTCCTCTGCTCCTTAGTGTCAGAAAATCCACCAAATCCAGGAAGATTTTGGGAAGGGTACTCTGCCCACCTGCTCTCCTGCTTCATTTTTTACTTAGATCATTAAAAAAACACTTCATGTGGTAACTTACAGGATTAAAAAATACTTTGTGTATGTCCGGGATGCACACACCAATTTCTCCACATCCAAAGTTTTTTCTGTACAAAAAAAGTTTCTCCTTAAACTGGGAAGAAAATCTAGCTAAGCCATTTAATCCACGCAAACCTTTCCTGACCTTCCCTCTCCCTTTTCAAACACAATCAATGTTGAGTCCGCATCCCTTTTAAAGCAAAGGCCTCCGAGGAGGAGTTAATCCCAGTCTTGGGAGCTGAAACAGTTCACTTTTCTAATAGCAGCATTACTCAGAGTGACAAAAGATAATCCATACGCAAATATTTAATTTAAGGTGCTGCTTGAAGAACTTATTTTCCATCAGTGGTGCGAGAGCGTGAGTGGTTTCGCTCGGCAGCACCCCCGGCCAGGCGAAGGGACAGCCCAGGAACCGCAGTGAGCAATGCAGGGCCAAAACCAAAGCCACCCCCAGGAAGCTCAGGAACCTGGAGAGAGTCAGGTCTTCACCCCGTGCGTTGGTGTAAGCCGTACCCCGCGGCTCAGGGACGCTGCCCAGACCTACCCCCCAAAACCTGCAGCCCAGGAGGGACCTACACCTCCCAGAGACCAGAAGGGGAAGGAATTCACTGTCCTCAGTCCTCATCCTTGTTGGAAACACCACCTGCAAGTGATTAAATATTAAAAGGCACAATCTCTTTTGCACTGAACATAGAGGACCAGATCCTGGTTATCAATTTGCTTTCACCTCTCAGCTTTTTAAAACGTCTTTGGGAGCTGCTCAGTTCTCCGAGCGGGGACGTATCCCCAGGGCTCCGGTAAGGCACCAGCAAAGGAGGACTCTGTGGCAGCTCCACATGAAACTGGCCTAAAATACACACAACACCCACACAGGAGGGAGGGAGGGAGGGAGGGAGGCGAGGCCCTTCATCCTTCACCAAGTAACACATTCAGGGCAGATACAGGCTATATTTTCCTTACAGCAATTAGCAGCTCCTTCCATTCGCAACTTACATGGCTGCAGCTCATGTCACTTTCAGGGAAATTAAGTACTGGGAAAGACACTACCCATTTGCATCTTTCACCAGTTTTAAGCCTGTTACAGCTTAACCACTAATTAATCCTTAGCAGTCCTATTTATTTTTGGCAGGGTTGGGGAGCCCAGGTTTAACTGCGGAGCACAGGAAAGGGAAAGGTGGTCCCGGCCCCTGCTCCGACAGGACCGTGGCTGGGGGTTCCCAGCTGACACCCCAAGTGTCCGGCCCCACAAACCTGCTGTCTGCAAACGAGTGGCAGAGAAAACCCACGGCTACGTCCTGCTGCCACCTCCATGAGCGGGCAGCAGGTCCAGGGACACCCTCGGGGGGTAACTCAGACACAGCTCACAGGGCAACTCCTGGGGGTCCCTCCCCAGCCTGCCCGGACCCCAACAGGGCTGCTCTGCAAAAGGGATATTCTGGTAGCGCCGTGGCTCTCGCTGGGCGACTCCGGCCTTTCCCAGTTGACAACCGGGAGGCAGGAGACAGGCAGGACAGGGAGGGGGATCACGGGATGCTTTGGGTTGGAAGGGATCTTAGAGATCACCCAGTTCCAACCCCCCGCCCCGGGCAGGGACACCCCCCAGCAGAGCAGGGATGTGCTGCGCAGGAAGATGCCCCCCCTTGCTCCCCCAGCCGGGATCCAAAACGAGAAGGAGAAAGGGGAAGCTGGGGAAGGGTGTCTGTCTCAGAGCCCGCCTGGCCAGGACCGGGTCAGGAAG
This sequence comes from Gallinago undulata, assembly GCA_026546715.1. Taxonomy (NCBI): domain Eukaryota; kingdom Metazoa; phylum Chordata; class Aves; order Charadriiformes; family Scolopacidae; genus Gallinago; species Gallinago undulata. The sequence goes on from JAOTQQ010000052.1 coordinate 509,187, forward strand.
TGGGAACCGACTCAACGAGCACACGCAGCAGCAACGCCAGGCCCCGGCACCGGGAACCTCCCGGCCCGTCCAGCAGCGCTGGGACCCCATAACCAAAGGGTTTGCCCCAGAGTGAAACGAGCCCGAGGGAAGCGCGTTTTGGCAAACGTAACGCATTAGCACAAGAGCTTACAGAAACGGGCAAAGTCCAAAGTCACCGACCGGGGGGAGCCCAGCAGGACACGGAGCTGGAGACCTCCACGGGGCTTCAACTCCCACGGGCATGTGGGTCCCCTCCTTCTCCCAGCTCCTGCTTTTGGGAACCCACCCCCAGCCTGGCCTTCTTGCCCTCACGGCTCCCAAATTCATTTCTGGCAAGACGGTTATAATTTACTCATGGAAACATCCTCCTCTAGGCTAAACCAGAGGAGTGAAGATATGTACATCAGATAAAGCAGCGTTTAGGAGACACACTGTCACACATCAGAGCGATGAAGAATTTCTAGATTAAAGAACCCAAGGTTCCTTTCATACAAGCGGGGTGTAGGGCCATAAATCACTTTCAACCTGCGGGCTTTCCACTGGCTTTAACGAAACACCACTCAAAGCTTTCTCCCTTCCCTCCTGAACACTCGGCCAGGCAGGAGCGAGGAAGGAAAAGAGGAAACAAAGTCTGGGAAACTCTGCCGTCCCGGCCCCACGGAGGGAACGGGAACCGAACCCCCGGCAGGGTCCTCACACGGGCCTGCCTGAGGTTTCCCACGGGCTTTCCCCAAGGATCGGTGTGTTCCCAGCGGCACCGAGCCCGGCTTCGGAGCGACGATGACCCCTCTGCTGGCGCCGGCGGCACACACGGGGCGAGGGGAAGGGACCCGGGGCTGGAAACCGGGCCCAGAACACGCCGGGGCTGGCGACGGCTGCGGGGAGGGGACACAGGGCGGCCCCGGTCCCGGCTCTGCCCCAGCCCAGCGCCCACCCCCGGCAGCCGCCCCCGCCGAGCCCCCGGGCCCACCGGGAAGGGCTCGGGGAGCGGGGAACGGGCACCCGAGCAGCTACCGCTCCCCTCGCACAGCGGCGAGGGCCGGGAGCCGTTCTGCGGGACCGAGAGCCCGGCCACGGCGGGGGGGGAAACAGACACCGTATGTGGGCAGAGCCGGGAGCCCCTTCCCGCAGCCGCCCCGGCTCTCCCCGTCCCGCGGAGAGTCCGCCCCAGCCCCCCGGGAGAGGCCGGCACCGAGCGGCTCCGCGCCGCCCCGGGCCCCCCCGCGCTCCCGCCGGCCCGGCCCGAACCCCCGCCGCAAGGCCCGGGGCCTCCAGCCAGCGCCCGCCGGGCCGGGCCAGGCCGCGGGGAGGGCCCGGAGGCAGCGCGGCGGCCCCCCGGGGCCGGGCCGAAGCCGGGCGAGAGGAGCCCCGGGCGGGCGACTGTCCCCCGCTCCCCGGGGCCGAGCACGGGCCGGGCCCGCCGCCCCCCGCCTCACCTCCGCCCGCCGCCGCCCGCCTCATCCCGGCCGCCGCCGCACGCCGGGCCCCGATGGCGCTGCGCCGGCGCCGCCGCGTCAGCCCTGCGACGGGGCGGGGGGCAGCGGCCGGCGGGGGCAGCGCGCAGGCGCCCGGCCGGGCTGCGGGGACGGGCCTGCGCTCCCCGCACCGCCCGGTGACCGCTCCCCGCACCGCAGGCCGCACCCCCGGGGAGCGGGGCCCGGGCCGCGGCGGCCGTTCGGGGCCGGTGAACATCGCCGCCGCCGCCGCCTCGCCCCGGGGAAGGAGATCCCGGCCCGTTCAGCGGCAGCGGGAAAGCGGGGAGCGGGGGAGAGCGCGGCCTTGGGGCGGGGGGAGAGGCGGGGGGGGGGCTGGGCTGAGCGGAGGCTGCGGGGGGATGAGGGGCTGGAGCATCGCTCGGCTGGGCCCGGGAGGAGCAGAGCGAGGGGACCTCATCCCTATCTACAGGGGATAGTGTGTCGTCGGTGTCCCCTGTCGTCGGTGTCCCCTGTCTAAGGGCAGGGGGCCAGGCTCTTCCCGGTGGTGCCCGGGAGCAGGACAGCAGGCAACGGGCACAAGCTGGAACTCGGGAAATTCCATCTCAGCATGAGGAAAAACTTCTTGGAGGGCGGCAGAGCCCTGGCAGAGGCTGCCCAGGGAAAGTGGGGGTCTCCTGCTCCGGAGACATTAAACCCTGCCTGGGCACCTCCTGCTGTGGGGTGGACTGGGTGATCTCCAGAGGTCCCTTCCGACCCCCACCGTTCTGTCATTGCTCTCAGGGGGGAGCCGCCGGGGGGAAAGGCTAAAGGTGTTTCTCCAAATAAGAGGACGGGGCAGGGAGGGTGGGGACACGGCCCCGATGCATCGGTTCTGCTGGAGCCATCTCCCTGGCGCTGTGTGTCCCCCCGGGAGCCGCAGCATCTCCAGGCCACGGGGCTGTGCGGGGCTGGAACACAGCAATGAGGAAAGGGGTCGGGAAGACAATGGATGGGGTGGAACCAACAAAAGGGCAGGCTGTGAGTTGCTGACTTTCATGTGTTCGCTTGAAAAAAAGCCCAGCCCGGCTCCCTCGCTAAATACAGTGCTTCCCTCAGTGACTGTTTGTGCTTTACATGGGGGCAGAGACGGGCTGAGCCGTGGGAGAGCAGCGGGACGAGTCCTGTGGCCTCTGTGAAACACACAGTGACGAGGGCGATGCTCAGGCCGGGGTCCTAAAACAGGGATGAATCCATGGAAGGAGTGCTCCTGCCCCAGCCCCTCGGGGTCTGACAGCGTCTCTGTGCCCACACCACGAGCGCTGACTGCGCCAGGCACTGGAGACACATCAGTGGGAGCCCAAGGTTCATGAGATCCTCTTAAAAAAAAAAAAATCACAGTCTGACTTTTTGAACGTGGGGTTTTAGGAGCCCCCAGGCCCTGGCTGTGAGGATCAGCCTGGCCAAGGGCTGGGGCTTCCTCCTGGCCCCGGAGCTCTGAACACCAGGGCTGGGACTCAGAGGAGCATGTTGGCTGTAAACACTGAGGCTTTATGGAATGCAGGAAAGACATGAGACTTGTGAAAAATAATTAATAAATAAATAAAGGCCAGGCTCGGCAGGGCGGAGAGACAGAAAGGGCTGAATACCAACTGCAGAACTGTAACATTTTTGTGGCCAAACTTGCGGCCTCAATGTTTTGCTGATGGCAGCCTTCGCTGCAGCTCACAGAATCCTCGATTTCATTCCTTCCGAAAAAAGGGGGCTTCTGAATGCTGGGAAAGGCACTTTCCTGACTTTGTTGATGGCTCACGGAAACATGGGGACTAAACTTCCTCCACCTGGAGGTAGAGCAGCCGTCCTGTCCCGTCCCATCCCGTCCCGTCAGAGGGGCAGGCGCGGGGAGAGGACACGGAGCACGAGCCAAGGCCAATTTCTGCAGAGCCATGTTTTGTTTGGAAGCCGCTAACGGCCAGCCTGAACTCACGGAAGAATGCAAATAGCCACATCAGGAAACTCAGCAAAAGATTATTCAGACTGCCAGGGCCTAAGGAGGAAAATTAAATTTATCCTTTGTTGTCCCAGCCTATTTTTCCACTTCTGAATAGGAGTAAAATGAAGGGCTGCTCCAAAGAGCTTGCACGTTCCTTCGCACGGCTTCGGGCTGGGATGAAAAGACGACACCGGCAGAAAGATCTGTATGTACTTGTCAGTAAATAAATCACAACAAAGTAAAAAAGCTTTAAAAAAGGTACATTCTCAGCAGGCAAACTCTAACCCAAATGCAGCTACAGACACTGGAGCTTGGCCATGTTTGGGGTGTCTCCAGGCCACAGGACACCCAGGAGGTCAGTCCTTGCAGCCCAGCAGCGCGAGGGGTGGGGAGGAGGCAGCAGAGACACCCCAGACACCCCCTTCCCAGCCCTGCTGCTGTGCTTCCAGCCCCGCACCAGAACCAGAGGGGCATTTCTTCCATTTCTTCTCAAATTGAAAGGACGTGATGAAGATGAAGCCTTGTATCACTGCAGCCCTGGGGGGCGGGGGGGGGACACGACACAAACTTCTCAGAGGTTGCCCGTTCCCCGGCTGCTCGAGGGCTGGCAATATAATGGATGCAGCAAACTCGGAACTGGGTCTGCAAAGCACCCTGTTTTAAAAAAAAACAACCAACAACACCAGCCAAACACAACGTTTTAAAGCTGACTCCGGCTGGCTCGTTTGGGCTGTGCCCCACGGCCTGCACCCCGCACCCCAGAGGTGGGGAGAGGGCACCTCCACACTTCCCTCTCTGCAGGGCGAGGTTTTCGGTTCCTCCTCTGTGCTTATAACCCGATGACACAAACACAGGCAGAGCTTTTAAAGCACAAACCCATCACCACTCGCACATTTACTCAGATATTAAAAATATCTGCAGTTCCGTAATCGCAGCATGGGCGGGGATTTCAGCGGGGAGGCTGATTTTCCCGGGGGGGAGCAGAGGCTCAGCCGTCGAGGGCGATGGGCATTAACACCAACACCGAGCTCCACCAGCCCCTCCTGGCGTCACCCCCCTGTGCCCGGCGCCTCAGGATGGGCTTCGCCCCGTGGTGGCCACCGGCACTCGCCAGCCTGAGGCTGGCACCTTGCTAGCCCAGCCAAAGGGCAGAAATACTGGTGTTCGCTGGCCACGGGGCCACCAGTCAGGCTAGCAGGTTGGAGTCAACCGGCCCCAGATGCAACTGTAAGAGGGGCTGTGGAAGAAAGGCGCCCCTGAGGCAGCGTTTAGCTCCGGACTTGGCTAGTCCATAATTACACTCTGCTGCCTGCCTGCATGGACCAGAGCTCACCGGGAGCACAGGCAGGCTGTGCTTACACTTGTTCCCCCCGGTGTCCCACGGTACCCATGTACATCCCATGTGCCACCTACCAGCTACATCCCATGTGCCACCTACCAGTGCAGGCTGCAGAGCCCGCTTGGGACACCCAGAAGCCACTGGGGTGACTCCCCTCTGCAGCTCCCCAGGGCTGCCACGTTATTTTAAACCAGTTGTAGGTACAATCTCACGTGTCTATTTAGGCAGGGGAACCAGCTGGGGACGTTTCTTGTCTCCAGTCACTCTTTTTCTCTCCTGTCCCCCTGTCCCTCCAGGAGTGCCGGTGCTGCTCTCTGTGAAACTCGCTGGAAACTGAATGCTTGAATTTATCCACCTGGGGAAAAAAAAAAACCAACAACACACAAACCCCAACCCTAAACCCCAATACTCAGCAGTTTTCCTCCGGAGTTGCTGAGTGGCTGCTGGAGGTGGGGGCAGGCTGGAAGGGCAGGCAGAAAACCAGTTAGACCCAGCAAAAACGTCCCTGTCCCCACCATCTCAGAATCGGTGCGTCCGGTCGCCGCTTTCGTGGGGGCAGCAGCCCTCCAACATGCACTAATGCTGCCGCTCCAAACGCTGTCACAGAAGGGATAAACCCAGCCTCCTCTCCCCCAGCCCACGGCCAGGGAGGGTCCTTCACCCACGCGCCGAGTGGGCTCTCCCCAGCAGCGAGGCGCTGGGGCTGGAAGGTGGGTGCCCCCTGCCCAGCATCCCACCGGGACACCTGGGCTTTTGCTGGGCAGCCAAACGGGGACTCTCCTCGACGTGGTGTTGCCTTTCGCTTGTACCAGACTGTGAGGGGCTGCTCCATCCGAAACAGAAGTGTGAAACGGGATAAGGAGCCAATTAGAAGCGGGTCAAAGCTGCCCCTGCAATTCTTAGAACTTGAGAGGAAAAGAGGGAAAAACCTCCTGCAGCAGAGATTTGATTATCAGCCTCTACATGGAGGAGAATCAAGCTCCCCAATTCCTGTAATTACCAACCCCCCAGTGAAGCTGGACATGGCTGCAGCTGTTACAGCACCAGAGCTGTATGTATATAAATATATATATATATTTATATTTACCTGTTCCCTCCCCAGCCCAGTGGTGTCTCTGGATTTGATGTGGATACCCCTCCCAGGACTCACCTGCACAAACTGGCTTTTGTCATCACACCCTCCCTGTAGCTGTTTGAGGTTCTCAAAGAGCAGGCTCCTCTCCCTTTTATCATTATTCAGAAGTTGTCAAGCATTTTGCTCCCATGGGTCTGTCAAGGCAAACACCCTCATGTATTTCAAGCAGCACCCTCTTCCTTTCCCCCCCCCCGTCCCCCCCGGGCAGTCCGTACACACAGACAGGCTGTGACCAGCCACTGCTTTCAAAACACAAGTCCAAGGCTCCATGAAAAACTTCTTCCCTTCCCTCTGAAGCTGAAGGAGTTGCAGAGCCTCTGGAAGGATAAGGCCTCGACTGCTGGAGTTTTTCAAACTACGCATCCCTTTGATCCCTTTCCCAATATGCAAAAAATACTAAAATTCTCTCCTGGATTTCATTACTCATAAAAAGACATGAAAGTGCAATTATTCCTTACTCATCAGCAGCGACCCACCAAGCCTAGCTCCGAGCTAGACCATTCCGGCTACTTCAAAAAAATTTCCATTTCCAGATTGCCCTGGCAGGTAGAACTGAGACTTTGCAAGCAGCTACAGCTGTGTGTGCTAATTGCTTTCCTCTAAATTATTTATGAGGCATTTTTGAGCGGTGAGCTCTCTCCCAGCAGCGTGTGCTAACCTTGGCATGGGCTGACGAACGGGTGGGAGCTCCATCCCCCTCTGAGGGGCAGAGGAACTGGCTCCGGAGCACGAGCACCCAACGGGGAGGTCAGGCTCTACCAGCTCCTTCTCCAGTGACCGCTCCATGGGAAACGCAGGCGTGAGCGGTGTGTCTGCACTGGAGCAGAGAACCCTGGAGACCCCCTAATTTTAGATGAGGCAGGACATGGGGTGGCAGTGACCTGCAGAGGACAATCCATTGCACTGGGGAGGGCTCTTCAGGCGCCGTGCCGGGGCTGTGAGATGCATTTAGGAAAGCTAGGAATCAGCAGGCTTCGATTCACCACCAAGGGGGCAACAGCTTTACCAGAGCAGTCTTACACGACACGTGCACTGACGGAGAACAGAGAACACGTACAGACAGTAGGAAATATTTATCATGAGCCACCACGTACCACTGCTTTTTCCTGGAGGGCTTTTCCGTGCCATCCAGCCAAAAAGGCCTTTAAAAGCTAGGGCTAAAGGTAACCACAGACCCTGGCAGTCGAATAAAAAAAAAAAAACACAGCATTCCAGGGGCCAGCAAATTATGTCAGCATTTTTCTCTTCCTTTTCAGATACAAATAGCTGGTGGGGAGAAGCAGTAGGAGCCAGACTGGCTGAAATAAAACTTCTCATCTTGAGCTGCCGGAGCTCGAGGAGGAGCAGCCAGAGGAATGAAGCAAAGCAGCCCCCCAGAATTACTGCTCTGCTCGCTCCTGGTGTGTTTATTGCCTCCCCACCAGGCCATGAGGGTCTCTGGGGGAGCAACCACGGGACATCTTCATGGCTTCCACAGCTGGGGTTAAGAACTACATTTAAAGGATTCCCAGCCAAACTGAGGGTGTAGCTGTGCGCCGGGTCCTTTCCTAAGCAGCGTTTTTATCCCGCCCATCCCACAGATTCTAAACAATTGGAATTTACCTTCTCAAGTGCTGGTTTATTCTCCGGGCGCCAGCAGATTCTCAGCGTTTTCTGCACAGAATTGTGCTGAGCCCAGGGACAGGGGTCAGGCGGAAAAGGGCAGGTGACAATGGTGCTCCTGGGAGGGGAGATGGCATTTCACAACCAGGTCAGACATCCCCGGACCCCTCTGCTCAGCACCACGGAGACATCACCTGAGCTGCTGGGGTCTGCAGAGGACCCTGATCCAGCTGTGTGGAAGGGCAGGAGGAGGAAGGCAGGAGGGCCCGTCATCCACAGAGCACCCAGAAGTTCCATTTCTCGACTCCCTGGCACTGGAGATGGCTCTTGGGCCACGTCCTCTTCGGTGGGTGGCACCTGGGAGTTGAAAGAAACGTCCCAGCTCCCAGCCTGCTGGGAGACCCCTCCCATGAGGTGTCTCCTATGAGACACCCCTCGTACTCCTGGAGGAGGACTCCTACTCCCATGGGGCAGCAGCCTGGGGACAAGGGAGCGGGTCCCCTGTGGAAGAGGAGGAGGAGGAAGGGGGGGGAAGAGGATGTTCCCAGGCACCCCTCACAGACGGGGAAGGAGACAGGACAGAAGGGATCTGTCTGGATCCGACAGCGACTCGCAGCCCAGCACAGGTGAGGCCAGGGAGTCATTCATGCCTCATTTCTCCCACCTGTAAATTATTCCTCCCCCTTCGTCCTCACAGGCACATCATTATGACTGCTCAATTAATTAACAGTTTAAAAGAGCTCTGAGACATTCAGATGGAAAAGAAGGGTTTTTTTCGAGTTTCTGCCTCTCCAAAGCTGCGTGCATAAACACTGCACTTACAGGTCCTTTGCTGAGGAAGAGGAATTACCCCCAGTTTATGGATGGGAAAGTTAAGCCACAGAAAGTTAAAGCCCACACTTTGAGAAACAGCCTCAGGTTCCAAGATCCCACCCTCCGAGCGCTCGGCGGCAAACAAACCCCTTCAGAGGGCTGAGCACTCCCACCCCCGCAAACAGCCCCCCGGGAAGGCGTTCACCCAAATCGGGGATCCCAAAGCTCAACCCGCTCTGGGAAACCCAAATGGGACCTTACCCAGGAAAACCTGAAGGGTTTCCACGCGAGAGCTTTCTCCACCACGTCACTCGCTCGGGTTCCACCAGAGCTTCAGCACCGCTTGGTGCCACCGAGGGGGCAGAGCAGGTGACGGGACTTTTGGAAGCATCTACTCCGTGTCCCTCCGGCACAGCGAGCTGTAAATAAACGTGTCACTGGAGTGAGAGTTCCCCTGGCCAAAACAATCAAAACTCACATAAAAATAGAATGCCGAAAGGAAATCTGACCGTTCTGCACTGTCATTATTTTTAACAGAAAACCCGGCTTCCTGTCAAAAACAAGAGAATAGACAATTTTCAGCCAGCTTTAATGGCAAGATCTTTTGAAATACTCAGCCATCTGTCACAGCGGGAGCGCTTGCTGTTCAGCCCTTCGGAAAAATCTGGCCCTTCTTTGGGAACGTGGAGCTTTTGAAACTCGGCTCTCAGCCCCCTCCGTAGGAAGCACTTCTCCCATGGAAGGTCCTGCTCTTTCCTGTCTCCAAGGGCTGTCCCCGGCGCAGAACCTGCCAGCAGAGCAGGGGGAGGTGGGCTTGCAGTGCGACACTGGAGAACTGCTCCCAGCTAGCCCTAAATCCAAGGACAAACCCCCGAAATCCCAAGTCCAGAACTAACTGTACTTTCATTTAATGTTGTTTACGAAAAACATTGCAAACATATTTTAGCAGACTTCCAAATGTCTGTAGCTCATGAAAATTGCTCACTGAACATTCCTTTTCCCTTAGAAAGATTTATTTCCTCCCTCCTCTGATTGTTCCAGTCCTTTCTCTTCCCTCTCTCACTGTTGCTGACACCTTGTCCCAGCCAAAGAGGGGGAAACGGAGAACTGCGGTCACCACCACCTGCTCCTCGCTCATAAAAGGTTGTTTGTAGCAGGACCCCAATTTGGGATGGAAAACCAGCTTCCAGGTGGGCCTCTCTGGGGTTAGTTACATCTGCTCTGCACAGGGAAATTCTGCAGCAGGTGAAGCACCTCCCACCTGGGACCAGCAAACAGAGGGTGCGATGCACAGAAGTGTCATCCCACCGAAAACACCCACCTCTGGAGCCTGCTCCGGCTCCACAGCACGAACATCTAAAGGCAGTGACTTTGCAGCCCCACAAAGTCGAGCTCTAACCCGGACATTTGCCCTTTCTTCTGCTCCTGGTGCATTAGAAGAAATGTTACTGGTCTCATTTTAACAGCTATAGATGAAATTCCTCGTGGTTCTCCGGGATAGAGACAAAAAACACGTTACTTTCAATGGAGCAAGACCTCCAACAAATCAATGATATATATAAGAACACTTTTCATTTCGAAAGTGGGCCAAGAGGCTTTGAAGTCACATTCATGGCTCCACACAATCCCTTCTGCTGCAAAGACCTCAGTAAAATCCTGGCTACATGAAAGTCAAGAGCAAAATTGCCACCAGTTTTCCTGTGAACGAGACTTCAGGCCATAAATCTACTCTGTAGAGGGTTTCCTACCAAATGTTGGGAAATTATTTTTTCCCAGAGGAAAAAAAACCTCAATTGTCTTATTGTATTTTCTTTAAAAAGCCGTACCCAAAGTTTTCATTTTAGATTGGGGTCAATCCCAATTAAAAATTTTCCAGTTCCCACACATGTCTTCCCGAAGCAGTGGAACTGTACTGGCTGACCCGCTCTGGCGCTAACCCGACTGACACACAAGAGCTTGATAATGCCAGGCAGTATGCTTTGAACTTCCCATCCCCACAAAACAAAACAAAAAAATTCAGCATATCAAGGTTCTTCTCCACCCCTCCCCACCCCAATTTTGGATGGAAATACACGTAGAAATACTGCAGCTTGTCAAAGGTGTTTTCAAAACTACAATTCACGCCGGCAATGGCTTCCACCTGGCACAGCCCCACCAAAGCTGAGAAGTTGCTCTGGAAGAATAAAGCATAATTGGGAACAGAATTTGGCCTGAAGAGCTCCATGTCCCAAAGAGCCCAACAGGACCCTCCCCTTGGCTCTGCTCGTGCCGTTTGAGGAGCAGCCCAGCGGAAGGCAGGGAGGGATCCGTGCCTGACAGCTTCCCGGAGTCCGGGGAACTCTTCGGAGACGTGACCCCAATTCTCTGGCTGCTGGATTTCCAACAGAGGAGTCTCTCAAAAATGATGCTCTCCAGGGCCCCAAGCTCTTCACCCTTAACCTTTCTGAGTGGCTGAAGAATAGCCAGCCTGAACTACAGCAACGACAGCAAACGTCCACGCACTACAGCTCAGCAGCCTCTGCAGGTGCCGAAACCTTACGAACTCACGGCCGAGCCCTCGTTCAGCAGGAACTGAAAGGACCCTCAGCACTTGCTTAAGGTTAAGCACAAGCTGAAACGCATGGCTGAACAGGAAGGGCCTGAGGAATTATGCAAATGCTTAGATGACTCCGGGTCCAAATATGAATTACTTTAGAAGATAGAGAAGCAAGCAGTGCAATTTAATCATTTTTATCTCCTCACCAAGAATGCACGGGTTCTTACAGCCAATATTACAGCATCCTCTGCTGCTGCCAGAAGCCAAATGACCTATTCTTTAACAGTCGAGCTCTCCTCATTTTCAGACTGAAGATTAGTCCATTTATGCTGCACGGTGGCACAGAATGACAATTTCCCAACGCGCTGCTCCGCTCGCCTCTTCCCTTCCCTCGCCCTCTCGGCCCCCCGCTCCCACTCCCCGTTGGCTCTCCCGACAATAAGGTGCTGCCGCTTCTAATCTCGGATCCTGCGCTTTCTGGGCCGCCGGCGGGGCGTTACCCACCGCCACGGAGCGCCCAGCTGTGTCTGACCTTGAATCGAAACACACTCCGGGAAAAAGAAAACAACCACCCCGCGGAGATAGAACTTATTCATATTAACAGTCTGCGTTAAGGGTACGACGTGAGCCGGGCACCTCGGTAAACTGCTGAGTGAGACCCCCCCTCCAGCCGCCCCCCCCCGCGGGAATGGCAGTGAGTCTGGGGGATAATCCCCGGGAACGCCACGGCAGAACGCCAGTGCGGTACCACAGGGCATCACCCCCCTCCACGAGCTAGAGAGAGGCCCTGTCTCACTGAGTCCTCATGGTTGGAAGGGACCTTTCAGGTCATCGAGTCCAACCACAAAAATATTTTATTATATTTGGTTATTTTAACCAAACCAAACCAACAACCAAACAAACCCCACAAACAGACCCAACCCAACAGCCCCAGGCACCAGAGCGTGCCCTGAAGAGCCACATCTACACATTTCTTAAATCTCTCCAGGGATGGTGACTCCAGCACCTCCCTGGGCAGGCTGGTCCAGGGCCTGACCACCCTCTTGGTGAAGTCATTCTTCCCAAGATCTAATCTGAGCCTCCCCTGCCCCAACTTCACACCATTCCCTCTGCTCCTGTCACTATTCCCTTGGGAGAAGAGGCCAACCCCCACCTCTCCACACCCTCCTCTCAGGGAGCTGTAGAGATCTCACCGTGACCTGAGCAGAAATGGGCAGGAGAAAGGGGAGAGCGATTAATGAACTCTGCAACCACCAATGATGGTTGGTACAGTACAGTCACCACGGGAAGACATACAAAAGGGCTTACTGAGAAAACATCCCAATTTAGACTGCTCAGCTCCGGGGAGTGCTTCCCAACAAAATACAGAGTATTTTACTTCTAGGTCACTGGTTTCCATCTGGCCTCCAAGGAGAAAAGGCCTGGGAGCTGCCGGGGGTGTGAGAGCAGAAGTGTGGGTCTCAGCCTGGGAGAGTGCAGGGCACAACCCAAGTATTTGTGATTCCTGAGTGTAATAAACCTAAAAATTCAGGCTGTGGTTCAGTGACACAGCCAGCCCAGCTCTAGGACTCCCAGGACAAGGGGCTGCTGTGATGGATGCACACAATTCTGCCGGTTCCAGCTCGTCTGAAGCCCTCTGGGTGCCGGGGCAGAGCAGGCAGCGCGATGCTTTTTGCAGCCAGAGGAGAAATCCAGGCTGTGTGTGCCAAAGAGCTCAACAGGAACGGGGTGTGTGTGTGTGTGTGTGTGTGTGTGTGTGTGTGCCCGCAGCTCTCCCAGATCCACAGGGGGGTCTCCAAACCACGGTCACCCTGGGGTGGGTGCCAGGGAGGAGCAGGCAGAGCAGCGCTGCTGGTGCTGCTGGTGCTGCTGGTGCTGCTGCCGGCCACTCTCTGGACGGGACTGAGGATGCTGCCTACAGCCCTGCCCGTCCTGGGAAAGGGTGGAGGGTGGCAGGTGGGCAGCGAGTGGCCCCGGACACACAGAGCCACACGGGCATTAACCGGCATCACTGGCGAGGCTTTAGATGCCACCCTCCCTGCTGGCACCAGCGCCCTGCTCATCAGCGCTCCGCTCGTTTAAAGACTTTAAAGAGAGCAGGGAATTAGGAGATTAGAGCGACGTGCTGCCGCCTTTGATAAGCCTGAAACCAGGAGCCGTGGCTGTGTTAATCCTGCAGCAGTAAGACAGAAAAGGGCGATTAACTGCAGCAGCAGGAACGGCCCAGCGCAATCTGCTTTCCCAGGGAATTCCTCCGTGGAAGGATGGGTCACAGGGCACACCTGCAAAATGCATCCAGGCGTTTCTGTCTGCACCGTGCCCACAGCCTGGGCTCCAACAGATGGCTGGCCAAAGGATTTCTTTTCCTTTCATTTTATTTTTGGGTTTTTGTTTTTTTTTTTGAACACAGAGGAGCAGAGCAAGCCTTCCTGCCAACAGGGTAGTGAATGCAGAGCATTCAGAGGAAGAGGTGACCTTGATTAGTGTCTAATAAGTAGAAAGCGGTTGCTTTTCAGCACATAATGAAGTAGGAACGTTCTGCCGCGGTCTGCCAGAGCTCTCGGGGCTGCCCTGATGGATGCTGTTGGAGATGCTGCCCACACTGTCTGTGCTTCAGGCACCAGCCGATCCTCGCTCCCTCCACACGTGGTACCTCCTGCTTCACCGCAAGAGCGCCGTTAGAGAAGGCCAGGGATTTCTCTTTACATAACGTGCCATCTTTTAATCAGCAGCATGAGCATCAGGGCAGCTCCACCTGGTTTGTGCCTTCAGACAGAAAATATAGATAGCTTTGGGTTTGATTCCTTATTTTCTTCCTTGTTTCCCTTTAAAATGATGATTATATCCTGTAAGCAGTGCCCAGCCCTCACTGCTGATAGCAATGGAGAGGAACGAGCAGCCCTGCAGATCAGAGAAGATGACATTCTGGATCCACTGATATCAAGGGACAATATCCTTGCTGAGCCTTCCCCTTAGAACTGGGCACGTTTGGGAAAGAAGCCAGAAGAGGGTGGATTAGCTGACGTGAAGGCTTGGGAAGGCAACACCACCATAAAGGGGCTACTGAAAATGGAAAGGGGCTAATGTGGGGGTTGAGTGTATCCATCAGGCCTCGGGACATGGGGCATGAACAGTATTGGCATCACTTGCTGGGAATAATAATAAAATTGGGCTGATGACATAGAAGGAAAAGCGGTACCTCTTCCCTGTGTGTGTGTGTGTGTGTGTGTGTGTGTGTGTGCAGGGAAATGGGGGGGAAGATTCTGTGCCTCTCAGGGGTTTCTAAAGGCAGAAAGCTCCAGCCTGCACTTCCAGTAGGTAACTCTGCTTTAATCCTGAGCTCCCGCTCTTCCATTTCAGGTTTTTACCTGGACAGCAAAATGTTAAGCTGTTAGCATTAAAAAAGAAGAAGAACACCAGTTAAAATAGTTTTAATTTTAAAAAGAAGAAACTTCTTTATAGCCACATAATCAGTTAAAACTTGCCTGTGGTGTTATGTCCATGTGCCAGGTTTCCTTAGGGATCCACTTGCATCTGCATAATCATCTATTTTAATTATGTGATGCCAGGGAGTGTGTGATACTGTGCAGGAGTAAAAAGACATGGAGATGAAGGTGGGGCAGAAAACTGAGCGGCCACATCTCCATCAGCAGAAATGACAGTTGCGTGCGGTCACGTGCACGGGGTGGGGAGGACAGTCATGTGAAGTTACTTCCTTTATGTCCCCAAAATAAATTCCTTCAGTCCCGTGTGAGGCAGATTCTCCCTCTTCTGCCCCACATCTCAAACCCAGTGTCCTTTCCTGCTCTGGACTGTGCCAGGGCTTCTGTCTTCTCTAGGCTGTGACCCCAGGCCTCTGCCATTCCAGAAGCCCCCACCTCACAGCAAACCCACAATTTGTCCACTCCCCGTTGCCATTTATACATATATAAACATGGGCATTATGTTTGAAAGTGAGATCAGGAACTTTTGGCATCAGAAAAATCCCAGATCGCTCTTTTCCCAACTCTGCAAGGTTCCTGTTTCTAACCCAACTTGCAGTCAAATAGGTCCCATGGAGGTGACACAAAGCACCAGGCTCATTCCCATCAGCCAGGGAAGAAGGACCTCCAGGAGCAAGTCAGAGAGGGCTCAGGAGAACGAGGCCAGAGGAGCAGCACGTGCTGTTTGTCACTCCAAGCCAGAGTCAGGACGGCATCTCTCCCTGACGGATGCATCCTTTCTCTTTTGCTTTTCTCCCTCAGCAGCTCCTGCTCTCTCCCAGCACCTCTCCAGAGACCAGCACGGACACTGGAACGTTCGGTGGCAGCAGACATCCCTCAGCCATTTCCCAGTGACCCTGCTGAGCTGCTCCAGCCCCTCTGCGCTGACACAGAATGTGTAAGGATGGATTCTTAGGTCTCTTTCTGGAGGTGAGTCCCAGCGAACGACTCCACCACCTTGGTGTGCAGGGCAGAACTCTGCAGCTTGAAAAAACATGTTGGGGGTCACTTATGATTTCATAAAGAAGGATTTAATGCTACCAAGGTGAAAAGATGATCCTGAAAAGGGGTAAAATATATTGAACAGGGAAAACAGCGCTAATGTGCTGCATAAAGAACACACTCTGTGCAATCACCACCAGAGAGGATATGGATAAGCAGTTCTCAAGGGAAAAGCCCCTCTATCTCATTAAACAGCTGCTTCACTCCTGCTTTCCTTCCCTGTTCAACTCTTCACCTTTAATCTGCAGCACACACCAGGAATGCGGAGCTGCCCAGGGCCTCCCTTATCAGCTGGGGATAAAAGGGAGAGATGGAGAGGATGGATGGATGGATGGGCTGGGATTTCTCATTACAGACTGGCAGACACCGGGTGCCCGGCGCAGACAGGCTAAAGAGCTGGAGACCTAAAGACTTGCTTATCTTTAAAGATTTGGAGGAATACTGGTGGAAAATAACAGGTGAGCTTCCGCAGAGGAAAGGAAGAAGTGCCACGGTGTCCACACACAGAGCTGTGCTGCAGGGGCTGGGGACAGCCCGGAGATGCCATTGCTCCCCCCCCTGAGGACAGAGCACCCCCCCAGTGCTGGCTGAGGACATGGGAAAGGAGCACATCTCCCCATGGGGATGCAAAAAAAGAGCACCTGTAGGTATAAAGTCTGCAGGGAATGTCCTCCTGGGCTTGGTGACTGCCTCATGGCCTGCAGAAGAGGATTTTGGTTTTCCCCGAGGCCAGAGGGACCAGCAGAGCACTGCTGAGCCCCCGCCGCAGGCTTGTGCCCACAGAGGAGCCCAGGGCCCCCCCGGCCCGCTCTCTGCCTTCTGTCTGGATAAAGCACAGAGAAGACAGCTTGGTCAGAGCCTCCCCTGCCCTCCCCTCCCTGCTGCCACCATGGAGCTCCCTCCCCAGCCCTCTGCCCCGCTGGCACCTCCGCAATTCGGCATGGCGGTGATGGACGGGGGGGCAGAGCCCGGCCGGGGGGAGGACAGAGGCAGGGCTGGCCCGGGCAGTGCCGCTGTGTCCTCACCTGCCCTCTGCACTGATCAGAGGAGCGATGGGAGCGAAGAACTCAATTGCATTTGCTGTCTGGAGGGACGGAGGGCTGGGGGAGGCAGGGATGTAATTATGTGATGATGGCACCGCATAGCGATGGGGGAATGGCCCTCGGCACCTCCTCGCCCGGCAACGAGGGAAACGGAAAGAAGGATGAGGAAATGTTCCAAGTGCTTCATCCTGCATCAATCACACACCGTGCCCTTCTCTCACCGAGTCCCCGGGGAACGGCACGGGAACAAGAGAAACGAGGGGAAGTTCACAGTTGCCTAAATCTGCAGGAGAGAGGTGTCAGTGGCACACAGAGTGCTGCAGCTCCCACATAAACTCACGGGCAGGTTTCCAGCAAGGAACAGGGAGCTGAACCCCCACACGCTCCGCAGTGAAAGGCTGGAGCAGCCTTTAATCAGGCTCCTAATGGGCCTTTCCCTCTGCTTCAACATTTGTCATTTGGAGAAAGCAACGGCAGATTCCCACATGAGAAGTAACATTCAGGACATAATCAGGTCTCTTTGAAAAGGGACAGTTCTGAATTCAGTCATAAATGTTTGATACTATCGCCTGCCAAATTTAGCAAACGCTTGTAGTGAGGACCTGTATTTATTAAATTACCACCTTCACGACAGAAGCTCTCGGGAACGCATTGCGCTCAATCTGCCGAGAGCTTGTTCTGCTAATGAGGGCACGGCCCATCTTTTCCAAAACACCACTTCCAAAACAATGGTCCAGTTTTGACGTTACGGCCGTGGCTGCCTGGCGCTGCCGGAGGAGCTGTCATGGAGATTCCTCCCATTGACTCCCAGTTCCCTTTCATCTAGGGCCTGTCTTATGCCATGGCAGCCCAGAGCGGTGACCTGGGGCTCTGCTCCGCTCCTTATCTCCTGACATGTGGACTAACTTACAAATGCAGGTAATTAGTAAAAGATGTTTCATGACAAATTATCCTAATGGAATTGTAATGGTTAAATTAACGTCTCGGGGTCAGTTCTGAGGTCCCTCGTTGAGGGTGATAGTTCAGAATGCAAGCTGTCAGGCTCGGGGAAGTATCTTGTTTCTTTTAATAAAGCACTTCTTTTGCATGTGAAAAGCCAAGGACACAACCACCCAGATAGGGCCGGATCCAAGGGAAACAATCTGGCTGGCAGTTTCTGGATAAGGCAGAAACTCTCCCCAGTCCTGCCCCCAAACCTCCTCCCGTCGGGGAGACACCCCCAGAGCAGAGCCCGGGGAGGGATCAAAGCCCACAGCCCCGCGCTGCTCTCCCCTTCCACCTTCCAGCCGAAAATTCCATCTGACATCTTTCTTCAGGGAGGAAGTTAATTGTGCAAAGTCAAACAGTCCAACATAAATTAAACAGATAAATCACGTCCTTCCCCAGGAGGAGCCAGCGAGGCTCTCCCCAGGGGCTCCTCTACCAACGGAGCTGCTCGGTACCTCTCACCCCACGGCTGGACAAACGGCCAAGGCAGGGACAACAGAGAGAAAACCTCGTTCTGCAGTTCTGTCCATTCCCGAGCCTCCAGCACTGCCTGCAGTTCTGGTCACCCCACCTCAGGAAGGGTCACCGAGCCAAGAGGAGCAGCGAGAACATCACAGGTGCCAAATGGCCCCACATCTGAGCAGGCTTCATGGAGGAGGACTCACCCGCTCATCAGACCTGCAGCTGGGCTTGGACAGGGCTGAGGGATCCAGTGTGGAGTGGGGTGGAGAAAGCAAACAGGGAATGATTACTCTTTGCTCCTTTTAATGAAAAGGAAACACTTTTCACACAATGGTAGACGAATGCAGAAGTCACAGACAGAGAACCCAAAGGAAGAAGTGGATTAGATAAATTGACAGGACTCCACCAGCAGCCGTTACATAGAGCAGTGCAGGTACAGCCTGGAGCTCAGCAACTGCTCCAGAAGCTGGAGAGACACGTCAGAAAAAGTACTTGTTTCAGTCCCCTGTTTTATGCTCTTTCTTGTGGTTCCAGCACCGTGCTTGCTGGGACAGGACACTGGGCTGGACAGGACTTTGGTCTGACCCCACGGAGCCACTGCCAGCACCTGACCTTGGGTCTCCCCTCATTGCAGACAACTAATTAGTCCCACCTAAAGTTAATTCTGCTCCCCTTCAAGGGCAGCCCTGACCTCTGATGGCCTCTGAAGGACCAGCTGGGTTTTCTGAGAGCTCCTGCCCCGGGTTCCAGGGGTGAGGGGCAGGGGTGGGTACGTGAGGACATGTACGTACACACAGGACAGGAGTGTGGTGGGGTCCCCACTCACAGCCTTCATTGCTGCTCCAAGCACAGGCTTTGATCTTTCCTTTCCCAACATAAACAGAGCAGAGCACACATTTACAGACCTTCCCGGCTGAAACGAGCCACTCTGCTCCCTGCCCGGGCAGAGAACCAGGCAGCGAATGACACCAGACAGCTGTTGGCTCCAGCAGTGAACCCACACAAAAATGGGTAAAATGGCAAAAAGCACCGTAGAGGGACCCCTAGGACCTTCTCTGCTCAGATACCACTCCAGAGCCAGCTCCGGCAGGTTCTGCACCCTCTGCTGCTGGTCATTCACCTCTTGGAACTGGGATCGCTTGATTCAAAGTCACCTTTTAGTGACTTTACAAGTTCACCTTTAAAATTTAAAGTTCACCTTTAAAAAAAACACGAATCCATGGTAGAAGAACGTGCTGTGATTTGGTACCGTCTGCTTGGTCTTCTGCCTGCTGGGCAAATACTGCCCTCCTCAGTCCCACAGCGACAGCACGAGATGGGGACAAGGGTGTCCCAGCACGGTGACACTTCCCGGCTGGTGGCACTGCCCACACGTGCCCTTCCACCGGCTCCATCTCGTGGTGGTGTCTCCCTCCGGGGGAATAGAGATACCCAAGAAACCCCCCGCCCTCTAGACCCCTCACAGGAGAGCAGGGCGAGCTCTCTTCCCGCATGTCAGAGTCCCAGCAGCTGGAGAAAGGAGGTGGGGGGGTCCCTTGGGCTGGGCAGCACCAGGTGAAACGACCCAGCTCCAGTTCCTGCTGGGAGCCGTGTGCTGGAGCTCTGGGGGTCCCAGGCATCGGGCAGGAGGACGGTGCTGTCATTGCCCCTCTCATCTCCCAGCTTCCAGAGGCCACAGCTCCCAGGGAAGAGTGATGGCCCCAACCAGCACCTAGCTGGTTCTACCTTCATGCAGGTGCAGAGTCACAAACCAGACCTTCTGTGCTTAAAATGAACATTAAATTATCAGGTAGACATCAAAGGGAAAGAATTACTGTTAACTACACTTACTTTTTTTTTTTTTTTTCTCAGGAGTAGAACTGCAGGAATGGAGAATTCACAAAATCACAGAATCATCTTGGTTGGAGAGGACCTCTGAGATCACCGAGTCCAACCATACACACACAGAAACCCCTACAATCTTGGCCACTAGAGCATCAAGTGCACATCAATTTGGGTATTGAATGGGGATGTGAGGCAGGGGTTGTGGGATGGCAGGAGGAATAAGCCAAGACCAACAAACACCCATTGAGGGCCTCGAATTTCTGTACCTTTCATTTCCCTGATTCCTGGCTCGTGGTGTTCATACCTTATTCCTACAAGCATCAGGACAAAACGACAGATGCAAACGCAACAATTTCCCCCCCCAGCCAAACCCGGGATTTAGAAGGCCATTAACAGCACCAAGCTGAATTCATTACACTGTGCTCCCTTGTAAATATGCATCTGCACCCTGGGTATCTGTTCATACACATGAAATAGAAACAAGTAGTAAACATAAAAACAGGAAACGAGAGCCTCGTGTTATTACTACACTACAGCTCTTGTTCTTTATGGGAGAGCTTTTAGCATTAATAGCTAGAAGAGCATACACACACGTCACAAGGCGCTCGGAGAGGACTAATTAAGTTCTGCTGGTTTCTATTACAGAGATAGGGCTATTTGGACCATGAAGATAAGACAGAAATAAGTGAATAATGATTCACCTTTAGCATAAGAACAAGAAAATACTTGCCATTAGTGGAGCAGTACCAGCTGTTAGCTCTGGAGAGCATATTTGTATTCGTTTGAAAAGTCTGTAGGTGAGGAGGATATTTCAGCCTCAAGTATCCTCATCAGACAGGGACACACGAGCTGTATTTCACAGCACGTTTGTAAAGTTAATGCTTGGCAATGTTGTGTCTTGGTATTATTGTACAGAAGTGATAGAAGTATGGTGTTATCACATATATTATGTATTGCACAAACCCGGTGAATATAAGAATTCATTTGAAAATGGATCATCAATCTACTCTTGTCTAGTAACGATCCCCAATCGTGCTGTGAGGGAGCCAGCAAGCAAGGCTGGCCAGGGCTCACCCTTGTAGAATGCTTAATTAATGCTAGCAATAAAGGCTAATAGATACTTACCCGTTTGCTTCCACTGCACAAAGATACAGGTATTTCCTAGAATAACTTTGGCACTTCCACGTAGGATGAAGGTAATTAGAATCCCAGGGGACAGAGGAGAGGGCAGCTCTGGAGATCCAGCCCAACCTCCCACTCAGAGCTTCTGCCAGCCCCAGAGCAGGTCAGCCACGGCTTGGCCTCACAGCGTCTTAAAAGCACAAAACCAGGTTTCACAGCCACTTTGGGTGACCTGTTCCAGCACTACACCACCTTCCCGAGGAAGAAATTGAGCACAAAAAAGTTTACAGAGAGTTATAGTATCTTTTAAAAGACTAATGAGGGTCAACTAAGGTTTGGTCTTATGAAAGAGACTGTCTCTCCCTAAAAGTCTTGTCTCACTGAACTCCCACAGACAGAGTGAAACCTGATTAAAGAATAGTCTTTAATCGGCCTAGCCCTATTTTACCCCCAAGCACCTAATAACATGGAATATTTCAGTCTCTCACCAGGGAATATATACTCGAAATCACCGTCTGACGGTGTGAAATGTTCTGGGTTCTCTCTGATGGCAGGAGAGCCAAGGTCACTCAGCTCCACAGGACACCCAAACCAAAGCCAGGAGCTGCGTCCCGGTTCCCTTGCACTGCTTGACCGAGTTAACCACAACATCACTTTATTGTTTCTCACTCTTCTCTTCCCACCAGGTACCACAAAGGTAACTCACAGAAGGTCGAACCAACCCTCTGAGGGCAGCAGAGTCCTTGGCATCATGCTCAGTGATGACAGCATTTGCCAAGGATGTGAAATGTAGCCTCTCCCTACTCTACCACCTGAGAAAGGGGCATGCTTTAGTCACTGTGAGCGTGGAGCTCCCCAGGACCTGTCTGTCACCTCTGTGGCTTCATCTCCACTCAGACACAACCTGCAGCTCCTCCTGGAGAAGGCAAAACAGCCCCCGACTGACACACGCTGACTTCGGATTTCTGTAAGATCCCAACGGTGCCACTGGAACCTTTAGGAAGGGCTCAGTCTTTAAGGAAACACCTAAAAATGACAATAGGGGTGGCAAAAGCAGGCTCCAGCGTGTATATTTACACTCCTAAGATGGGTCAGTTGGGATGTCGTTGAGTGTCTCCCCTGAGGAGTAGAAGACCAGCCAGGTCCCTGTGCTCGCTTCCCATTGTTTCATTCCCTCTTGCTGTTGTGCCGCAGCCTCAGGAGCTGACGTCGTGGAAGTGGGACTTACTCCGTGAACGGGACCCCCCGAGCCCCCGCCGAGGCGCTGCTCTGTACCTGCAGACCCCCTCTGTTCCCTTGAGGGATGGCTGAGGGGCACTGGGCACCGCTGCTGTCCCTTACCCCCTCCCGCGGTGCCCTCGCTGCGGCAGCACAAACATTTACCCAGGGCAGAGGGGGGAGAGGGGCTGACAGCAGGAGATTAAGCTGGGGGGGGGTTTCTCAGGGTTCTTCAGCTGTCAGACAGAAGCCACAGAGTGATGCCTATTGTTTCTTAAAGAGTAATTACTTCTGATTGCTTCCGTGTACACTAATTTGTCTTGATCCGGGATGGCGGCGTAGCCCAGAGCTGGAGATAACCGCCTCGCCTCGCCTGGGACAGGTCTCCTGCTTGTACCCACGCTGGTTTGTGCAGCGTTTCATCTTGGCAGCTTCTTTTTGCACACCCACCGTGCAGCTCCGCAGGGTGCCCAGGGCGAGGAGGGTCCAGGACCTCCCATGGGTCGGGATGGGGCTGGCTCCTCGGGCAGCAGCATGGCTGGAAGACCAGGCTGAGGAGACTAGAAACAGCCGGTTTCTGGAAAGGAACAATGAAACCGAAGAAATGAATGAAGAATGACAGGACTGGAATTGCCAATTTTCTACTCTTGCTCTCTTACATTCCTATATACATTCTATATGCCACTACCTGAACCCACTTCCACACCTCTGAAGAGCCTTTTGCCCATTTCATACAAAGAATTTCTCCCAGTAGCTCCAGGGAGGCAGGAATGGGGAGACAGAAAAACTTCCTAATTCACAAAATTGTTGGAAACGTCAGAATCCGCTCTGGACCCCAGGCCAGCTCTTCTTCCTCAGGGAGGGCACAATTATCTGGGCTTGTTGGGGCTTGGGAAACCCTGGGCCATTCCTCCTCCTGAGGGATCTCTGCAGGAACCAACGGCCCCGCTTTGTCAGCACTTTGTGCCCCTGGTGCAGGCAAACAAGGAAAACCCAGAAATTTTGCAAAACTGAAAGCTGAGCAAAGCATTCAGGTTCGGTCACTCAGGGTGTTTTGTTGTCATTATTTTTAAACATTTTGTTTCTATTTTAATATTTTTTTTCATTTAAATTTTCTAATCTCCATTTTCTTAAAACTTTAAAGTAGAAAGTGACTTCAATTGAAATAAAACCACGAAAATTTCAGGTTAAAAACGTCAAAACCTGCAGTCATGCACATTCTGGAGAAGCAGTTCCGTGCTTTGGCTGAGTTAGAAGGGGAACGGAAAACGATCCTGGTTTATTAATCAGTCATTTTTGAAAAATTCATGTTTTTCCGAAGGGAAACACAGCAAAACTAAAAAGCTCATGAAAGAATCCCTGCCTGGCCCTACCCAAGAGCTCCCGGTGGGTATCCCCCAGTGACACCATCTCCACAGCCCAGACCACGGCTGGTGGCAGCGCCTGCGGGACCCGCCGAGGACTCCTGGGTCAGACCCGCGGGGTGGGAGCGAGGGGCCACGGACCATCGTGTGCCCAAATCTCACCTCTCTTCCAGAAACACCAGGGGCAGAGAGCGAGCACTGCTCTAGCTGATTTCCACCCCTGGCACCCCTCAGGTTCCCCTTCACAAGCCGTAACCCCCCCTGCTGATCCCCTCCTCTGACAGGTCTGAGCTCTGTCTCTTCACTGCGCAGAGCGAAGGAGCTTCACCCCCTGCGGCAGATTCGTTGTGACCCGAGGAAAAGGATGCTTACCCAAATTCCCTCTGGGGTGGGAAAATTACTAGAATTTAAGATTTGGGAGGTGTGGCTAAGAAGTTTGTCCTGAGGAAAAGAACGTTGCCTTTGCCCAAAAGCTACCAGCCTGTGGCTGTTCCCAGCTGCCCACCCCTCAGCTCAGGTAATGGGGGTGGCACCACTCCTACGGCTTTCCCACCAACCATTGCCCCATGTGGGCACGTTATTTACTGATGGTTCCCTTCTTAGAATTGTGGCACCTGGCAAGTTATCTGAGGAGTCCGTTCCCCCGCCCCAACCAGGGGTTTGCTTGCATCGAAATTACTGTTTCCCCCCAGCCACAGTGTCTCTTGGCAGGGAACGGGGACGCTGCCCCAATGTTCTCTCACCGTGACCAGAGCTAACAAAGCTTCTGTCTGACCTGTCCCAAGTTGTACTCTCGTTATGCTCCACCAGCGGGTCACAGCCACGCACCCCCACCAGCGCAGGTCCCAGCAGGGAGAAATCTCAGCCCCCCAGTGCCCAGAGAAGCAAAGAGCAGAGCCTGTGCCTTGTGCAGGGAGATTTTTGAGAAGCTATCTCCGCGTGTATGGGCACCTCCAGTGTCATCAGAGCAAACTCCTAATACCCAGCCCCAGTCCCACAGGATGGCTCCCATGCACAGCACCCACGCTGTGGCACTCCCAAAGCGGAGAGTATTTCAGGGCAACTTCGGGTATCCACTCTGAAAATTTTGCTAAAGGAGCAAAGAAGCTACTCTAGCTTATGCTCATGAAAGCATAAAAGGAATCTCAGGTATAATTTTTAGTAAATCCATCTTTTTCCATCTACAACTCAAACACGAGATTTAATTTTCCACTGGACATTGCTTTAGAAAGTTTTCTGAATTTTAAAGCAATAAAAATAAAGACCCAGATGTGGCCAGTTCTTAAAAGAACCTATAGAAAATAAAGGTAGAGAAAATAATTAAAAATAAATGTGTATTTCTTCCGGAAAACAGTATTTCCAGATTTGAATTATGCATTGTGAAATAAAAAGAACACAGTAAATGTCTCTCCTCATCTGTGTGGGCTTCAGGATAAAAAGAACTGATAAATAGGCCAAGATAAAAAACCAAGCGGATGCTGGGGCTTGGAAGCCTTGTTTTGTGTTATAGAAGCCATAATGTAATAAATCAGCATTAACATAAACACATTTACTCCTCCTCTCCAGAGCTATTAATTGTTTCGTGTTATCAATAAAAACGTAAAATTACTGATGGCACTTGATTTTCTTAAAGCAGCCCTGAAGTCACTCCATCGATCTCAGCCGAGCTCCCGGGGAAGGGCTTAGACCCTCTGTGTCCGTTTAAACACCTCCGGGACGCGCCCTCCCATGAGATCCGTGCCACCGCTTGCCATTGTCAGTGGTTCCCAGCACAGCCCCACCAGGAGGTCATTTACCAGCTCCTTACGCTGCAGTTCATCACAACCTTCCCCACTCCCCTCCACAGCTGCAGGAAATGCCCGGCTGATGGCCCAAGCCATCCAGTTCCCTGGGGCTTCTGGAATAATCAAGACCCTTGGGATCATCGAGTCCAACCATCCACCCTACTCTGCAAAGTTCTCCCCTACACCATATCCCCAACACCACATCTCAATGACTCTTAAA
>JAOTQQ010000052.1:535168-597741 GCA_026546715.1 Gallinago undulata
TCAGCCTCCTCTTCCTCAAACTAAACAGTCCCAGCTCCTCCAACTGCTCTTCATCCGATTTGTTCTCCAGGCCCTTCACCAGCTTCTCTGCCCCCGCTCCAGCCCCTCAATGTCTCTCTTGGATTGAGGTGCCCAGACCTGGACACAACACTCCAGATGTGGTGTCACCAGTACTGGGTACAGGGGGACAGCCACCTCCCTCCTTCTGCTGGTCACACCATTTCTAATCCAAGCCAGGATGCCGTTGGCTTTCTTGGCCACCTGGGCACACTGCTGGCTCATATCCAGCCGCTTGGCAATGAGAACCCCCAGGTCTTTTCCTGCCAGGCAGCTCCAGCCACACTGCCCCAGCCTGGACTGGGGCAGGGGGTTATTGTGGCCCAAGGGCAGGACCTGGCACTTGGCCTTGTTGAAGCTCATCCCATTAATGTTGGCTCAATGATCCAATCTATCCAAGTCTCTTTCCTGGCAGGTGACAGTGGTGAGCCTGGCCAGTCACACCAAAATCACCCATTTACCCACCCAACCTGCCCGCTCCTCTGTAACTCTGACTCAGGCACCCAGGGGTGGGCAGGGGTGATAATTGGTGGCTGTTGGGACCAGAGAGAATCAGAGAATCACAGAATTGCCCAGGATGAAGGGGACCCTTCGGATCATTGAGTCCAACCATAAACCCACCACCAACCCATGTCCCTCAGCACCACGTCTGCCTGGCTTCTAAACCTCCCCCCCCGGGGATGGCAACTCCACTCTCCCCTGGGCAGCCCCTTCCAAGGCTTCACAACCCTTGCAGCGTAAAATTGTTCCCGATTTCCAGCCTGAACCTCCCAGCCCCCCCTGCTCATAGAACCATAGGGTGGTTAGAGCCGGAAGGGACCTTCCAGAGGTGGGATATTTTTCCTCTTCTGACAAAAGCAGCATCAGCAGAAACTCATTTTCCTCCAGCCACGGTTTGCGCAGCCTGGGAAACTGCTCTGAAGCACTTTGGCAACAGGTGACCATTATTCTGCCAATATAAGCCCGCGAGGGAGCTCTGCCCCCGGCGCTCAGCCCGTCCAGGAGCCCCGTGGACAGAGGGACACAGCCACCAAGGAGGGACACAGCCACCAAGGAGCTGCCTCGCTCGCGGGGGACTTCCCCCAACACAACAGATGCCGTCCCTCGGCTCAGCCCCTGGCACGGGAACGCTATCCTGAGGAACTGCAGGAGTCGGCGCTGGAACAGCCAGCCGTGAAAACAGACAGAAAATGTAAACACGTCTGTCCCCATGCCCCATAAAAATTAACAACATTGCACTGAATAAACACTTTCTTAAAGTTTCGGGCAAAAACATATATTCTTAGAATGATTTATAATAATAAAAAAAGTTAATTTTTCCCACCAAAGACAAAACCTTAAGCTAAGTGATTCTGACAAGAATCCAGTTTTCCACGGAAAACCATGATAGACTCTCCCCTAATAATAACAACGAGAGCCACCATCGCCGGCGTGCTAGAGAGGGGGCAAGAGAAGAGCATGTTCTCCAGGGGAAGGGGAAGGAGAGGCAGCGCTGCCCAGACACGGAGCTGGGATCGGGGTTTGATGTGCCGATGGCAGCGCTTCCCGAGGGAGCTGGGGCCGGCACGGAGCACCCTGGGTGGCCTGTCAACACCCCCGGCTCTCACCCACAGAGCTGTCGGGAGGGAACCCCCCCCAGACTGCAGCAGGGGGAATTTCAATTCCAGTTTGATGAATTTGCA
Organism: Gallinago undulata; assembly: GCA_026546715.1. NCBI lineage: Eukaryota > Metazoa > Chordata > Aves > Charadriiformes > Scolopacidae > Gallinago > Gallinago undulata. The sequence goes on from JAOTQQ010000052.1 coordinate 536,908, forward strand.
CGGAAAAGGGCGCAGGACTGGTGGAAGGAGACTCATCTCTTCATGGAGTCAGACACAGGTATGGTGGAGCAGGAGTCGCTCCATCCCGTGCCTGTGCAGGGTCTGCAGTTGAGGAAATTATCCAAAACAAATATGGAAATCACGATATAAGAGTCTCTGGCATACAGAAACGCACTTGCAGCAGAACACACCCCGCTTGGAGCAGAAAGGAGGAGGCGATGCTTTTCAGGGAGCGGGCAGAGCCTGTGGAGCCGAGGTCCTGCCCTGGGCTGCAAAGAAAACCCATCAGCTCCCGGGACTCCAACACCCACCGTGGGAAAGAAACACGAGAAGGCACGAAATATACTTTGTTGCTGTTTTTTTTCCTTTCTTTTCTGTAGATTTGTATACTTTTGTACTTCTAAGTAAAAAGCAATTGTGCTTTGAAAGCCCGTGCAAAGCTGGTACCTACCCTTGCACGTACAAACGGCGAAGTTCTGAGCATCCACACGGGAAAACCCGCACCCAGGTGTGACGGGGAGCTCACTCCGGGGCTGAGCACAGACCCCTCTCAGCACAGGGACACCCACAGCCTCTGGAAAGCCCCCGAGCAGCCCGGGGAGGCGTGAGGAAGGGCAGCTCCACCAGCACTCCCTGGGCGAGACAGAAGCCTTTGAATATTTCAGTGCCCGAAGGTTTAAGCAGGCTGGACGTGCACCAAAGCCTCCCAGAGGACGCACGGGGAAGGCTCAGGAGGACTCAGCAAGTTCCACGCGGCCGTGAGTGAAGGGGGCTGATGCTCCTGCCGTGGCTTAACTCATCACAGGGATGAGAACGACACGGATCACGAGGCGGCTGATGGGCTTTTCTCTCCGAAGTGAAGACTGTAGCGGGGAGAGCGTGGCACAGCTGTCGGATCATCTTCAGGCTTTGCCCATTCTCTATGGCATAACCGTGTGCTCTGCCGCTTCCTACTAAATTCAGATTTACACGGTCTCATAGCCCGTCTCACCTGTTGGCAGCATCAGTAACTTGGTGACTCTGCCTCTTCAGAGTACCCTGGAGTCCAGCCCAGCTCTGTCTGAGAAGTGATGCCACGAGGAGCTGGGATGAGCCCACAGGGGAGGAAAGAGGCAGATCCCTCGGTGGGTCCTTTTGAAGATGCCTTCCAATCAAGGGAGGGGCTGTGTCAGCTCTGCAGGTGGAAAGGCCAGGGCAATCTGGGAAGAGTGGTGGTGTCCTACAGCGGGTCTCTGCAGCAAACAAGCTCCTGCAGAAAATCTACACACAATTAAAGACCAAAGTGCTCAGAGGCAGTTACTCAGAGGTGGCAAAGAGCCATAATTCCCCCTGGAACCAGTGGAGTTTTACGGCTGGAACCGAGGAAGCGCTCCTTCCAGGAGAGCACTCGCTGACAATAAATGAGCAGCAGGTGCTGCAGTCGCTGCCCCACGTGGCACTGAGCCTGATGCTCCCTCCTCGGCAAAGGAGCTCCATTGAGGGTCCTCCTCACAGTGGCACTGGGAAAAAAACCAAACAAAACCGACTTCCCAGGAGTTTTGGCACGAGGGACGATCCAGAGAACTGCCAGTCTGCACTTCAATACGAAATCCTGACCAGGAGGAAAATGAGTCACGCAGCTCTGGAGCAGGGCAGGGTATAAGGCTTTCATATGGCCCCAGACACATTATAATTCCTCCCATCAGCTCTTCCTGCTGACATCAGCTTTCACAGTGGTTTGGCCTAATAATTAGAAAAGTTCTTAGAACTTAACCAGAACATCATTGTTCCCATGGAAAACACCCCACTGCTCCTGTGATGGGAAATGGCTTTTTTCCTTTTTCCTTTTGAACATTTTATTGCTGATCAGGCTAGGCCGGGCTCCAAGTCTGAGCGAGGTTTCAGGCTGCTCTTACAGCCCTGGCTTCGCATCCGCATCTCCCACTGCTTCGGAAATCAGCCCGCAAGAACGCGCCTTTGAGGGAGCGGGGAGAACCGTGTCGGGAGAAGAGAGGAGCAGCCTGGGCCGTGCCGTGGAAGGAGAGGAGGAGAGGGAAGGGCTCTCACACCGTCCTCCTGGCCCCACGTCCTGCCTGGGCTCCATCCTGCTGGGGAAGGAGGAACCCAAAGGTGACAGCGGCCATGGAGAGAGCCATGGAGAGAGGGAAGAAGAGCAGCTGACTAACAGCCTTTGGGAGAGTGTGACCGGCTCCTGGGTCACTGCCCGCTGAGCAGAGAAGCCATGGGAGGCAGCAGCAGCCTGGCAATACAGGGGAGATACGGCCCCCGAGGACCAGCGCGGATGGTCCCTACTCGCAGGAGGCTGCCAGGAGATATTCCCACAATCCCAGCCCACCCCTGCAGGAAGGAACTGGGTTGGACTTCTCTGGGAAATCCCATCTCCCGCCCTCCCCGCTGCTATCTCCATATTTCCTCTTGAGGATTTCGATCACAGGAGCTGTCACACCACGGCAGCTCCGACTGACACCGGGAGGGTGAGATGCCCTTGGGATGGGAGAAGGGGAGGGCTGGCCCAGGTGGACGCAGCTCCCCCCAAAGCTGCTGGGGTCACGCTGGGTCTGTCCCGGGTGACGACGGGATGTGGTTCTGTGCCTCCACAGGCAGGATTTCAGTGTCAGAACCTTGTGTGAGCTTCCAGTGGGTAAGTGGTGAGGGTGCCTGTCAGTTAACTGTTCCATTTGCTTCTCTGTGATGTTAGAGGGATTTGGAGACCGGAGCTCCCAGCTTTAAGATGGTAATAACCTTTTTGCAGCTTAAAATAAAAAACCAGTAAACCCAGTAGAGGATACAGTTAAGCAGTAAACCAGCTTAAACTCAGTATGTTTAATTTGCTTTTCTCATCATCCATCACACCATCCTGGGAGAGCTGAAAGCATCTTATAATAATTTGAAGGGTGAGAATTTTCTGGAAGAATACTTGCTTGAAAATGGATTTTTGACTCCTGGGCTGTAGCAGTATCACAGAACCGCTCACTCTGCACGCTGACCCTCTGCCGTCACCGAGGAATAGTCGTTAATTTTCATTTTAAGGGCTCAATTTTCGACTCTTCCCACCACACAAGCATCTCTCCCCTACCCCAGCGATTCGGGCAGAGCGGCTCAGCCCCGGTACAGATCTCACATACCCACACCATGCAGCCTGCTCCTCAAGGCCAGGGGGTGCACGGAGGGCTGTCAGCCAGCCTGGGGAGCAGCCCGGCCAGACCCCCCTCAGCAGACACTTCAGATGTAGTTACATGCTCTGCTCAAGAGTGAAATGAGCCCCGAGTGTTAATTACTCCCTCTGGTTTGCTGCAAACGGAGAGGACCACTGGAGAGACCGTGCTCTGTCACTGGAGGGAGCCAGGGACGGGAACTCCTCAAGATGGCACTGCTGACACCCAGTTCAAACTGCAGAGCTGTGGCTTTGGCCTCACCCGGCATCACACAGCGTGGCTTTATGTGGGGTCTGCAGGAGCAGGACGGGTGTATCCTGATGGGTTAATGCTGGAGGGGGGCTCTCCCCTTCCGCTGTTCCCACCGACACGTAGGGTGTTCCACCAACAGTCTGTCTTACCAACCCACCTACCATGAAATAACCACTTCTTTTTCCACATCGTAACAACTAACATCACCCTGTGGCCAAAAATGAAGTTAGGATAAGATAGAGACAAGGAGCCAGGGCTGCTACTGCTTACTCCAGTGCTACTTGTGCTGGTCTCTGAGAAGCTGATGTTTTAACTGAATACACGTACGAGTGCACTCATGCTAACCTTACCCAGCAATGCAAAGTCAAACTGAATTTCAGGGGCACCCCGACAGCAGATCTGAAAACAGATGAATAGTTTGACATGTTCCTGGGAATTGTGTGCTTGCTGTGATGAGGGCTGAGAGGAAGATTCCTTGCTGGGCCACTTAACAGCAATAATCCCGATAGTGAGTCATCAGAATAAACAACGTTCTTCAAACCGAAGTATAGTTTCCCACTGAGAACATAAATTTCGCTTTTCATTTACTCAAGATAGCAGAAAGAAAAAGAAAAGTGAAGTCTTATGAAGCGCCGAAGTAGCAGCAGCTGCCTGTAACTCAGCACCAAGGGGATGGAATGACTCCACAATTAACTCTCCCCATCCTCCTGCTTTGAGGATGACCGTGCCTCGGAGCAGAACCTGAGGCACAGGTGGTGGATGGGGTTAAGGCTACGTGGTGGGCCCAGGAGCTACATCAGGAGCAGGACACGGGAGTCCCAGCCCAGCAGCACTGGTGTCAGCAGCTCTGGGATGCTGGGCAGATGTGTCTCTGCAGGTCCATGAGTGGTTCCTGTCTCCAGAGACCTACCTGCCACAGGGAGCAGCAGGGGGGACACACAGCCTCCTAAGGGCTGATCTTCTAAGCCCTCCCAATCCCTATCAATCAAAACGAGACAGGTTTCCTTAAGATGGCTTAAGTAATAGCTCTTTGCTAACCCGGAGAGTTTTGTCAGAAGCAAGCTAAGGAGCCTCTTCTGACCATCTCTGCAAACAAGTGGAGGGAGTGATAACATCTGGCAGGGAGACGCTGACAAACAACCGGGAGAGGAAGAGAGGCCGGGAGACAATAACCCCTTATTTTTCAGTACAATTGGATTCAGAGATGGATATCTGATCCTCGCTTATCACGGTAGCTGACCTGAATCACCTGGCAAAAGAGGTCCCACAGAGGAAAAGGAAGCTTTTTTGAGCACTTAACAAAGAACACCTCCTGTGGCCCACACACCAGGTCACAAATTTGGCACACTAAACAGAGAAAACACAGTCGATTAAGTTAGTGTTTTTTGCAGGGCAGAAAAATACCCAGAGATGATGTCTCTTTGTGCTTCATTGTAAGCTTAACTCAGGCAATCCTCTCATACAGCAAAAGAAGAATGCCCACGTAAATTTTCACCCAACCTTAAATTTATGTGTCACTTTAATCCTCTGTATTTTCCCCACATAGACAAAGCCTTAGTTATCCTGTAGGTATATTTTGCAACCAAAGATCCTGCCTTCCACTACAAAAGCAGCACGGATAAGCGGATGCAGACACGGTTCTAGCTTTGATCCTCACTGTGCCATGGAAAAAGTACTGATCAGTTAGTATCACTTACCAAAAAAACCCCAAACCCTAAAATAATATCGTATGTAAACATTTTAGAAATCTTTGCTGTGCTTTCCTAATGCTGGTGTTAGTCAAGAATAGCTCAGTGGAAACCGCGTGATGGTGCACAGAATGTGGCCTTTACCAGCACTGAAAAAGGACGTTGTCCTGCAGAGGGGATCAGCAAGGCTTGACCCAGGTCTGGAGCTGGAGTTTGTGTAGCTGACCCCACTCATGACACCCCACCAGATAAAGCTGGTTAACCCCGGGGAGGAACAAACCTGTGAGCTCTCCAGGGGTTGGTGGCATTGGCACGAATCGGAGAAGTTATGAAGCCCATCTACTAAAGTGATCCCAGTTAACTTTGTCCCCTGGATGGCTGTGGAGATTAACACAGTGGTTTTTCTGGGCTGAGAGTGCTCATTCTCAGGGCTCCTTCTGAAAGCCCAGAGGGTGAAAGTGTCGCACGGCCATTGGGAAGATTTGGAGAGCTGCAGTGATTCAAGCTGTCTGTCCTCATGGCCAGGAGAGCAGAGGGTTGTGGTGGCTCTGGTAGGACAACCCAAGGTGACTCTGAGCTCCTGCTCTGCCCTGTCACCCCAAGGAGACTCGCTGTGGAAGGAACCAGTAGCTGCACTGGTCTGTACCACAGGGACCCAACGTCTCACCTAATGGAGAACACAACCCTGGAAGCACAAAAGGCAGCTCCTCCAGGTCCTTCCTGGGAGCTCAGTCACAGCGAGAACTTTGAGCCCCACGTTTATAGGATGAAAAGACTGATTTGGGGGTGAGTTGGCTACATTGGAGTTTGTATGGGGACATCTAAAATCGCTAGTCTGCAGAAAATCTCCTGTCTGAAGCTCGGACTCTTCTGAAAGCATTTCAGTCCCCGCCTTCATCTCCCAGCCGCGTTAGCCCCGGCGGGCACAGGCTCTCCGCTGGCCACTCGATCAGTTCAGCTATCGATTTCAGCAGCTCGCTGTCTGCAGCAGATCAAATGCCGAGGAGTTCGCAAGCTGGCAGGCTGATAAGGAGTTTCTCTGTGAGAGAGTGGCTCTCTTGGTTGGAGAAAATGGTTCGCAAGCATTAACCGTTAGTGAGCAAATCAGAGCTCAGCCCCACTTGGGGAGTATGAAAAAAAGTCATTTATTAGAGCTCTGGGCTGTGGGAAGAGGCTGAAGGGGAAGACTCCAAGTGAGGTCAGGAGGTGGCAAGTAGGGAGTAACTGGTGTAGTTTCAACACTCTCTGCACACAGTTTGACCACTTGTACAGGTTCAGGGGCTAATCTCAGGTTCTGTTCTGGTCTGAATCCTGTGAGTCCCAGCACCCTGCAGTACTCCCCCCCGAGTCCTGGGAGACATCGCGGCACGCGTACAGCTAATACAGCAGGAAACATTTGGAGCAGCAGACCTTGAAGCAGAAAGCATCCATTCCCCCAGCCTTTCAGCGTGATGCATGCATTTAAAATAACCACTGTTACACTTACACCAGGAGAGCTGGAAAGTCCACCCCGGATCGTAGCTCCATACTGCTCAGGCTGAAAATGTGGCAGTGGGGAACCGAATCCTCATCTCCGGTTCTGTGGGCTCTCAGTCTCGTTTGTGTCGCACTCATCATTTTTAAAACAGTCCTAGAGGATAAGAGAGCTGTTAGCAGACTGCCAGCAACCTCGACCAGTTCCAATCTCAGCATCTGACTAACACCGAGAAGCTATTTTCTTTGTTTCAGAGGCTTCTCTCTCCCCATCACAGGCTTGAATTCTTTGGAGCAGGGACCAGTCCTCTGAAGAGTTTGGAAAGCACGTACTGATTTCAGACAGCAGTTGCAATGGGTGTCATTGACTCCGGGATATTTCTGAACCTTGATTAATTTTTCTACTGAAATAATCTTTCCAAATTATTCATTAAGACTAAAGTATATTTAATGCCAGCATTATTTAACTGATTTGAAATGCATAGTTATGCTTTTTCTCCTTCTAAATGTATTTTATGTCTAATAAATGGTTCTGTAGTGTTTATAAAAATCAAGGACGACTCCCATTTTCACAACATAGAAGCCCTGACCTTGCACTGATTTACAGAGGTTTCAGGTTGACCATGAAGTGAAATCCTGATATTTCACAGCCTAATTGCATTTGCACCCCGGGGCCGGGAGCCCCCCCTGCCCACCCGCCTGAGTTCAGCCGCGCAGCAGGAACAGAGCAGAGATTTCTCCCTCCTTTTCAGGTGAGGGGTCTGAAGCTACAGAGAGGTTAAGCAGCTTGCCCAAGGCGACAAAGGAAGGCTGCAATACCATCTTCAGACATTTTTAAACGTTGCCAGTGGTTTAAGGTGTCTAATTCCTGGGAATTACAGTTTTGGGGAGGCCCAAACCCCTCACACTGGGAGGTGGCACCGGGATGCAGTCAGTGCACGCCTTCCGAAAACTCTGGAGGGAGCCATCTGGAAAAAAGAATGCTCCACCTCGGTGTAAGAACAGCCTTTTGCATTATTTGTCATTCTAAAAATACCGAGCCTGCCCGTCAGGTGCACTGTGGAAAGCTCCGGTGTGAGAAAGTTCCTGAGAACACCCTGGGGTCCTTGGCTGGCAGCCTCACGCCTCACAGCTCTCCTTCACACCCTAACCTCTTGAGAAAAGGACAAGTGTCCCTTTAGGCACAACCCTACCTACACCCAAAACCTTTAAGCACATCCTTAGTGTAAAAGTGTTTATGCACATTCTTTGATTCTTTACTGACCCGGGGCTGACTTCACCTCACGAGAGACAGTCTCCACCAAGAGCGGTTGATTTCTTGCATTCTGCTACAGAGAAACCGGGGAGCATGAAGAGAGACTCTTTGACAGGCTTTTATAGGATGAATTTTTAGGAATTTATTTGGATCCTTAACCACGAGTTCAGTACACTGAAAAACCCAATATGTTCATTCTTTGGATCAGTCCCACTTCCTTTTGCAGAAAAGCCTGACTGAAAGATGCTCTCCAGGATTACCAGGAACCCCGGCACCACCAGGGTCCCGAACCCCATGAGACACGGAGGGGAGCTTTGAGAGCTGGTTCTGGCTGCGTGTGGAGTTCTGTGTCCACCCACAAACAGTGAGAAAAGCCAGAGCTCACCCTGGGACCAGCACAGTGTCCCCGTGCGAGGAACCCAGGAACCGGGAGAACCCCCATCCTGCTGCTGAGCACTTCCACCCCCAGCATCACAGACCTTCTGGAGAGAGCCATGCCCAAGGAGCAGAGCAACGCCCATGGCCAAAAGGCTCAGGGTAGGAGTGTCCCAGAGCACTGCAAGCTGTGGGTCTTCATCAAAACGCCAGAAATCACCTTATTATTTTCCTCATTTCGCAGCGAGTCTTTTCTGCGTTAAGAGGAAATTTTTTTCTTTCTATTGATTTCCTTAGAGTGTCCTTAAGGTTTCTTTAAACTTCAAAATTACCAGGGAAATTTGGGATTGCTAACATTACTCTGCAAGTCAGGAATCTGAGGGAGTTCATTCTTCGTGCTGGCAAGCCTTCAAACTATCTTGATTTTATCAGCTATAATTCATGTTTTGTTCACAGGACAAGCTTGTTTCTTTTGTATTATTTTGAGTCATCTCTGGAAAAAATCACCTCGCACTGAAACGTAATAAAATATGAGAAGAGATTATGACTTATTAAATTAAGCCAAAGCATACACTGTATTTTGGTATAGTACCATCCCTGGAGGGAAAGTGAATACATTTTCAAACGAGTTCTGCTTCCAATTAGGCAGGAAAACAAGGACCCAAATTTTCAAAGCACAAGGTGCACCAGGAGCACAGGAGAACAACAGTCCCAGCAGCACAACAGAAACTGCTGGTCCCCGACAGCTTCTGCCCCCCCCCCGGGAGCTCCCAATATTCCAATATCTCTCATTTTGTGCTCCAGCCCTCCCCTGGCAGCCCCTGCTGGCTCGGCACGCGTTCTGCTACGTGGGTGAGTCTGGAAGAAACCGTCAAGCATTTTTCACAGGCATCTTCATTCACACCTATAAAGAGCTTCGGAAGAAAGTGACCTCCTGCCAGTGGGACGTGTGCCTTGTATCACTACGGGTCACTCAGTTCAATTATTTAAGTTTCCAACATTAAATCCCCCACCGCTGGAACCAATAAGGGCTTCGGTCATTGGATTTAACAGTAGCAGGACCAGACGGGTATTTACTTTTAGGCTCAGAGGCAAATGAAACAAGATAAAAAGCCCTATCTGTTAAGCAAGCAGTGCCCTGGTATCGATAACCTTTAAAAATTCTGTGGAACGCTCCGGGGTGGGAGATGACTCAGCAGCCACTACATTTCCAGAGCAGATGGAACGTCGATGTCCCCAAACGAGAGATTTCTGTACACCTGCTTCTGGCCGAAGACACTGGTTCCAGCCATGGAAGCAGAGATTTTCTCTCCAAAGCTGGCTTTGCTAATAATAAGTGTGAAATAAGGATATTTCTCAAGGGGATTTTCTAAATTTAAAATGCATTCTGCTTCTTAACACCTCCCCTCCTATCGAGTGCCTCAGCCTACCGCAGCCTAAGTGCAGTAATTAAGTGGAAGTGTAATTGTTACCGCTGTCGATGGCAGGACAGAAGTGGCTGTTGGGGACCCGTCACGTCTCTGTACTGTCCCACTCCCAGCCCCTCAGCCACTGCCGTGGGACCGAATTAGTCCCCCCAGTTCACCCCAGTTCCACCCCAGCGTATTTAGCCTGACGGGTGGCACCAGGACAAATGTGACACACTCCATCTGACTCTCGGCTCAAAAATAGCAGGAATACACCATATTTCTCATTACAGAACCACAACTAAATCTCAACCAGCCCCCCTGATAATTAACTTCCTTGATCCTTTTAGTTGCAATATTGGTCAAGAGCAGATGCACAGTGACGTCAGTGTGAAGCCAAACGTTTGGTGTCCGTGTGGATTCTGCATCCTCTGCCCACTCCTATGTACAGCAACGGCCACTCCTACCTTCACAATAAACCCATCGTCCAGACCACCGGGTCCAAGGAGGCAGAGGAGGTCAGAGCTTCTCCCCTCTTCTGCAGAAACACCGTGTGGGAAGGATGGAGCAGCCCATCCCATCCCCTGCTCTCGCAGGACCTGCCTTGCCCGGGGCCAGGGGAAGCGGTGGGACCGGTGATACCCACCCCTGTGCCCTCCACCTTCTTCCAGAAATGCTGAGACGATCCTGCCTAAGGAATCTGGGTGGTAGATCCAAACATCCATCCTTACTTCATTGGCCTTGCTGCTCTGAGAACGGCAGGCTAGCTTCTCCTGGAGCCTTTCTGAATTTCATACATTCCTTTAACTCTCAGCATTTATTTTCCCACTGGAGTCTGGAGTAATCTGAGAGCACAACAAGCCGCTGCACCGTTACAAGCCCCAGTTTCTCTATCAGCATGGCCCAAACACACTCCTTATTGTGCTCGCCTCTCTAATAGCAACTGAGGTTTGTAGAAGCCGCTTGGCAATGACTGATGGTACCCAAGGCGGGTAATTTCTGCCCAGAAAATAAGAAACATTATTAGGCTGAGCACAGTTAAGAGTAAAACTTGCTGGAATCTGACTGAACTTCGTGTCCCCATTCCAGGTGACCAGAGAAGGAGGCCGTTTGCTGCAGGTACCACCACTGTGGGGACAACTCATGGGTGGGATGAGCCAGGGCACTACTGTGGATAAAGAAGGTCAGGGCTGGCTGGGTACAAGTCACAGAATCACAAAACCACAGAATGCTATGGGGTTGGCAGGGACCTCTGGAAATCATACAGTCCAACCCCCTCCCAGAGCAGGTCCACCCAGAGCAGGTCCCACAGGAACATGTCCAGGGGGGTTGGAATGTCTCCAGAGAAGGAGACCCCACCACCTCCCTGGGCAGCCTCTGCCAGGGCTCTGCCACCCTCACGGGAAAGAGCTTCCTCCTCATGTTGAGATGGAACTTCTTATGTTCAAGTTTGTGCCAGTTCCCTCTTGTCCTATCCCTGGGCACCACTGAAAAAAGCCTGGTCCCATCCTCCTGACACCCTCCCTTTCAGTATTTATAGACGTTGATCAGACCCCCCTGCCCTCCCAGTGCACTGCAGTTTCCAACGTCCAACGGGCACCTCTCCCAGTCTCACTCAGAGACTCCCTGCCTCCCGAATCGCCTGTCACTGGTCACTCACAGCAAAGCTCAAAACCATGTTCTGTAAGTCCAGTGAAATATTATTTCAGAGCTTTGGTGCTTTACTCAACAAAAACAGTTTTCTCATTTTTAAATGCCATGCCAAGCCTTCTAACAACTGCAGCCACAGATCATGTAACCGAAACCCTTCCTAATGTGAGCTGGAGAATTTTTACTAGCTCTAAAAACAGCTGGTCATGAACACACTAGTCAGAAAAGAATGCAAAACAAAACTAGTAAAAAAAGTGTTGATTGGTAGCTCTCTCACGGGTATATTTAACCATTTCTTGAATATGTTTTGCCTGTCTGGAAGTGGGAATATTGACACTATTTATTTCACAGCTATCTGGGAAAAGAATCCCCTAAATTCCTAATGCAGTGCATTTGTTTCCGAGAGATACTTCTAAACTGAGAGCTGGTGTGTGTCCTTAGACAAAAAGTTTATTAACTTTGACTGTTCTAGGATGAAGCAAAACTCCTTGAAGACGAGTCCCAACCTCAAAAATGTTTCTGAAGGGATTTCAGGGATGTGCCTTGTGCAGCTGTGTGTGTGCAGGCACAGGCACGGGGCGGGAAGGTGAGGGTGCACACGGGGGGAGAACGCAGCCCCCACTGTCCAGCCACGGGGGAGGGTGAGACCCTCGCAGGGCTCGCGGTGGTACTTGGTGAGACCAGGCGAGCCCCGCTCCGCTCTCCTGCAGGAACCCTTCACTGGTTTCACTGGGATCCGCACCGGTTGCTGGCTCTGATTTTAATCACTGACATTTTCAGCAATGGGTACCCGGGTGTAAGTAATGATGAGGAACCACTGCTGGAAGTGCTCAGCGATGTTAACTTCAAGCGTGATACAAAACCACGCTCAAAACACCCGTCAATAGCGTTGGTGAACTGGCTCTTACCATATCTTTCCAATTATTGTGCACATAAATCATGCCTTTTCACTGAGCAAAGCTGTGTTAGCCTGCAGGGGCAGGCAGAGAAACAAAATAGCCTTTCTGTTCCTATCGCTGCCACAATAAAGAGAAGGAGATTTTTAATTTCTCAGACATTTTAATGAATGGCTGAAGGTTACTATAAAACTTATAAAACAGGCTAGAGGAGAGAATCTGATATAAGCCATCGCCCAAAGGCTGGGACAGGTATAGTCAAGCCATTCCTGGTCAAAACCAAACCTGTTCTTTAAGGTCTTCCTCCCTTTCTACTTATACTGTCCATGAATTTCACTGGCAGGTGGCAACGCAGGCTTCAAACCAGAATATTGTTCACCTCATCACTAAAGGAGCAGCGGAGTCTGGTGGCTCATACTGGTGAGCGGGTGTGTGATGAACCTCAGCAGTTGCTGGATGGAGCTCCCATATCGCAGAGGGATCCCCTCCCGTTATCTGCCCGCACTGCAAATTTCCCAGGGCATGGCTGAGAAAGTACCCGAATGCCTGAAATCCCGTAGGGACGGGGGTTAGCACAAGTGACCTCCACCAAGGAGGGCGAAGGGACAATTCCCTTTCAGCTCCTCCTCAGCCCTGGCCACGGGAACCTGCCCAGGTGGACTGCTCCCCATCACCGACCCCGTGCTGATCCCATGCACCAGGACAATCCGGTGCAATGACACAACTTGACTTCATGACATTTGCAGGGTCCCATCCGCCAAGGGAGGAAAGAGTAGGATTTCCTTCAGAGATAATTAAGACACAGAACAAAAACATCAGTAGGGTAAAAAAGGTTAAAATAAGGAGTAAAAATCTGTGCTGCTGTATCTCAGAAGTTTTCCGCTTTGGCTTTTCATATCTTTGCGGTAATTTTTCAGAGTTCTTCCTCAGTGCAGGCCAGAGAGAATTTTTTATGAACTCCCGAAAATGGATTTAAAATTCACAAAGTCTCCTAACAACCGCTCTGCTTCCTGCCACTCTCCGATTCGGTCATTTTTCAGCTGAGAACTCAGCAAAGCTCAACAGACTGACACGTGGCCGTGACTGGGCTGCTAAACACCCTCTGCTGTGGGGGAGATGATGTTCCACAGCCTCTGGCTCCTAGGATTTTTAGCGGATTCAGATCTAAGCCTCTGCTGGCCTTCCAACCCCCCAGCCCGCCGCTGCTGCAGGAGAAGCGTTAGTACCATCTGCCGTCACTGGCTCAGAATTGCACCTTTCCCACCTCCCCGGCCTTTTTCTGCTTCTGCTTATTTATCTTTTGAGTTTACTTACTTATCTTGTAAGGCAAGATTTGGAAAACCAGAGGCCACAGAGGCAGGGGCTGTGACACCGGTACCTGGCGGGGACACGCTGCCGCAGCCAAAACACGTTTTGTCCTCAGGGAGCTGGGGAGATGGAACAGATACATCCCCCCGGCTCGGGAACAACCTTCCTGCCTCCCCGGCAGACACTGACACAACAAATATGTCCCCAGCTCGTGAAATGAGGAAAGACCTGTCTTTTATCAACAATTTAAGGTCACTGGGAAATCCAACGAGCTCTTGTCCGTAAGGAAATCGAGTGGCTGGGTGAGAACGTTTTCTGGTAAAGATCAGCAGGGCTGCAGGGACCCCGCTGGGGTGGACCCGCACCCCTTGACTGTGTGGGTGTACAGACCCCGTAAGCCAGCCCGGGCTGGGGGTTAAGCCACCAAAGGAGCACAGACACGGCCAGCTTTTATCTGCTGCTGTTTGTGAGCAGAGGTAACAAGGCAGTTGGCCCAGCGAAGCCGGCGGGTCCCACCTCCCCAGTGCGGCAGAGTCCCCCCCAAACGGGGTCTGTGTGATGGAGGCTGCACTCTGGCCCCCCCTGGCAACTGCGTGCCCTTGGGCTTGGGGACGTCCCCTGGCTGGCACGCTGACGTGAGCCCTCCCCGGGATGTGACACCTGTACATCCACACGGCGTTACAGCCAGGTGCTGCATCCGTCTGCAGCGGCAGATCCTGAAGAGGCCTCTGCAGCAGATCTCAGGATCCAGCTGCTCCATCAGCACCCCCGGCTCCTCTTTGCAGAGGGTACCTCGACAAACCGCTAACGGCTCTGCAGTCGGCGTGTCCCGGCCTCCCACTCAGGGGAGAGGGAATTATCTCCACCTCGCCGTTCCTCATCGCCGCAGTTCCTCTCTTTTTTTTTTAAGCGTGGGCCAGATTAGGGCTGTCTGTGCCCTGGAGAGGGCCACTGCTGGCCCTGCAGGGGCTGCCCCGTGCCCAGGGCTTCCAAAGGCTGCCCCGTGCACAGGCAGGGTGCGGGGCACTGCCCTGCTTCGGACACACCGACTCCGCAGCATGCCCGGGTCTTACTGACTGGTAATGTCTGACAGGCTGTACTGGTAAAACAAAACACCCTCTTTGCTGTTTTTCCCCCTTAATCTTTGTTTTCCAAGAATAAAAGAGCTACTTTCCCTGGTCTGCTCCCCTGTAAGGGACTCTCTGCTCACCCTAGAAGCCTTCTCCTGCCCCCATCCCCAGCCCGGCTCACTCGGTGCCTGGTGAGCAGACACTGGGGGGGTTATCCCAGCCCCTGGACAATGGCATTCCCTGCCCTGCTGCTCCTCAGGACACCATCACACACCACAGCTCTCCTCCGGGTGCTCCCTGCTCACAGCCCGATCCCGCTGGAATGAGGCTAAACGCCCTCATTTTCCTCTCCCCTCACCGTGCTGCTGCTGAGTGTCCAGCACTAGTCCCCAGCCACGGGGCTCAGCTTCTTCTGTCCTTGCTCAGGTGTCATTCCTCGTGGGTTACTCCATCCCTCAAGGCCACCCGGCTCCTTGTGCAGCATCTCCTCACCCTCCTTTACCCACTGTGCCCTCTAAATGCCACCGGCGACCGGCAGAAATGTGCCCCGACCTGTGAGCTGAGGACATGAAGGAATATAAAGCAGTTTGAAGACTTCCCTAAGATACCCGGGAACTATCCTATCACCTTTCCTCCAAGCTGATGCTTTTCCTATTTATAGTCTGTATTTTTGTCTTCAGCCAGCAGGACTGGGACCGGTAAGGAACATCTCCAGTAAGTCCCCACATGGCAGCTATCAGATACTTACTGAAGCCTAAGAGATCTAGCACGTTTTCCCTGGCTATGAAAATTGATTATCTTAGAAATCATAGTGTGACGTTACCCGACATTATGTTTTATCCCCCTTTCCTCTCTCTCCCTCTCATTTCACCCTTCCCTCCGCAGCCGATTCCCAAGCCTTACACGCTGCTGCCACACGGCGAGTGACCCGACCCCGCTGTTACTGCTCCTGAAAACAGGGCATTTTGTATTTGCTCTTCTCCAGGCACAAGCCTGATGTCCCGTTTGCCCATTTCTTAGATACGCCTGGGATAAACAATTCCATCTGCCCAGTCTGTCAAAGTTCTAGGACAAGAAGTGGCTTGTCCCCAGTGCCACCTCTCTCCATCAGAGAGCTCTCCAAACGTTGCTGGGAGAAGGTCTCTTTTCCACCTCTGCCAATGGCTTTTACGCCCCGTGGGGCAGTTTCCTGCTGATTCCCGACTGAGACGCAGCGAAGCAGCTCTTGTACCATTCCCATTCCAGTCCCACCAGGCTTAACCGGGCTGGGAGTGTCCCTGGCACGGACCGCAAACCCCTTGGGCATCTCTGCCAAGATGCAGCTCTTCTCAGGACTGGTCCCTCTCCCTCTCTCACACTCATCCTCAGCTCCGCTCGGCTACCCAGGTGGCTGCTGAGGTGGCTACTGAGTGTCCTCACACTGGCCAGCGCCCCCCAGGTCTGAGCCCACAGCACAGGCGTGTTTTCACCAGGCCCTTCCCCCCCCCCGGAGGGGATGCTAAGGCTTTCTCCTCTCCTTTTCCTTTATTTCTAATGCTCCGGTCTCCCCCAGACCTCCCCAGGCAGCCCAGGCTCACCCCAGGTGTAGATGGGCATTAACACTCCCTGCCTGCAGTTAACCCTTCCCAGCCCGGTGCAGGATTTTTGCACAAGATCTCAAAAAACATACTAAAGAGCTGAAAGAGACCGACCGTGAACTTCTCCTTATTGCGTCACAGCGTGAGGGGCTGGCTATTTACTGGAAAAAGAAAGTGCTTTGATGTTGACTTAAATGTTGTTCATTAACTCCTTTTCCGTCTCCCCTGTTTCAGACTATGCTGAAACCAGGTATTTGCTCCCTCGGAGAACACGTTATGTAAACTTCTGATGAAAGGTAAATATTTTTTTTAAAGGAACCGGTTATAACTGATCCAGTCTGAATCAGCTCCTCTAAAAGGAGGAAAGAAGGTCTCTCCTTTCTGACATCACCGTGTTCAGGCAGCCGAACAGGACAGCCATTACCTCCTCAGGAACAGCTTCGGGGCAGGCACTGGTTTGAAACCCCCCGAGACACAGGTGGCTATGTAGGGCTGTGTATCCCCCTCTCCAGTGACATCGGGCTGTATTTTTCCCGTAGGCTGTGCTTAGAACCCTTCAAATTGAAGCACCTGAAGCACTCGTCCACGTCACAAACCTTAGGCAAAGGCCAGGAAAAGCCCAGTTCCTGTCCTTGGCGCCTCCACGCTCTGACGAGTCCTTCGTGCTAAGGCAGAACGTGTCACCCCCAGGTCTCCAGCGGCATCGCCCAAGAGCTCTCCCGTGTCCCCAGCGTGGCGGTGCCTCCACGTCACACCCCAAGACCCCTGGGTAGTGCTGCCATGGCGGCGACAGCCCTGCTTTGCCTCGGCGCTTTGCCCAAGCCACCTCCGGAGATGCCTTCCAAACGAATCGTTATCACTCCCTCACTCGACTGGTCGCATTGTCCAGGTCCCCACCGGCCGCCGTCCTTCCCCTGGTGCCAGCACAGCTCCCTGGCTCCGTCAGCCCAACCGTGGCGTTCCCCTGCCAGAGGGCTACCCCTACCCCAAGGAATGGCTGGCCTTCTGCTGTCACGGCTCCCTGCGCCGCACGCCCCATGAGCGGCGGGGGACTGCCAGCCAAGGGCCAGAGAGGGTGGCCAGGACCGGGGGACGGGACCTCCCCTTTCCACGGCAGCTGGTGGCCACAGCCACCGACCGGGAACATCAGCCCGCGCCGGCGGGGCAGACATGGGAACCGAGCCTGGTCCGTGTCCCACGCCTGCCCCACTTCCCTGACCTGCCACAGCGTCACCGGTGTGGTCAGGTTCCTCCCATGGACATCTGCCAGATTGCCCCGGCCCCAGGAAACACCAGGCGGGGATCCTGGCACCCGTCTGGCCTGCAGGCACGGAGCAGTGGCCACGCGGCTCTTGGCAGTGGCCGTCCCTGTGCCGGCGCTCAATAGCTGCTACCGGCACCGTCCCCCTCGTCTTCTCCCAGCACGTCCACCACCCCGCTGGAGGTACAAACTCCTGAGTCCAGGGTATGCCTCTCTGGAACATGTCACTGGTGCAGGTTTTCCACAGTTTTCTGAACACTAAAAATTATAAATATATGAGTTTTACTGAGGGCAAAATGTACGTAAACACCCACGTGGTGCCTCCTCTAGTTCCTAGCTGCTCTGAAGCAGAAGTGTTTGTAGGCTCAGGTTCTTCTGCCCAAATGGCTCCTCTTCAAAACCACGGACACCTTTCTGCTCTTATTTTAGGCCACATTTCTTTGCCACTGTTTCACAGCAAACTCAAACCTCTGCTCTAGGAAAGCCTGTCCATCCTTCCCTCTCTCCTACCACGAGCTCCTCATAGGATTCTGCAAGTCTGATTAACGCTGTCTTGATATCTGCTTTGCTCTTGGTAATTTTCCATTCCATAGTGCCTTCAAACTTGGCTAAGTCCCTTCAAAGTCCCTTCAAACTTTCCCAGCTCAAGCTCTCCATTTAAATATCCATGCCTCAAAAGCCTGAGCACAATCTCTTGCACAAACTATGCCACGTTGTCCCCAGTCTGAGGGGACAGGCTCTAAGCCCAGCCAGTTAAGTTGGAAAGGGTTTTTAAAATACCTACAAAAGCTCTTCACTGGTCTTCTCTAAAGGCTCTTCCTTCCTGATTAGTTTCAGTGGAATTTAATGGCTTTTCCTATTTTTCCCTCCTGTAATTCTTTCACAGCCTTTTGCTGGGAAATTTCAGTTTGCAGCATTCAAGATCTGTCCAAGATCCCACCCTGCCTGGCTCGGGCTCCAAGGGTTATTCCCCCACTGTTGCACCCTCTCCGGTGTTTTTGGTAAAGATAAACTGGATGGAGACAGAGTGGGAAATGAATATGGAAATCTCTATTTCAGAAATAACCTAATAATTCCTGCCCCAAAATAAGATGTTTTGTGCCCAGCTCCAGCTTCAGATGGGAATAGTTCCTCCTCAATGGTGGGAATGATCTCACAGACTCATACTTCTTACAGGATTATTACTTTTTCTGGATTTATTTGGGGCAGCTCTGGGGTTAGTTACAGTTGATTTCTGAACGCAGGAAGCCAAAGAGCATATATTCCTCTGAGAATGAACTGGCTTTTCCTTACAAACGCATATTGATGTGTATTACGGGACCCGATCGTGACCCAGATCTTCAGGACCTAATAGTTTATTATTGAGCGATGGCAGAAAAAAGGGTTTTCCCCCCTCATTACTGTGCTAATACAGAGCAGAAATTGTTCATTTGTTACTGACTGAAATTTTACTTTCAGCAAAACTGAATAGAAATGATTTAATCATTCACCCTCTATTTACCTTTGATATCAAAGCAAAGCTAACATAGGCGGCTTCATGATGCATGTAAAACAAATCCCACCAGAGACCATTCCAGGATTTTAGGGGAAATTATTTGCATCATTATTATTCTACTGGGCTGCCTGCAATTTTCAGATCAAACCCAATACATTTTTTTCCCCCAGTCTCTGCAATGACTTCCAAAACGACGCAGATGATTATTTCATTAGCATGTACCCAGATGGTAGGCTGCCAGGCGCAGTTACTGTCCCTGCATCCAGCTCTCTGTAACGCCAGGATTGCTGAGAAAACAGCGCGTTTGGCCACTGCTTATAGAAATTAAGACCAAACCAACGGTTACAAACTCAATTCAAACAAAATCAATAAAAGGTATGTGAATCATCAGATTAGCCACATTAGACGTAATGTTAACACCGATCTCTCCGTGTAAGATGTCTGACCCAATCCTGAGAGGTGGGAAACATCTCACGGGCTGCTCCCGCCCCGTATCGCCACTTCTCATCGCCTTTATTTAAAGCCAGTTCTGTGTAAAGCCGTTCGACTCCAGTCTTGCAATCTACTCTGTGGGTACACCTTAGGCCACAGCTGAAAGACAAGGACCCGACAGCAGCCTTCAGTAAACAGGGGAAATGCATATTCACTTTAAATGATCATTTTTGCATCGTAGCAGTCGGCTCCGTATGTGTTTATTCCAAGATTATATTTTGTATAAATGCAATGTTTGTCTCTTCCTGCCTCCAAGGGATGATTACCCATGTAGTTTGTAAAACCATTTTGGGTATGAAAAGCAGAGAGTATAATACTGGCTCTGAGGATAAAGCACCCAGTGCATTGTAAGATTCCTTATTGAACCACGGAGCCACAGAAACACGAACCCCCGGAGACGATGCTGTACCAGGAGCTGGACCAGCCGCCTGGTTCAGGTGCTAATGAGCTGCGGGTGGTTATTTTAGCACCTGTCCTCACCCTGGGATCTTCTCAGCTGCTCCGTTGGATCGTGACAGGGAGGAAGAGATCCGTGGTAGCGTTTGCTGCTGGGAAAACTGCTGCCCCTCTTCTGCAGGAGGAGGCAGAGACCAGGTCTGGCCCCAGGCTCCCAGCCCAACCCCAGGGCTACGGCATGTCCCAAAGTGGGAAAGCAGGATCCGCGACAGCGGGAGGCAGCACATGGAGGAGACAGCAACTGAAATACACCTTACGCTGTTTCAGAAAGCCCTTCTCTATCTTTTCAGGCACGGGTGGGACGGTCGTGCTATTGGGTCTGGACAAGTCAGAAGCCAAGTGTTGTATGAAAACGTGTCCACCACAGGAGGGTTGTGAGCACAGCTCCTCTGTTGAAATGTTCCGTATACACTTCACCTAGGGTTGGGTTTAGCCTTACCCCTTGGGTCCTCTGGCACAGCCGCTGCCATTAGGAAGGACTAACGTGATGACAGGTCTGATAGCCTCCCTGTCCGAGAAAAACAGGGGGAGCAGGAAGCAAGAAAAATCAAAGAAGAAAAATGCGCCTCTCCATTAATGCACAAGAGCAAAGGCTCCGGCCACACTCTCGCTGAAAGGGACTTGATGTCTCGGGCAGTGCTTTGCCTAATGAGCTACCAACATCCAGCTGTCATCGTCTGTATTATTTGAGATGGCCTCTGCTGACACAAGGTATATTCCTGAGCTGGCCCTCCTGGGCACTGGAGAGTTCAAGTCCTGGCCAGTTGATACCACACTGAATGATAATGAAGGGGAACAGAATAATCACTGCCTGCCTGCTCTCCAGGGGAGGCGGGAATGTGGTTGGAGGGATCTCCCAGAGCCAGGAACGGCTTCTGATTATGGAGCAGGGAACATGAGCTGTTTGGTTCTCTGTGTACAAACAGTCTCTGCAGTTCTTTGTGGCTCTCCGAAGCACGTCTGCCCATCTGTGTGGTGTTTCCACGTACCTGCCTCTCAGGGACTTGCAGGGCTCTATGGCAAGCCAGGAAACAGATGACGGACAATAATTAGGAACTTCAAGCAAAGAAATCCCCTTTCAGTGCTCTGTCTCTACCCGTTCCCACGACACACACACAACATCTCACAATAATCTTTAACAGGACCTCAGCTGCACTCAGAAGATTATTTCCCCTGCAAACAGCCACGGGGTGGGATTTCAGAGGGGAAGATTTCTAACCAACACCCAGCAGTCCTCTCCAAAACCGAATCCTTAACTTGCATCGTTACACAGCAGCATAAAGGAAGCTTCATACAACAAAGCAAATTATTTGTGGTGAAATTTGAGGCAGATGGCATCTCCTGGACTCTCACGGGGCAAAGCTCAGGCAAGACCTGGTTTCCTTTCCAAAGGTGCCTGAGCACTGCCAGAGCACACCTTCCCCGGGAGTTAGACACGGTAAATGCGGTGTTTGACACCAGAATTAACAACTTTTCTGTGAGCAGCTCCCAGGTCTCAAGCTGTATGAACTAGGCCCCACTCCCTCTCTACAGCAAGGGAACATCACGTGGTCCATGTTGGCACCGAAGGGCTTTCCTCCGGCTGCCCCAAGGACAGTCTCAATAATTTGAGCTCTGGCGGCAGATAAAATAGGGATTTTGGGTATATTTGGCAGGAAGGTGACTATGTAGACCCAGGCTGACTGGGCTAAGCAAGAGCATTGAAAAAGACCCCAAGATTCCCTTCAAGAGACGGGTCTGTGTGTCAGGGAGAGGGTGCTGCCACCGGTGATGAGGGATGGAAATAATGAATGGCGAAATGAGAACCCCATTGAGATCAACGACGCTCAAGAGAACAGCAGAGGGGACATGCCAGAGGTGCCCATAAACAAAATCTTCACGAAATCCTCACCAAAGCAGTTCTGTGAGTTATCCCGACCTGTTTCACCCACAGATCCACGCGCACACCAGCGCTGTTCCACACCAGCCAGCCGGAGGCACACTTTGTGAGTGGCAGAATTCATCACTCTTGGGTTGAGAATTTCTGGGCTGAACATAAAGGAAGACAGAGCTCTCTTTCCTTTGGCATTACAAAACTTAACAAATTCACAGGCACACCAGGAAAAGGTGTGATGTACACCTCTGGATACAAACGTGACACTGGATGTAGTTTTTAATCAGCCCACGGCATCTACCTTCACATCTCCCCTCCTTTCAGACCCCCAGGAGAAGGTGACCTGGGCACCTGTGTCTGTTCCCAGCCCCTCAGCGTTATTGCCCTTGGCAGCTCGGCGTCTCCGTCTGCGCTGAGCCTGGCGTTGTGGAAATTAGGCAAGGAAAGCTCTAAGTCTTGTTGTCATAGAAGCCACCTGCACTTCATGTCTAACATGGGAAATTTCAGCTCCTTAAGCAGGAATGTCTATATAGTTTCTTTCAAATTGCTCTAACGTGGAAAGACCCCCCCTTCCCTATTGTGAATGTGTTATTAATACCTTGTCTCCATGCTATTAAATGGAAATGTGCCCCCCGTATTTCCTATCCCAGTTCTAGTTTTCTGTGGCTGGAAAGCAGCAGAGAAAGTAGAATAAATGGACGGTTTAGGGACATGTAGCAGGAAAAAAAATATCTTCTTGATCATCTGCCTCACTAAAAATAAATAACTTCAATTTTTTAAAAACTCTCTTGCTTGTCAGAAGGATGCAAACCTTGCTGGGATATTGATGGAGCTTGTCGTGCCCCCGAAGGAGCGCTCCGAGGTGAGGAAACCGATCACCTGCCGTCCCTCGGCCCTCCTGTCTCTCCTGCCACACAGAAACACATGCCCTGTTTCCAAAACATTAGCCCAGCAAAAGCAGGTAACGACCTCAACTTTTCAGACTGACATGGCATAAGAACAAACATGCAGTTTTTTCTAGCAAACTCAGTGGAAAAAGCGCTTCCTGGCAGTGCCGAGAGAGGAGCTGGTTTCTCACATCAAACCCGTGTCATCGCAGCTGAGACGAGGGAGCAGGGAGAGCACTGCAGGTTTCCCTAACACTTCCACTAAATTTGGGGCTTTAACTCAGCAAGGGAAGGTAACACGTGGAGTTCTCGTGTGGAGTTCTCCATCAAAGGGATAACAGCATCACAGGACACGACAGCATCCACACCACTCGTGCATTTACATCTTCAAACACTCCTGCAAGTCGAAGGAATTAACGCCGCATGTTTCAATTTGCCTTTTTAAGCTGGAGCCGTGTCTGTGGACACCCTGGTAAGGCCAGGAGAGTCCCCGGCTGTGGCAGCGAGCGGGGTTTGAACTCCCCGAGAGAAGGAGAGGTCAGGCTGCCTGCAGAGCCTGTTTGCTCAGCGGGGAACGCTCTGCCTCTGTTGTCTCACCCTCTGTTTGCTCCCGCTGTTCAGCTCCGCGGCCTCTTCCCAGGTATCTGCCTTTATTTGTTCTAGGTTCTGAGATGAAGCAACGATCGAGCACCCTTATAAGTGGAAGCCCAAACTATGGCATAAGTACCTAGTGCCAAAAGGGAAACTTCAGTAGGTGCTGGTCTCTGATCTCCTGCACCCATCCCACTGCACGACACCGGGAGAAACACCACGTCCCTGCAGGGCTGAGGCAAAAATATCCCTCTGCTGAGAGCTGCGTGGCAACAGAAATAACTGGGACCTTGATAAAAGGGTTAAAAAGTCTAGAAATTTAGGAAGGGGGGGTCTTACACCCCAGGACAGCACAGCGTGGGGTAAGCCATAGAGGGGCTTGAAAACCCTCTACTCGGAAAACTGCTCTTGTTTCTGACGGCAGCATCACAACGCGCAGCAGAGAAAGCACAGAAACGGGGAGGAAAACGTAAATCAATCAAAAACTTCACCAAGACAAAACATCTTATATAACTTTCCCACTGGGAAGAGAATAGGCTTTCATGTAACGAATGCTGGATGTGTCACTGGAGGAGTTTCAGGGGCAGAGACAATAGAGCAGGGAAACAGAACAAGGGAGGAGAGAGCAGAAATAGACTTGCTTGGCTTCGTCTGGGAGAGTTGGTCAAAAATCAGAATTTCCATTCCAGTAAAAATTTCAGAATTCTTGACAACTTTTCATGCTCTTTCAAAAAAAAAAAAAAAGAAAAAGAAAAAGAAAGCAGTACAGTTTTTTAAAAGAAACTCCAGCAAATAAAATTCCTCTGAAATAATCGATACTAAATCTAGGAGCCCAAATTTCAGCCAGCTCAATCCTGCTACATCTCCAGTCAATCCAGGAATCCCTAAATTTTGACTGACTGACATCTGGTTTGCCTGACACTTAAAATTCCTCTTATGTTTTGAAAAGATCCTTCTACCTAGTGATATTGAAACTTTTTACAAAATTCAGTGAGTTATTTCAGATCACAGAAGTAAAACGGAGAATAGTTGTTTCCATTTTGCAGTTAAAAGAAAATAGAGATTAACAGACTGAGGTCAGCAAAGGGGAGTGAAAAAGAATCTCTAGCTGGGCACCCAAAACTAGAGCCTCCAAATGAGATGCTGTGTCTGCAATTTCATTTCTCAGCTGCAAATACTACAGCAAACTAAGGCACATGATCAGCCTTCCTTTCCTTAAAAACTTTCATATTAAAAAAAAAAAAAAAAAGAATTAACATATAATGTTTTACTATTGCAGTCTGGTAAAACTGTTCAGATCTCACAGGTTTTTCTTTATCCTGGAACTGCTGGTACAGGGGGGCGGGGGGACTGGGACTGCAGTGAATCTCAGTCAGCTTTTACCTGCCGAAGACTTGCCCGTGCGGCGGAAAGGGGCCAATAGGATTATGCAAATCCATCGGTCTAATTTGGCTTGAGGTTTTTCTCAGACCTCCAGGGGTTCTCATGCTCTGTATTTTTAAATGCTGATTACACTGTCATTTAAGGACGCTGCCGTGCCAGCACTGGTCACTTCAGCTACCTGACGTTTTCCCTGCGCTGTCTGCCTCGGGAGCAGGTTTCTGGGTGGGTGATGGCTGTACAGAGACAGCCCCGACGCTCCAATACGTTGTGAACTCTGTGATCCAAAAGTAATGTGCTCAATCAAGTGTGAAGCAAGAGGTGATTAAGTTTTGCAGTACTGTACAATGCCTGACTGCTCAGAAATGCATCTTTTGATGTGGTGCAGAGAACTGGACCAGTTCTGTCTGTTTTACCAAAAAATGACATTTTAGTAATCTGAAAAGAGAGCCTCAGAAATCCCCACAAGTGTTTAACTTTGATCTGAAGCTTTAAAAAGATGGTATTTATCTGTTTGCTTGTTTAATTTGTTTGAATTTTAAGCTTAGGAAGGTGTCAACTCGACATCTTGCGGAAGCAATCCTTTGTTTTTTTCTGGGGGAGGTTGAGCAGGGGCAGCGAGTTTCCAATCACTGCTTGTCCAAGCATCCAACCAAAAAAAAAAAGAGAAAGCAAAAAAAAAGAAAACCATCAACTCACCTTTCCATTGCGGTTTATATGAATTATTAAGAACTGAGATTCACTGGAGCCTCAGTTCTTGAGCACAGAATCAATACTGTATTTTATATAACAAGGGCAGCAAACCCAGCACGTTCTGCTTCCATCCCAGTGAAGCCCTCTCAGGTCCCTCAAACAGCCCAGTTCCCCAGGGCCAAAGTCCAACACCGCCGCTTGGGGTGGACTGAGGTGGATTGAGGAGAATTGTCCTGGATTGAGGTGGACTGAGGTGGGTTGGGGTGCATTGAGGGACACTGAACACTGGCTGGGCTCAAGGGTGGGAATCAGTGGCACAAAGCCTGGTTGGAGGCCAGCAACTGGTGGTGAACCCCAGGGGTCAGCACTGGGGTCCAGTCCTGTTTAACATCTTCATTAGTAGCCTGGATGATGAGGCAGGGTGTTCCTCAGTGAGCCTGTAGGTGACACAGAAGAGGGAGGAGTGGCTGATATGCCAGAGGGTCATGCTGCCATCCAGAAGGATGAGGACAGGGTGGAGCAAGGTGCTGGCAGGAACCTCCTGGAGTTCCATCAGAAGCCTGCTGCCCCTGGGGAGGAACAACCTCATGTATGAACACACGTTGGGGCTCACTCAGCTGGAAAGCAGCTGGGCAGAAAAGTACCTGGGGGTCCTGGTAGACACCAAGTTGGACCGGAGACAACAATGTCCCTCGCTGCACAGAGGGCTAATGGTGTCCTGGGCCACACCAGGCAAAGCATGGCCAGCAGCTCTGGGGAGGTGACAATCCCCTTTCCTCAGCACTGGTGAGTGCTGTGCCCAGTTCTGGGCTCCTTGGCACAGGAGCTTGCTTGGCACAGGCTCTTTCCAGTGGTACCCAGTGACAGGAGCAGAGGAAATGGGCACAAACTGAAATTGGAGGTTCCGGTTGAATGTCAGCTGCTTCACTGTGAGGGTGAGCAAGGTACAGGTTGCCCAGAGAGGTTGTTGAGTCTCCCTCCCTGGAGATATTCAAAAGCCATCTGGACGTGGCTCTGGGCAAATGTCTCTGGGTGGCCCTGCTTGAGCAGTGGGGTTGGACAAGATGACATCCCGATGTCCCTTCCAACGTCAACCATTCTGGGATACTGCGATCCTGTGAGAGATGCGTTCACTGCAGCGGGGTCGAGATGTGACCTTCTGCCCAGGAGCCCATGGAATTCAACTCACTTTCTTGTGCTGTAAGGACTATTTGCAGCCACGACTAAAGGACAACTTTTTACTATGTCCCAGCCATGAAAGCGAGAGAACGGATCTGCACGGAGCTCAGTGAGGAGTTATTTCTGCAATTATTGCCTCTGGAGCGAGGACGCCAAAAAAGGGGCAGTTGTGATGGGACCCAGGCCTGCAGGGACCTGGCACCAGCAATCCCACTCCCAGAAGGGAATAGTTAGGCAGGTCTGTGTCCCTCTGTAGCCAAAGGGTGGGGTAAATATATGTCATTTAGGTGAAAAACAATTTCAGTTGGCACCTGCTGGAAGTTTACCCCAATGTCTCAATCTAGGAAAGGGAAAAGGGAATTAAAAGATTCACAGGTTCGAAACTGAGCTGTGGGTTAAAAGGAAAGAGTAAAATACTGTCTTTCTAAATCAATTTGCCATAATTCAAAAGATACCCACAAGGAACACTCAGAGCGTGGTTTTGGGACACCAAACCTTCATTCTTTAAGTGTTCCAGGCCAAAGGCAAGAAGACAAATGATCACCCACACAACAGAACAAAGGCCAAACACCACCTGCTGCAAACGGGGGGAAGAAACAAATCACCCTCAAACCACCCTTACTGCGAGAGAAAGAGCCTTTTTTTCCCCAGGAATCACTCAATGTGTAAATCCCAGTATCCAAAGCTCACCTCATCCCACCCAGCTGAAGGAAAACATTCCATCTTTTCAGTATCTTCCCATTTTCCTTCTTCATCACTTAATCTGTCCGACCAAACCATTTCTATTCATGCTGGTTTCCGGATTTCCAGATTCTAGAAGAGAGCCATGACTCCAGACTGCTTTTCCCACAAATCCTTTAGCCCCACCAACACTGTCCTGCAAACTGAGAAATACCTACTTAAAGTGAAAACTTCTAAATACGCTGAAGTCCTCCTATTTGTCTCCAATCTGCAGCTAATTCCTGAGCTCCTTGCAAACGACGACAGAGATTCAGATATTTTAAAGCCCAAAGGGACCGTTACTATTCTGCAGCCTGATCATCACCATCCAATGGATCATAGAAACCTACTCTGAAATCCCCGCAGAAAAAGCTTCTACTGCTTGAGCTCGAGTCCATCTAGGTAAAGTCATCTCACCTTAAATTAAAGACCTCAAGTGCTGGCCACATAGAAGACATACATTCTGCTCCAGAGAAGGTTTTTGTTACCCAGTGACTGTTTTGTAAACACAAACACCGTCAGTGCAAACATCAGCTGGAGTCCCGCTCCCCAGCCCTTCAGCAGCCAATTGCCAGCTACATTCACCTTGGAACACTTCTGTGCCCTTCTCTTTTAGCTCTTCTGCCAAATCCTCAAATCTGAGCAACAGATTCCAGAAAAATTTCTACATGATGCCTGCTTTGCAAAATGAAATTCCAGGAACGACTGGAGGTATTCATAGCATCCAGAGAAAGAAAGAGCTGATGCAAAAGATTTAGAAACTGTGTCTCATTTCCTATTCCACGTGAATTCCGTAGCAAAAGTTGCTGTATAATTACATTTACTGTTGAACGCGACCCTCAGAACTGATGCAAATTCCATTTTCTCATTTATCATGTTACCGATCTCGCAGTTCAGACTGGTGTCTGGTGAGATTTGGGCCGTAACAGAACGTGTCCTGTTTAGAAGGAAGCGCAATTAGCACTAGCGTCTCTCCAGGCTGAACAGGAGGGCTCGTATTCCTCTGGCATCCGCCGCATTTGGCTGGCAGAAGAGGGTCTGAAAATTATGTTACATTTTTGCTGACACTTCCTTCTTTAGCTGCTTTAGCAGACTTCGCAATATCCTACCTGATAAAATTTACTTTGGCCAATATTAATCAGCCCGCTTGATGTCCTAACATTTACTTTGCTCTGCTGTTGTTTGCAATGCCGCTTGGAACTGGGACAAACCTCAGACATGCGCTCAGGAGAAGTCTCTGCTATGTACTATATAAATGAGACCCCAGCTCTACCTCCCCACCCGCCACCTCAGCAGTGGTCCCAGAGCTGTGCTTCTGAAGGGGGTGGCCTTCCCTGGGCTGCCATGAAGGCACTAGTGGCTTTAATATTGCTCCTTCAGCTTCCGGCTCACAGGGCTCTTCCCCCAGCTCCCCCCCCAGCTCCCTTGGGCTGCGATGACCCAGAATCGGAGGCAGCAGCCGAATTTGCTGTGAATTATATTAACGGCCACAGTCACCACGGGTACAAGTTTGCCTTAAACAGAATCGACAACGTCCGCGTGGTGCCCCAGGTAAGCGCGGAGCGGCGGGAGCCCGGAGATGCTCGGGGAGGAGCAGCGAGCCCTGCCAAGGGCCGTATCCCCGGGCAGCACAAATCCCTGCTGCTCTCTTGGTTCTAACGGGGCAACGCCACCGCGTCGAGTGGGGAACCCAGGTCACTGGGGTGGATCCCAGAGAGCGGAACAGAGCGGGAGAGGGAAACATTCGGGTGCTTTGGGACAGTGCTAAAAGGGGCTGCGTTTGCAATCACAGCCTGCTTGCTAGGGCAGGTCTGTCCGAGGGCTGATTCATCAGCCCAGCAGCTCGTCTGGAGAGAAACTGTGAGGATAATCGTCGTGATGCAGCTAATTATTTATTGGCTAAATGCATACCTATCAGAACTCCATGCTATGAGTGACTCTGTGGTAGGCATTCATTTTATCCCAGTGAGCTGACAAGGAAGCTGAATGGAAGTAACGGTGGCCTGTGGCCTCATCTTCACTGGGACCCACTGCCATGGTTGTAGTCACCTAGAAAGGCTGTAGGAATGGTTGGGAATATAACGTATGCGCCCAGTCCAACCCTTCACTTCTCTCAAAACATCGAAAACAGTCCCAAATATTAACATGAATGAAACTCCATGGCTGTTTTCTACTTGTTAGGAGACAGGATACCGAAGTCATCTACAAGAGACTAAACCAGACACTAATGAGTAGAAGTGAGAGACACTGCTGACACTGCCTTGCTTATGCTTTACACTAAAATAACTTCTGTTATTTTCAATGAGTTTCAACGGAATCACTCATGACTGAGAGTCAGTCTAGGAGCCTGGGAACCTCACTTCTGCTGGAGTTGCAAAGGCTCAGGAGCAACCCCAGAAGACCCTGCAGCCCATAAACACCATGAGTGTTGGGGCTGGAACTCAGCTGGTGCAACATAGAGTCATTCCAAGGGACTAAGTGGGACAGGCCAAGGTGCACCAGTGTTTATTTGGTATCTGGTTAGGGAAATGCAAAGGTTTTTCATCAACAAAGCCAGCATTTGGTCTTTTAAAAACACCCAACAAAATAAAACAAAGTTAATGTAAGAGAACTGACCCACTACGGACAGGCTGGGATTTCCAAAAGTCATGGGCCAGTTTCTTAGCTGGGAAAAATCCGTGTGACCATCCTGACTTACTCCAGCCAAAAACCTGGGTCCTGTTTGCTGTGAAGTTAAAGAGTAAGGACACATTCTGTTCTACCAGCGTACACCTGGGGCTGCCCACGGACAGAGACAGAGACCACAGCACACAGACCCACAGGAGAAACCTGGTGATGTTTTGTGAAGTAATTACTACAATTCCTGGTGATTTTTTTTTTTTTCTTCCAGGGGCTGAATAATGACATAATGTTCCTCGAACTTGACTTATTAGAGACCACGTGCCACATCCTCAGCCCCACGCCTCTGGCAAACTGCACGGTTCGGAGCTTCACAGAACACGTGAGTGTCTCTCACGCTGTAGCTCAGTCCGAGGGTGCGTGGTCAGTTTGCCAATTGCTTGTACCACCAACCGCTTGTAACCACCTTGCTGATTTAGTTGCCTTCGTGTGATGAAGGATTTCTCTCCTGGGTTTATTCCGTGCCCCGTCATGTGAGGAGGACAGGTCACTCTCAGCACAGCATCCCCCAAACACAGCCCTTCCCTGGCGACATGCGGGCTGTTACCCGGTGAAATTCCACCCAGTTTGGCCACGACTGCAGAAGAGCTGTCCCCTTCAGGCAGGGCTCTGCCTTCAAAGTGACGCTCGGCTGGAATTTACTGGCCTCAGATAGTTAGTTCTCCCACCGGAGTGACCCAGCTGAGAAAAGCTCTCCCCACGCAGACCGGTGGAACTGGTGTCTGAGCAGGGGCACCGCTGGGTTCTGGGCAGAAAGCAGGGTCAGCCACTGCCAGTCTCAGTCCCAGTTCACAGAGCTCATGACCAAACTGGAATCATCATCCAGCCCTGAACTCACCGGGGCTCAGATCCCATTTCCCGTCCTGGGGGAGGTAACTCTGACCGTTCCCTCTCCCGGGGGGCTCCAGCTCTGCCTTTGCCATCTCCTCCGTGGCTGGATGGGGTTGCTGTGGGCCAGCTGGCCCAGGCAGCACTTCCCATGGCCACTGATGAGACCAGTGAGAGCGTCATCAAACAGCTCCGCAGAGGCCTTCATTCATCAGTGTTCATATTCTATGCTCTTTATGAGAGAGGAGCCTGAAGCGAATGTCCATAATCTGGCTGCGCAGGCACCTCTGATGCTGTCGAGACCCAGATTTGGATCCAAACACCGCAGCTCTGCTCTGCCTTTTACAAAGTCTCAGCACCCGCCCAGCAGCGCCTTTGCAATCGCCTGATTTTGCCAGGAACACGCAGCCAGGATCCGTTCTTCTGAATTTAGTAATAGCTGCCCTTTTCAGAAATTCCTCTTTATCCGAACGATGTAACCCTTTGATTTTTGTCTCTCTCCAGGCAGTTGAAGGTGACTGTGATGTCAAACTGCAGAAGCTGGATGGAAAGTTAACTGTACTGGCGAGTAAATGCCACTCACACGCAGGTAAAGACTTTGCTCTTTGGGTTTAACCCAGAGCTGGAGGATTAGCACAGCAGTGCTTACTGTTCACCAGCTTCTCTGCCCCTGAAAGCAGCGAGTGCTGTGTATAAACATGGCACAAAGCAGGGCTGGTGATAGGTTTTATAAACCCAGCTGTTCTGAAAGGAATTTTTTTCCCTTTTCTGATTTCATTCCCCCTCAAACCCAGCCCTCCCTCTTTGCTCCTCTTGACTGTGACAATTAAGATACTCTGAGACTACCTGGGGAGCAATTCCCAGTTCTGATCTGGAGACTGCTGGGACTGAGGCTTGTCACTCAGGAGCGTAGCCTCAAGAATGTGATTTCTCGTTGGACTGAATTTACTGGAGCTTGTCGATCTTCAGAGCCCCTGTGCCAGATGGTGCTTATTTACTAAACCCAGCGTTTCCAGTATTGCCATGGGGAAGAGGAATGTCTGTTCTGCATGCTCTGTAAGGGATCTCCTTGCTCTGTACGAGATATCTTTGCTCTGTACCAGATCTCTTTGCTCTGTTTTCAGTGCTACTTTCAAAACTGGGGAGTGAATGAAGCAACACGCTCAAGCAAACGCAGTTCCAATAAATTAAAACATTTTCATAGAATCATGGAATTGCCTGGGTTAGAAGGGGCCTTTTGGATCATCGAGTCCAATCTAGTCCACTCTCCATTTTTCCAGCATTCCTTGTGTGAGCTGAGACATCTTTTCGTTGGTCTCATGGATAGTTTGCCAGAAAGAGAATTGATTAAAATCTGAGTAAGAACGTTCAAGATGTGCTGTTGAGGTCCACGGCACTTCATCAGCAGAAAGGCTTGAGTGGCAAACTCGTGTGAAATGGTGCCATCCAGAGTCTGTGCTGCAGAAATACCTTCCGCTGCCGTTTGGGACAGGCGGTGACTGGTTTGTGTGACCGAATGGGTCCACAATGGCTTTCGGAACAACCTGGGGTCTAATCGAAATGAGTTGGTTGGGTTCCTCCCGCAGACTCAAGCGAAGACCTCCTCCAGATGTGCCCCAGCTGCCCGCTGCTGGCCAGCCTCAACAACACCGAGGTGCTGGCAACCGTCACGGCCGCGCTCAACGCCCACAACAGCAAAACCCCCGATGCCTACCTCCAGCTGCTGGAGATCGGGAGAGCCAGGATACAGGTGACTGCTGCAGCACGTCCAACCTCCCGCGCAAAGTGTCTCCTCTGGGTGACTGGGCACTGCTAGCTGGTTACGTTTGTGAACAGATTTATAGCTGGCTCTAAACTCTCCCACCGAATTGTTCTTGATTTCCCGAGCATGCTGTGTCCTTTCAGCCACAGGATTCCCTTTGACTTCAGTCAAAAGCCAGAAGCCGCGACTTTTGCCTTTTGCCTTGCCTTAGCAGCTCTGCAGTTTCTCGGTGCAGAGCCCGTTAAACAATTCTCCCGTTTTACCAGCATCACCCGGTGCACAGCGTCTTCGTGGAGTTTGCTGTGGCTGCCACCAACTGCTCGGCGGGAGAAGGGAAGGATAACGGGGGGGCCTGTCAGCTGCTGCCCGAGGAGCAGTCGGTGAGTACCCCCGCACCCCGCTCCCCAGCCCCGGGGCAGAGGAGCCCCTCGAGCTGGTCAGGGTGGGAGAGCCGGGGCTGAATGCCACCAGGAGATGCTCTCCGGTGTTTCATTCCTAAAGCTGCACTGCCCCTTCCTCTGCTCTCTGACGCGTCTGGCCTGAATCCTGATGTATTTGCAAATACTTCAAAAAGGCACGAGGAGCAAAGTGTCCTTAACACAACATATTTTTAATCAAGAGTATAAATACCATTGTGTACTCTTCTTAACACGAGCACCTGAGAAGCGCGGGCTCTTTGTACCAGACAGTTCACAAACACACTCCAAAAGGGCTCACTGCTTCACCCGCCCACAATTTAATGCTTTGTACAGGCTCTTGAGAATTATACTGTACACTTTATCATGCTGAAATTCTTCTTTTGCTGCTGATGAAATTGAGTCCCAGGCAGTTTTAGTGGGAGGGAACCTTTTAACTCAATTCCTATGTATTCTTTCCCTCCCTCATATCCAGACGTACAAAGGGTCTTACTCGGGAAGAATACAAGGCTCTCACTTAATTGCCAGTTATGCATTTAAACAGCTTGGCTTTGAGTCCAACAGACTGAAAAGCAAGCACTTTGCTGCTCAGATAAAGCACGAGAAGATATAGCTATTTCTAAATGTGTTGAAATTCAAAATTGTAATACTGGTCTCCTCTGTTTTATAACTGTTTTCTCCTCACCGTGTTCTGCTTTGCCAGAATTATGGTTTCTGCACAGCCTCAAGGTTAATACGCCCCTCGGAGGACCTGAGAGTGGACTGCCAGCTCTACGGACACCAGGTACCACACACACGCTCCCTTCCTTCCTTCCCGAGCGTGCTGCTAGTAAAGCTAGAAGAAATCACCCTCCGTTTACCTCTTTCACTGTAGGCTGAATTAGCTCTCTCCGATAACTTGAGTTTTAATTATATATCCTGAAAACCCAGGTAAGGTAGGTCCTGATCATCCTGTGGGTTTCTGTGCCAGGGATTATGTCACCCAGGCTCTGTCCAGTCTGTCCTCCTGCCCACCTCTGGCAGAGCACAGGGAACCAAGCTCTGCTCAGCCAGGGGCAGAGAGACGGGCACCAACACGAGCCATGGTGGCAGATGAAACCAGCTGGGGATTTTTGGTACTAGTTGTTAGATGAGAGTGAATTCGGGGCGCCTGACCTGCACTGCTGTAGCAGGAGGAGGGAAAGTCTGTGCACTGAACCCGAGGTGTTTGAGCCTCCACGTGGTCTCAGAAGAGCCGGGTGGAGGTTGAACGCTTCCTGCAGACCAGAGCGTTACACAGTAGTAATTAGCTGTCTGGAGGGAGATGAGAGGAAGCCTAAGACAGTTGGTCTTCAATATTTTGCCAGCGGCACAGGTGGCCCTGAAAATTCACATGGCACGGAATTTGGTGCTAATCATCCACTGGATATTAAAAATGTGTTCCTGGGCTCCCATGTATGTATTCAAATGCAAATCAAAGTTCTGTGATGGTCAGGAACACTTCATGCCCGGGTTGGAGGCCTGTGTCTAGCTGGGAGCAGGGTACCTCGTAAGCTCTCAATGACCTGTACGTCTACATCCTAAGCCCCGGGTCGCTGAACACTAACACAAACTGTTTTGTTTTCCAGCCTGGAGTCACCTACTCTCAACCAGGACAAGATACATCGGCGGGTCTGGTGCCCAGTGTTGCACAAGGCTTCACCAACCACAACCTCAGGCTTTCCCACAATAACCCTGTGGCATCCGAGTCCGCCTCCGCAGAATTTCCTACCGCCGTGCTCTCGGCAAAACCCGTAGCAAAGAGGGCAGTGGCAGAGGCTGCTCAGCACGACAAGGTACCTCGACCAGTTGGCTTCGTGCCTCCTCCTCCTCCCTGCCCGGGGAAGATTCGGCATTTCAGTATCTAGGCTGCTACAGACACGGAGACAGGTACCCAGGGGTCAGTGAGCAGCACCAACACCCAGACCACAGCATCAAATAGGTGAGAACACTCGTCTCTGAGCCCAAATGAGTTCTACCCTCCAGAGAGCCGAGCCGAGGCCAGGATCTTGCAAAAGCCTGCCCCAAAATCTAGGTGATCGCAACACATAGCGGTTGTTTTCTCCACAGACAGGGATGCCCTAGTTAAAATACAGAAAGAGATGTTTCAATGAAGCTGTTGTAACAGCTATCCGACAGTTGCAGCTTTGCGATAGAAACACCACCCGAAAGGTTACTACAATAAAGTGTTCCACAGAAATGCTTTGGTACCTTCTGTCTGTATATATTTTCATTTAGTTGTCAAGTATCTCCTCCACGGCGTCATGAGTCATTTTCTGGGCTTCATTTCAAAAGCAGTGTGCTCCTGCCCTTCTCCTCAGCTTCGCTGGGACGTGTGGGCGCGGAGCACTGCGGAAAATCAGGTCAGTCCTTTCTTTTGATCACACACCAATAACACTAAAGAAGTGGCAGGAAAAAAGGTCTTTGTCCCTCCCCACCTGGAGTGTTTCGGAGCATGGGCCTGCTCTGAACACCCACCAGAAGCACCTCCATGCTTCTGGACGTGGCGTTAGAGCATCCGTGTCTGTGGAAAGAACAAAGAACCAGGACAGGTTTGTTGCTGCCTAGGCTGAAGGCGTCGATCCCTCCAGGCAAACCCATGGGTGTTCCCTGCCTTCCAGCAGACCCCCAGGTGTGGGGTGAGCAGGGGGTACTGTGTGCACGTGCAGGAGTACCAACTCAAGGCAATAAATACACACTACAGACCTGTATCCCTCCGAACAGCACCCGGACAGTGATGGCAATTTACCATTGTCCCACACTCAAACCTTCCCTGGGTTTCTGACATGGCTTAGAGGCAAAATCTATTCTAGGGAGAGAAGTAATAAGGGAGAGGGGCTGGAAGGATGGTTACTGCCAGCCAGCCTGGAATTCTGCAGAGACATCATGAATCTTTAACCAGGAACAGCACTCGCTAGGAGATCATTCTCATGCAGGCAGCAGAAGCTGCAGAACACATGTCGGTTGTGAACCGCTGCAATAACCTGCCCTGTTCTCCTGGTTACCACCCGCCAGCGCGCAGGGAACAACACAACCAACGCTTGTTCTGGTGACGGGGCAACAGGCTGCTGCAGGGAACGGTGTCCTCGGGGAAAGGAGCAGCCGTAGGCGCTGGAACCAGTGCTTCAGCTGGTGTGGGGAGGGGGAAGAGAGAGGGAAATGAGCCCGGCTCTCAGGATGGTCCGCACGCAGCCAGCGGTTTAGAAGGGCTGGCAGTGAGCTGCACACATTTCTTGAAGCGGTTAAGGAGGGTGGTCATCCCATCCCACCGCATGAGAGACGCTACAGGATTCAATGAAATGCCCACCGTTATCACCTGCGTCACTGTGACGGCAGGTACACGAGCCTGAGGTTTTAACTCGCCTGGAGCAATCAGTTTTCCTTGGGTTTGTACTTTTAAAACTGGGAATTGCTCTAACCAAACTGTATAAATTGTCCTGTATATAACGAAGTGGGCACTAAGTCATAGAGGAGACAGTGTTCTCCTGGCTTAGAAAGTTCTCTGACAGAAGACACAGTCTTTTTACGAAAGAGATCCCTGAAATCTCCCGAAATGCTGCATTTCCTTGTTGCCTTTTCCAGGCAGACAACACAAGGACATGTAGCAGGACATCTGCAGCCTCCACACTCCACAGATGTTCTCCTACACCTGGCCTAACTACTCCACTGCTTCCTAAAACAGGGAGAAAGAAAAAAAAATAGGGAAAACCCAGAATTGCTCTGTGTTCTCTCGTGATTCCAGTTGGTGGTTGCACCTCAGCTTCTTTCTCCTTAACACTTGCCCTCTGAAGGACACATTTTGCCCCTTCAGGATACATTTCCCATGCCTGCTTTGAAGCAGGCCAGGATTTAGTAACAGATTCCCTGGGCAGTGAGTGGTGTGAAATGGCAATAGCTAAAATACAAATGCCTCCGTCCCTGAGACGGAGCATGAAGAGTGTTGTCAGGTCTGCATCGCTGGCTGACAATGTTTTTCAGCTTTTTCAAACCCTGTTTAGCTGAAGCGTATGTCCTTCATGTGCTGCTTGGGCTGGACACGCTCAGCCTTCCCAGCTGTGTCTGTGTTTTGAGCTCGGCTACTTCAACAGAGACATTTTTTCCTTTCCAGTGGGAGGAAGCGCACAAAGAACAGTCAGGGACATAACAATTCCCCATTCTAAGAGGCACCGCCACAGCCAGTGCTAACTGGCACCCATCTCCATAGAAATGCCACGGACTGTAAGGATGAAGAAAAGGAGTTATTATCCCTTCGCGGCAGGGGACGGTTCCCAGGCGGGAGGAGCAGTGGGAGCGAGCCTGCATTGCTGCTCCTGCTGCTGCCCTGCCATGGCTACAGCGGCGCTTCTCCACGTCCAGCCCTGCATCCCCTCCCTCCGGGACGCAGCATCATCCCTCACCACGAGTTCGCAGAGCAGCTGGGGACACCTGAGGTGGCTGGGTCCCTTCTCTCCTGCTACCTGAGGCTTCCACCCCTGCCACCAACCAAGGTCTCCTTAGAAGGGTTCCAGCCCTGGTGCTGTTGCAGGGCTCCCTGGCTGTGATCCCACCCAGCTTTCCATGGGCACTCCCTGGGCCGTGTCCTGTTGTCCCCGAGAGGAACAGGCTTTGGGCATTGCTGGGCTAAAGGGCTGATCTTTACCCTTTATTATAAAAAAATATAAATTCTTTATACCACCAGGAAAAAACATGACAGGACAGAAAATTTGACCCCCCCCCAAACTTTACAGTACTATTAAATAGAGACAATTATGTCCTTCACTTGCACTTTTCCTTCCTCACTCAATGCAGGGGCAACCCGCAGACCTACAGGTGCTCGATGCCATCCAGCAGAGAGTTTGGTGCCATCCAGCAGAGAGCTGTGAACACAGAGACCCCTGTGACATAAAATGAGGGCCAGGGAAGTGGGTACCTGGCTTCTGGTGTCCTTCAAGGTGACATACTGCAAAATTGCCCCTTGGTAGAAAACCAGTGACTTTCACCGGGATCCTCCCCAAGTAATGGTGGTTGTCACTTCCCCAGATCTTCAGGATAAGAGCTATTTGTATGGCTGTTCCCCATCCACAGCCAGAGCTCCTGAGGGTTAGCCAGGTGGCACACCACTGTCACCTCCAACTAAAGGCTCTCCAGGCAGAATTTTCCAAGACCCTGTTTCACCTGTACTCAGCAAATCACCCGAGAATCAATAGAGAGCACAGTGCAGTCCCTCTGCTGGCAAAGCAGCCTCCAAGTTCAGCAGGGAGGGATCAGCCAAAGGTAAAATAGACCTGCCCAGCGTGGGGGAGCTCTGGGTACTGGGGGGAGCTGCTGGGTCAGTGAAGGGCTTCCCCCAGAGTTGCCATCTCCGCTCGCTTCAGGATTGTATTATTTATTGCTGTGGAAAAGGAATGAAAGCAGAGCACCACGTAGTGCTAACATAATTAAACTAGTGACACTGCTGGACCAATTCCTCTGCTCCTCAGGCCTGTAGCCATGAGCTTATGATTCTCATGGGGCCTCCTTCAATTTAAACCGGGGTAGGATGTGGCGGTGGTTAGAGAAGCCAAGGAGCTGGAAATTAAGCAGGTGAGAATCTTTTCTTTGAGCCAATCCTGACCATACGGTATAAAGGAGGCAGTAACACCGAAAAGAATGAAAAGTAAGGTCCTAAATCAGCTGGCCAAGAGGCAGTTATGGGATCAGTGCACAGAGAAGTCTGGACTAAATCTGGGAGAGCTACACAAGGTGATATGAACTGGCAAAGAAACAACTGGATGTACATTTTCCTTGATTCAAAGGACAAAAAGAATAATTTACAGGCAAAAAAAAAGAGCAAGAGGTGATGTAAGGAGGAAGGCACTGGCTACAAAAGTCATATGAAGACGTCTCACCCTGCAGTTTATGTTACACATTTTCTTTTCTTTACAAAGTCCTTTCTTCCAGATTCTCCCTTCAGAGCTTTGGCACCGACAGGAGCACAGTCAGCCCCAGGTCTGCAGCTTTCTCACAGGCCACCTTCCTCTCCCCTCCCACCGTATAATTTCAGGCAGTTCTTATTTCATCCCTGAGTCTGGTTCTCAGGCTCTGGAGAGGCAGCAGCCCCTTACAATGAGCAGTGGGGTTCATCTGCAGCTGTACCTGCCTCGGAGCCCACGGGAACACAAAGGCAGGCATTGCCGGACGAGGGCTGAAGCCAGGGGCAGCCAAAACGTTCAGGTGGGAGGAGATAAAAGGAAACAAGACTCATTCTTTGGCGTCAGAAGCAACACGTAATGCTGGCAAGTTCACAGAGCACTCTGCACGATGTGGCAGTGAGAACAAAGCCAGAAGCTGGGGAAAGGTGGGATGAAACAGGAAATGTTCAGGGCTTGGGGAAATCAGAGTGGGGGGTCAATACCTGGTGTAGGTGTCGATAAATTGAGAGGTTTAGGCAACAAAAGACAAGTGGGCTGGAGTCAAGGCACTGAGAGGGAACAAATCCTGAAACAGAGCTTTCAATAGCCTGAGACTGCTTGGACCACCCTGGTTCACTTATTGTCTGTCTCCTCTTACAGCAGCTCGTTTTGCACCATCCCACCACTAGAAGTGAAGTCTTTGGGGCCAGAACAAAACTTGCCACATCTGGTACTATATTCATTTACAGTGAGTGTTAAGTCCCAAGTAAACACAGTGGAAATTTCTGCTTTAAAAGCAGACACCCTGATGAAACCGTTCATTCTTTACATTGCCTTGTTATTGTGTCATCTAAGAGTATTTCATGGCTGTGCAGGCCATTTGTCCATGGGCTGCTTCTCTGTACATCAACTGCACTGTGCTGGCCTGGCCTGGGCTAAGGGCTAATGTCCATCTGTAGGTACCCAGCTGAGAAGAGATGCTCAAAGAATGACCCCAAACCAAGCTTCCTATCCCAACCAAACTGACCGCATAGAACACAGAATCAGTAAATTTGTTTACAATTAGCATTTAGCAGATGCAAAGTGTAAAATCAGTCATCCTTGTAGCTCTTCAAATTACAAGACCTTTGTCATTGTCTTATTTGGGATAAGACCCAGTTCACTGATGGAACAGAGGTGGAGCCGGGCCTCTCCTGCATATGGGTTTATTTAGGCAATTCTGGTTTCTTAAGAAAGCAGCTTTGTGTGTATATTCTTGTCCATTGCGATGAGGTCAAAGTTATATGATCTAGAAACGTAAAGCCAGAAGGAGAAAGTGATCTCTGGTCTCAGAGGCAGCAACAGCACTTTCACAAAACCTTGTAATCATTGACTCGGTGTTTGCTGTCACAGCTGCAGGTTTAAAGGTGACGGTCAGTGTGAAATAAAAAGGGGACAAGAGTTGAGAAAGAGTGCCCATTACCGGAGTCTGCTGTTTCCCACCGGTCAGCCCCTCCACACCGCCCTGCCATCCCGATTGCTGCCCTGCTTCTCTCACCACAATGATTTTCCTGGGTTTGGTGCTCTTTGGCGTGCAGACGCTGTGCCCCTGGGCTGCCTCCCGTCCCACCAGTGAGGTCCCGGCAGAGCTGCTGTCCCCCAGCTGCGAGGGCAGAGCAGTGGAGGAGGCTGCGGACCTGGCCCTGCACCACATCAACGCGCACCGGAGAGAGGGCTACATCCTCAGGCTCTACCGGATTTTCAGTGTGCGAGAGCACCCTCAGGTGAGTTACCCCCTCGTTCTGTACCTGCTTCTCCCGGGAAGAGCCCCGTGTCTATCGCTATTCCTTCGCAATATCTGTTGGAACTAAGAAATATTTCAGAAGGCAAATGTAAAGTTCCCTTCACAGGACTCCAGAGGCCGTGTCAACTTTATGCACAGATGACTAGAAACAGTCTCATCACCACTGTGGGCAATTAGAGAGCAAATCTCAGTCACGATTCTCTGCTGCCTGCCCCTGGAATAGCTCCAGGCATCAGTTCAAATTCCGTATGAAACACCGCTACTCTGATTTAATTTCATTTTACACCTTCCTCCCGCTGCCTCGAGCAGTTGGAGTGCAAAGGCTATTAAGTCATCGTGCCTTTTGCACAAAAGATGTGAGCGCTCGCAGGTGTGTGAACACAGCCAGCGTGGGACCAGGGAATTCCAGCACAGCCCCTGAAATGGTGACTCATTCTCCAAAAGAAACCTGAAACCAGTTCAAGCACAAAAATTACACTGGGAGTACCTACGGAATATCACTCTCATATCCTCGAGTATCTTATTTCTCTCTGTGTGCTTAATTTATTACTGCTTTGCGTTACAATAGCAGAATCTACTGGCACTAGCCAGGAAGAACCTGAAATGAGTGCCCAAGGCCCCCAGTACCCGAGGCACGCTGTTAACGCTCCCTGCCACGCTCCCTCACTTCCCCTAATCATCTCACCTGAAAGGAAGAGCTCTCAGCCCTCAAAGGAAAGCAGGCTTGTTGCCAGGGGTGGAAAGATCTGTCCTGGCAAGGACAGGGCTCTGCTCCCTGCTGCTCTCACACGGGCAGGGGCTCTGCAGCCACCAGTGGCCTCCAGCACCCTGAGCCCTCTGAGGATGCACGCTCTGCTCTGCTTTGCACGACGATGGTCTCCGTAGTGCTCTGTGCTGGTGATAGAGCATCCCACTGAGCAACTGGATCCCCGTGGGGATTTAACCCCAGCCAGGACCACGCGGCCACTCGCTCGCTCCCCCCCAGTTGTGATGGGGAGGGAATCAGAAGGGTTTTATCAGGATAAAAATATTCTCGAAGTTACTTCAAATTCAAATCTGCCCTTAAGCAACCTGTGGTTAAGCTTTGCTCTAATTGAAACTAATGAACCATCTGCCACTAACTCGTGTGCAAGTAGGACAGAGCCTTTCTTTCACACAAGGTTCTCCTGATTAACTTCACTGACAGCCACTTAACCAAATTTACAAAACATGCCAAAATATGTCATTTCTTTCCCTTCTGGCAGGTATCCCTGCCGCAGAGGTGCTGCTGCCACATCCTGCTGGCTCCCCGGCCGCGGCAGTGCCCATCCCTGCCTCAGCAGCACTGGGGAAGGCTTCTTTCTGGCCAGGCAGAAAAGCCAGAAGTTTCTATTCAATACTAAGCAGACATCAAAAGGCCTTTGCATAATGGATTTTTAATGAAAATTAAAATAAGGAAGTTGAAATCTTCAGAGATCTGCTGAGCTCTGATTAAGCCCCAAATTATCCTTTCCCCAGTGGAGGATGATGCACACAGAAGCAGGTAGACGAAAAGATTTTATAATAACCTCATCTGCACATTCGAGATGGTTTTATAGAAGAGAGCCACAGGCAACAGGAAACACAGCGTGGTCCACCCTGACTGCATTAGTACTTCCAAGATCCCCAAGTTTTACCGTCAGTCCCCCCTGACAGTCAGCTGATGTTTTCAGAATACCTCTGAAATTTTGTGTTTCTCCATCTCTCCCTTTTATCTGTCCCTACTTTGCTCTATAGGAAATGAGGCTATGACCTTTCGTTTGTTTGATTTCAGGAGATCACTGGTTCTGTCTTCTACCTCGTCTTGGATGTAGTAGATACCAAATGCCACGTACTCAGCAAAAAGTCGTGGAAGGACTGTCCGGCCAGACCAGCTCATACAGCTGTAAGGACGGTATTTGCTTATTAACCTCAGGTAGGATGAGCTACTCGGGTACCGCTGAGGACAGCAGAATCCCTAGGCCTGCATTTGTAGGAGGCACCAGAGCTCAGAAGAAATCAAACCTCATTTTTTAAGGTCCACAGCTTTCCTCTGTACTCTCTAGTCCCTTTATAGACTGGTAAGATTTATTTTGAAAAGTGAAAATTAACAGTTTTGATTGGATCTAATAAGCACAGATAACTAATAGGATACTCCTTAGAATAAATGGTTTATTTTTTATAACAGCACTGTAAGAGTTTATTTTAAAGACAGCATGTCAAGAAGGGAATAAAAGAAACTCCCTTTTATATAACATGAGGTTTTTGGTTTAGCTTAACTCCACTTCTATTCCGACAACTTTGCAAAAATTGTACGGAAAGCAGAGAAAAAAGAAAGCTCGGCCAGAGAAGCTGCAAAGACAGAAAGTGGTCCAAGACTGCTGCTGCAGGTGACCAAAAGTATTCCGACCAAGTGAAAAAAACCTTTATAAAAGGAAGAATGATGAGAAAGAAAATTCATGTTAAAAAAAAAAAAAAGTTATGATTAAATTGTCCTGGGCTGCACATTAGGTTAATCAGTTTTCATTTTCAAATGAAAAACTGGAAAAAAATAGAAAGAATTCTGCTCCCTGCTGCTCACAGCACTTCCAGCAGGACAAGGGCCCAAAGCATGGGAGTCACCACGGCTTCTGTGAAGGCCAGAAATTTGTGCCCGAGAGGCCTTG
This sequence comes from Gallinago undulata, assembly GCA_026546715.1. NCBI lineage: Eukaryota > Metazoa > Chordata > Aves > Charadriiformes > Scolopacidae > Gallinago > Gallinago undulata. The sequence goes on from JAOTQQ010000052.1 coordinate 580,059, forward strand.
GTCATGTACATGGCAAGAGATAAGAAGCTCTGGGAGACTATACATTCAATTTTTTAACACAAAGGCGCACTAGATATTAATAGGCCAGAGTTTTTTTCTGCCATAAAGTCAGAGTTTGTGCACAAGGCTGATGTGACTGTGCCACAAACCCCAGTCAGGGGCTCTCCTGCGCGGCTCGGGGTGACAGCAGGGCAAGGGCTTGCTGTGTCTAAAGGAGACACTGAGAAATGTGCTTTGCTGCCAGTTGAGCACTAACACTACTTTTGTCTTGAAAAGCAATTCCTGACGGCGGGGAGAAAATGAATCACCTGTGGAGGTACTGGGTGATCAGTGCAAAGGAGGCAACATTAATTGTTTCTAAATGTTTATATTGTTTTAGGTTTATGGTCAATGCAAAGCAATTATCTACATTAATCAGGCAAGAAATATTGCTCATCTGAATACTTATGAGTGCACTTTGCGACGAGGTATGTCTTTATTTAACGCATTCACTTTAAAAGAGGACTGGAAAAACACTCTCTGCCATACAGCATTACTTTAAATTTTAATTGCGGTTATGGCACCACAGCATCCCCATTAGCTTTCAGCTGCCCTAATTCTCTCAAGTCAGTGATCACAAGGCCAGCGCGGTCCCGCGGCTCAAAGCCGTGCAGCAATAACGGGTTTCATCGCTGGGAAACCCAGCATGGCCTCTCTGGGGCCTTTTACCCTCTGGTCCGAAAAGCATTTTTATGGGTTTGTGAGAGGGAAGTCAAACCAGCAAACCCACTGTCAGCAGGCTGAGCTTTCTCCTGCAGTGTCTCTGCCTCCACTGCAACCTTTTATGGGTCTGCAAATTCATAAAGATTCAACCCCACTGAGTGGATCAAACCACACATCGTTACTGCAGGGGAGCGGAGGAGAAGTGGGAAGGGCTGGGAGCATGGAGACATTGACAGTGACCTACACTGTCAACCTGCTCTTAGGATTAGGCTTTTACTAACGATACTCTTTTGTTTGATTAAAAAGTTCCACCCAGATACGTTTGGAGAGTATGTCCTGACTGCCCGGTTGATGACTGTCCAACTGAGCCCAGATATTTGGAGGCTGCTGCTCAAAGCCTTGCCAAGTTCAACCATCAGAGTGAACAAACTCATTATTTCTCTGTCCTCAATGTCACCAGAGCGTCAATGCAGGTAAGTGCTGGCTCACCTGACCCTCACCCTTAGCCCTCCACACCTAGGGATCCCGTTATTTACATGGTTTATTGTGTCTCACAGGTTGGTTAGAATTTGTATCTGTATAGCCCAGAGAATAATTGTGTGCCAAGTTCTGGGAAATGAGCATCTGCCTTAATCCAAGACTTTGACTCCATTTATTGCAAAAAGAAGGGCTTTATGCAAAACTGAAGCCATGGATTTGGGTTCCAAAGTTTAGGAAAGATTCACTGTGGGCTCTTTCTTCTATAAGCACCGTGAATTAGTGACTCCCTAATAGAAAGTATTCAATAAAGCACAGTCATCCCTTCCAACAGGTACCTGTAATACCCTGAATGAGTTTAAGCACAGTTTAAAACTAATTTTAGACTAACAGAGAGTTAATGATCTCCTAGGTAAATCCTGTTTGTTTACCATAGTAATATTGGGTCTCTCTAAAATTCATTATATATAGCTAACAAGGTGGGTTTCAGTCTTTGTCTCAAACTGTTTGATATTATTATAACACAGTATTTAATCACTCCCATTTTCCAGCCCCGGGGTACTTGCATTTCAGACATACAAAAAACGATCCCGTTCATTGAAGCAGCCAGAAACTATCACCAAGGCACTGAGGAGGGTCTTCAGATACGTAGTTCTATATGGATGCTAACTTACTACAAACCCCAAACTCATTTCAACTACGTATTTCAATCCCTGAGTCACTAAGATTGCGCATATCTAAGAAGTAAAAAAACAGGCAATAAGGCAGCACTGGCAAAAAAATGTCCTCCTGTAAGAGACTAACAGTAATGCCCCCAGTCCAACCTGCCCCTTCCACACTCAGCAGGAGTTTTACATCTCTCCCAAGGTCTGTAGGAACCTTCCTTCTTCCTGACACATGCACGAGGTCTAATTGCCACTGGTCTCTCGTTAACAGTGGGTCGTCGGTCCTGCATATTTTGTAGAGTTTTTAATCCAGGAGACATCCTGCTCCAAAACCGACCTGATTGCTGACATCTCCCAGTGCAAGCCACTTGCATCGGAACCAGCTGTGAGTACTTCTTGTGTAAACACCTGTGTCTTAGGTACTGGGATTCCTCAGGGAATACTTAGCCCACCCCTTTGGTTCTTCGCAGACAGGAATCAGAGCCCACCGGCGCCGTTCTATGGGTTATACCCCTCTACTGTCTTGCAACTGTACAAACTGCTTTAGAACAGAGCAAACATTTCAGTAAAAATTCTGAATTTTTACCTAGAAATCCATGAACAAAGAAAACAGGAAAAAAAAAAAACATTCAGAAACAGGCAAGGTAGCCATCGCCTCCCAAAACTGAATCGTTCTTAAGGATGTCTTCCAAGTGAACCGACACAATGAATCACAGACAATGCATAAAGAGTATATTCATACCACAATCAGCTCAGCTGAGGAAAACATTTGGGTACTAAGGAAAAGATTTTAGGAGAAAGGGAAAGCCTGAACAGGCACACTGCCAGGAGAGAACATTGCCAGCGCCGTCCCCGAGCCCCAAGCCGTGGTACCTGCAGCCAGTAACTCCACACCCAGTAGAAACAACATGTTTTCATGCTTTCTTTCACTAGTATGGTGTGAAATGGGTTTTTCCTGAAAAAAAATGCTCTTATGTTCTATTACATGACTTGCCTGCACGGGGATGTTCTGCTGCAGCAGAATGTGTGTGCTGTTGTTGTTGGGCTTAAGTGGCAGCTTAATTTTGCTCTCCTGTTCCCTAACCCTCCGTTGCAAACATAAAGCCGTTTCCAAAGGCTGCCTGCCTTTGTAAGCCTGCCAAGCCCAAAATAAAGGTTTGCCCAAGCTGCTTATCCCTACAAATACACGGAGAAGCTCTAACTATTCAGCCTTTCATAATCACCTATTTTACAAGATAGGACCTGAGTATCAGTGCTAGAATGTGAAAAAGCGCTTGCATTTTCTTCTTCCAGCCAACGGGTTTCTGCAAAGGCTCCGTAGTAAGGAGTGACCTGGAACATGAACAGTATGTCACAGTATCCTGTGAAATCTACAGCCCACAGGTATTTCTCAATCTGATCTTAATATTGCAAGAGTAATACTTCTTTACAAAACAAGAATGGAAGTCTTGAAAGCCCAGCCCTTTTAAAGGTTTCTTATCCACAAAGATACGAGCTCCAAGAGTGTCATAAAGCCAGATCAGGAGGAAATCTCTCCTGTGATAAAACAGTGTTGCTGGGTGGATAAAAGGGCCATAGAGCAAGTGCAGAGTGAATCATACCCAAAGTGTTCAGAATGCTCTGCAGAGGAATTGTAAATAAGGAAGGGAATGCAGAGAGCAGTAACTGGGGCATTACCCAAGTTCCAGGCGTCCGTCCCCCACTGGCACAAGAAGGAGCTCAATCTGTCTGTCCTTGGAGCTTCTGCTCTGCAGCTGCTCTTTGCAGGCAGGAATTGCAGCAGATCCTCAGTGTGAAGGGTGACCTTCTTCATACCTGAAAGAATTTGGCATAGTTTCAGTAGGGGTAAAGCTCAGTGCCTGTTATCTAGGACCCTGCCGCTGAAGAGGGGGACCAGCCAGCAACTCGGGCACCTGAAACATCCAGCCACAGTCACCAAGAAGCCTTGCCTTCAGAAACCAACCCCTTCTCCCCTCACCTGGAAAAAACAGTGGGCTGGGTTAAAATTCTACCCCCTTCAGCCGAGGACATGTCTTCCCAACACTTACCAGAAGGTCAAAATGAATATGAAGATGGAAATCCAGTTCCACCTGAGGCTGTAGGAGCTATGCCCAGTCCTGATGGAGAAAAGACTCCAGTAGACAAAGCAGACTTGGCCAAACCAGTCACTGGACCAGTTATTCTCCCTTTTCCTGAAGAACTTTCTCTATCAGACTCATGCCCAGGAGAAGCAAAGGAGAAAAATTCCATCATCCAACCTTTGCTGCCTAAAAAGCCTACCAAAGCCTAGCCAGCATCCAACCACCTCAACCACCTGACACAAAACAACAGCCACAATGGCAACCCGATCTTTCAAATTCTGTCATGTCCTTAGATAAATCAATCGCTTATTACCGTCTTCATCTTTGGAATTCTCAGCTTCAAGAAAGCACGAGATTAAAGAAAGAAATTTATCTGGGGCATTTCCCAACAAAAGATTTTGGCTTTTAATTGTCCGATTCCCCCCCTCGGTAGATCCCGGGGGCAGGTTACTGCGGACGGTGAAAGAAGGTGTGGGGCTGGATGCCCGGGTCCCTGGCCAGGCAGGGGCAGAGCAGCAGGAGCCGTAGCTCAGGCAGGGGCCACCGAGCGGCTCCGAGGGAACCGGGGTCGGGTGGGCCCTGGCCTGGAACAGCTCAAGAAAGATGATATTTTTTTTCTAATGTTTTATACCCTCACCTAAAGAAAGTGGAAACGTGTGAAACCTCTGCAGGATGTGCTGGCGGGCGGAGGATCAAGACTGGGCAGTTCAGATCCTTCTGCTTTACTGACCCTGCTCTGCAGGAAAAGTGATGATTTACAAATTCAGCCTCATTCTTTCTTAAGACAGGTCATATTAACTGCCTTAGAATAAAACCACAGGGACACTCTGCAGCCTGGAGCTAAGAAAAATCGATTTCACTAAAGCCAGACATAGCAATTGTCTATTGACAATAACAAATATAAAGAAATGAGAAGACAAGAAGAAGAAAAAGAGTGAATATTGGAAAGAAATATCATTTGTGGCCAGGAGTACAGTGATATTTACAATAATTATGGGGCTCATATGAGAGGCTACAGAGCCTTTCTCTAGTTGCCACCGGATCTGTAAAATCATTTGTTCGGAACATAATCAATAAAATATTATTGTTTCTCAAGCTTTTATGCTGCTGAATCATCCCTAGAGATGCTGGATAATTTCTCCATTCACAGAGCGTTTCAACAAAATTTATGTTTTTGTTAAAGTATTCTAGTATTACACAATTTGATTAAAATATATTATTTTATTATTATAAATAAAATGTAAATAAAAGTATTATTTTCTTTCAAGTTGAGATGAAATAATATTTAAATACTGTATGGAGTTATGTTCACAACAAATATGTCTGTTTTTTCAGTTTGCAAAACTCTTAAAACCATAAATTTTATATAAAGGACTAATTTATTTACTTCAAAGGTTAAAATAAGCCCAAAAGTGATGTGTGAAACACATCGGCTGAGCCAAAAAGAATTCCATTTCAATTCCACACCATGAGAAACTTCAACACATTTTGGTTTCATTCATTTCAGAGGAGAAAACAATTCAGAATCAGGTAGTTCACCAAAAATGATAGAATTTTAATTCCTTCTGGCCCTTCCCACAATGCGAGCTCCCGGCTGTGCCAGCATTCCCCTTTTGATGAGTCAGCACATCACGGCATCCCTGTGGCCACCAGCGTGTCCTGGCTCCCGCAGGGACACTGCTCATTGCCCGCACCGCTGGTACTGCTGAGATTTATATCCGTGTGGCACCGGACTCTTCCCCAAAAGGAGCACGAGGGAAGGAATCAGCTTCACTTAGCGCTGGCACAGCCAGGGCTACCCCAGTTCAGCCAGTTCTCTGTGACTCCTTGGCTGCTCACAAGGCTAAATGGAACAGAAATCCCAGCAAGCGAAGACAAATGAGTGGAGCTGGTTAAAGTGAACCCCTGAAGGTCTGGATCGGCAGCTCTCAGCGTTCGGTGTGGATATTGCTCACCCTGTTCCCAGACAAGGCTCAGAAGTGACATTTGAATCAATAATTCCTCTAGCTTGGATCCGAGATTTGGGTTCAAAGAGTCCTGTGGTTTAAAAATAAACAGCAGAAGGGGTGCTTATCTAGGGCTATAGGTGTATCTGCAGAGCAGATCAGCAGCATCAGCAGCCAGTGCACATCCACGGGCACTTCATTTGCTGTGGCCACTCCGGGACAGCAGTGCCTGTCCCCAGCTTTCAGTGTCACCTAGGCCACCACCTCTGCTCACCAGAACCCAGGCCTGGAGCTAACCTGCCAGGCTGATAGCTTGAACCACAAGTAGGATCTGAAGATGGGTAGTTTCTGTGTTTCCTCTGTCCTCAGGACGACCCAGGACATGCTCCCAGGTGGCATCGGTGTGATTAACAGCTGATATGGTTCAGCCATCACTTCCTCAAATCCTGCTGCTGATTCCACAGATTGAATACAGAGGGGCAGAAACGTTTTAGAATCACAGAATGATGATTCCAAGGGAATGAACATTCCAAGGGTACCCAGTGAGAACCAATGGCTGATTTATGCACACATTGGGTATGCATTTGGTTACATTTTTCAGCTACCCCTCTCCTACACTCACCCTTGGCCAATCATAAAGATTTTAAAAAGTAAGGCCAAGACATCAAATTTCTCAAGATGGGTTTAAAAGTCAAGGTTTTTTTATAAAATGGTAAATTACAAATTCTATTTGTCTGACTTCAGAACCTGCCCATTGTACACACTTCATGGTTAAACATTTTCTTCTGCATCTCTGAGACCATACGTGTTAAGCAGCTGTATTCAGAAAATACATATATCATTTTGATTGCAAAGGCAGATTTTAGAGAGCTCCCACTAGATATAATCATAAATACTATACAGTCCCAGCAGCTGCCGATACTCCCCTTAACGCACTACAACTTGTGAGCATGAGTTAAAGCTTAACATCTAAGAACAGTATAATGGCACATCCCTTGGAACTTCCTCTGACCCCATCCTTAACATCCAATTCCTTTTCCCCAGGCTCTCAGGCCCCTCAGCCAACAGGTCAGTCTTGCACCATATCCTCAAGGTCATCAACTTACAATTTGGGTGTTTTTTTTCCAGAAAGTAATTTGCAGCCAAAGGCACTGAGGAGAGGAGGAGGAGGGCTGATGCCCTTTTCATTCCCCGCGTTAGCTCTCGAGGTCTCCTCAGCAGCGAGAGTTCTGTAGCCAGGCTGTCAGCCTGCTCGCTTGGCAGCTCGGCCCCTCCAAACAGCTGCTGAACCCAAGGTCTGTTTGAACAGGATTCGATGGAGAAGATGATGACGCTTCTAAAAGTTTGATAGGAAACTGGTGACTGGTAGAGAAAAACAAGCTGCAGGCAGGGAGGGGCAGCCAGAGCTGGGGGGGCTGCTCTGGAGACCGTAACCCAAGCACATTTGTGTAACGTTGCATTTGCATCAGAGCCAGCAGGTATCAACGGGGCATGAACAAAGACATGACACATTTACGTATTTTTAATAGAATCATAGAATGGTCCGAGTTGGAAGGGACCTTAAAAATCATCGAGTTCTAACCCCCCTGCCATGGGCAGGGACAACTCCCACCAGACCAGGAAGGAGGTGTTTTTCCATCATACTTGGGGGCATTTCTGTTAAATGTGAAGCTACCCCAAAAAACTACAGAATCTTTTTCTTTTTTTTTGCAACAAGGTGTAAAATCAGGCTCACCCTGCTCTGAAAGTACGAGGCATCACAGACTTAAAATAAAATGTAAAGAGAAGGTAGCAAAGAGCTCTCCTGGGAGCAAGTGGAGGCAGAGGTGTCTGTTAGCCGTGCCGTGCTCAGGAGAGGAAGCCACGGGAGCCACAGAGCAGCACGGGCTGCAGAGGAGAAGGTGCTGCCACCCCAGAAGTGCCCGAGCTGTGTGATTCCATACCCCAGCCCCAGAGAAGCGCTGCTGCGGGGGGCAAAGAGCAGCCCAGAAATCACACACGGCTGTAATAGTTCAGCTGTACTTTGGGGAAGAAGTAATTACTTATTGAATATTTTCTCCTCTATGTGTCAGCTCTCTTTTTCTCCCCCCCCCCAGAATAAAGTAGAATAAATTCTACTTATTAAGCATTTGATACCCTGTTTTTCAAGTGGGGAAGATAAGCCACTTTTTGGTGTGTTCTCACAGATTTCTGGGGAGAGGTTTAAGCTAGATGTTTATTACCAGTTATTTAAAGTCTGAATATGGATCGCCTCTTCCCGTTGCAAGTCAAGCCTTGGGAAAAGCCATAGAGATAAAGAAGCTTTTGACAAGGTAGTCAAAAGAAATGCCACGTTTGGATAACTATTCCTCTTCCTGCCAGCTATCGCTTTGTAGAAACAGCTTCACTAAAACAAACCACACAACTGACAAGCAATAAATGTAAAACCAAAAATAAGTATTAAAAAAGACACCAAACTGGATGAGAAATGATAAAAATACATTATACTGACTGAAGTACAACCAGTGTTTAATTAACTGTGTCTGGAGTGCTTGTCCAACCGTACTGCAATAAGAGAGTCCAATCTTTCTTCTCCAAAGAAATCAAGGCCGGAACTGTCTACAGTGGGAACAGAATCTCACTTTTACTTCTGCAGTCAATTTTGCAGGAATTGTACGTTTTCTGCTGTTTATTCATAGTGTTTCTATTTCATACATAAAAAGTACATAAGCCACTGTCAAGAAAATGATGGGTGTCACAATGAACAGCACAGAAAAAAAGGAGAAAAAAAGAACAAGCAATCTGCAAACAATGGACGACAAGGGGAATTATGTTATAAATTACCTAATGCCTCTCTGCAACACGACTGCCCATTTGAAAAATTAAAGAGTATTGTGAGTAATGAATGGGGGTGCGATTCGGAACACAGCAATGATGTGAATACAATTTCTAACTGATGAGATGTATTTCAAATTTATACTTCCATACTTTATTCTTTCACCATTTTTTATTTTCAATCTTGCAGAAGAAATTGTGAATTATTATAATGAAACATTATAAAAACATAAACACAAGAAATGCCCTCTTGCATCAGCCCAGTATTCATGTCTCCCCGTGGCAAAGGAGAATCGTGGCTGGGAGAAGCATCCCACCTGCCCTCCTGCAAACCAGCGCCCCGGTACTTTTCCAGTACCCAGACCATTGTACTGGGGATTTAAGGGAGCACTTTATCTGCTGGCTCCTTCCAGTAGCACTGAACAACCTGCTGCCCATGAACTTTTCTAAGCCATTGCTGACCCTGCCACTACTCTCTGGCTGTGGCAACAAGTTGCAGAAGCTCACTCCCCATTGTGCGGGGACTATTTTTATCCATTTTAAACTGATTCACACTAGTTTTCAGTGCCCCGGGTTCTAATATTGTAAAATTCTCCTTTTAGCTTATCCACTACCAGAGAACTCTAAGTGTGTCCTGAACTAACTATAAAAGAAAGCCACTGCTTCAGCTCTATGCAGCCTAAAATGTGATTTCTTAGACACCAAGCATTCTAAAAATCTGATTACTTTCTTTTAATAAGGACTAATAAAATGATGTAAGGATTAAGGATGATTACCCGTTATATTTCCCAATGTTTCTCACAAAAATAAGTCAGAGCAAAAGTTCAAAGCCAAACATGTAAACCCATGTCAATTATGTAGCTCAGCTTTTTCTATGAGAAGCTGATCCAACCCTTCACACCAACCAAGATTTGGAAATTTTCTCATCTGAGTCTGACCTTGTCATTTTGGACTCACATAGAATTTATATACTTTCTTACACAGAGTTTGAATTTTGTATTCAAACTCCAGCCACTCCCTTATGAGTGATTACTGTCTTTTAAGAATCATAGAATCATAGAATCGTTTGAGTTGGAAGGGACCTTATCCTGAATAAAAGATTTTTAGGACAGTGAAACAACATCTCCTTTCTGCCCAGCAGAGGACACAGGTGCATCCTGTGAAATGTGTGATTTTAGTAGGTATTGAATTATTTTCATAAATACAAAAAGTTACCAGCCATTCTCTAAAGAAGTCCCTGAAGGCTGCTACAGCCAAAGAGCTCACAGAACTGCTCAGACTGACAATGCAAGGGCATTCTCATGCCGTGCCTAATGACTGGTATTGAACCAGTCTGTCCCACCCTGGGTACCAGTCCGGAATGATGGAAAGCTGACAGGACCCTGCTGTCCCTTTTCTCCAGCTGGAAGAGCAGCAGGTACCCACAGAGCAGCTATGGAGCACCAGCCTGCAACTGCACCTTGAGCTTTTCCACACCTGAGCCCCCTCCCTGTCTCCCGCGCGCTACTTCTCCCCTGGGTAAGGGTCTGTAAACACAGGGATATGGACAGAGCTGTCACTTGACCACAAACATTTCAGCATTCTTTCAGATCAACTGTTTTTACAGTCAACAGAAACCCAAGATTGCACAATACCTGCACACATCAACTGGACCTTCCTGATGCCCGGCTCAGCAGTACGCTGCTAGAAGTATTTTTCATATTTTTCACAGTGAAACACTATTGCACAACGCCTGCTTAAAGAGTTACAAACAGAGTCCCTTTGATGGGTACTGCAGGGAGTATTATAAGGCCTATTTTCCAAAAAAATCCCCTCAATCACTATATAATCATTTACCTGCTGTTTGCCAATGTTAATCCAGGGTCAAGGTAACGGCCCTCTGACACAACACCTAAATTTATATAAAACCATGCCTTTTTAGCATTCATTTATAACTTCAGGGGGCTACTGCGATTTAAAAGCAGAGGACTGGCTCTAGCAGAGCATGGGCAGGAGCGACCTCACACTGCAAAGAGAATGCTGCTCCTAGCTTCAGCTTTGCTGCTGGCCCTGCTGCCGTGCCCCGGTGCCCAGCCCAGCCCCAGCCTGGCCCCCGCCGACTGCAGCGCCCTGGCAGCAGAAGCAGCGGTGGCCCTGGATCTGGTCAACGGGCATCGCAGAGATGGCTTCGTTCTGGGGTTGTTCCGTGTTGCTGATGCACACAAACTGCTCCTGGTAAGTACCAATCCAAAGGCTGATTTACACAAGGCTGTGATTTTAAAATAAGGAGCCAGATCATTAAAAGCTTATGTTTATCGCTTTCAACGGAGAAATGTTGCTGTAACTCAGTGCATCGTCTCTGATTTACACTATCTCAGTACTCATTTGGGCATGATTTATTGTACGTAAGCTTGATTTTCAGAGTTGCTGAACACCCTCTGTTCTCTTGGCTGGCAGGATGCTGGTGTAAGGGATGCTCTGAAAGCTTTGTACACCAGCAGAAATTAATCTCTCTGGTCTGCTGTCAGGTCTTGGGTGTTACAATCAAAATTTACATTTGGAGGGTTTCTTTAATCTGCAAATGACTAACATTAGTATGTATCCTGCAAGTCGGAAATTCTGTTGTTATCTGAATTTTGGAGAGAGCTGGATAACTGGGTGGAAGGGGAAACGGCAGAGGAAGCCAAAGGAGAGGAAACTGCTGCTCTGCAAACCAGGGGAAGGGCTGGAGAGCGAATCCGTGTCAGTCATTTCCTATTCCCCTCCTATTTCTGTTCCCATTTCCTAGAGAGGATACATAAGCCTTTCTCAATGACTGCCTAAATGCCAAAGCAAATCAACAGCAGAAAAAGCAAAAGAAGACAAACTGTCTTTAACCAGGAGCTAAGAGAGACCAAGGACACGCAGCAATGGTACCTGCCCCTCAGCAGAGAGTAGTCCTGAGGCCAGCGGGCAGGAGGGGTGCCCAGGGCAGCTCCGTTCATTCCCTGAGTCTGGAACTGAATAACACGTGTCTCTGTGCAAACCACTGAGCCCCTGCTTTAACCACAGAGACAATGCCAGGACATCTGCCTACAGCAACCCCGGTGTTTAACGTGACACTGCTGGGCTCTCACTAATGAAAACATTACACCAGACTGCGGTAATTCTTTCCCAAGGTCTCATCGATATGGAAACACTCTGAAAAAGGAATCTGAATGGATGATGTTTCTTAAAACCTGAGGACCTTTATTCACAGTGAAGGGCTTTGCATCATTTTATCTAAATGACAAAATGAAATACGTCTGTGTTCATTCTGAATGTCCATGCAGAGGTTGCATGAAGCTTAAATAATCCTTTCCAAATGTGATTTGAGATTCATTTTCCTGCAGAAAGAAACAAAACTGTTTTTGTGGGCCACAGGTAATTCTTACCACCACATCCCATTACGCTGGCAGCAAAATTCAAATTTTGATTCTCTATCCTGCTTGCTCAGGACACAGAACATACTAGAATGTCAGAGCTAGGGCTCCTGACTTTGTAGGGATTATTGCAGCTTTGCATCACTCCCTGAATAAACCGAGAAATAAAATAACCAGGAAAAGAAAGTTCTGGAGGAGGCTCTGGCCACTGGGCTCAGCTGGAATGGCTGTAGCTGTGTAACTGGCTGCCCAGACAACTGTTCCCTGATAGACCAGTGTGTTCTCTGTGAAAGTCACAGAGGGGGAACGGCAGCATTTTAACACCGGCATTTTCCCTATTTGATGGATGCCAGACTCCTCTCACGGGTTCTCAACAACAGGATAAGAGGTAATAGTTTTAAGCTGCAGAAAGGGAAATTCAGACTAGATTTAAAACCCCCCAAAATCATGGAAAAAGTGGGTAAGTACTGTAGGAGCCCAGAGAGGCTGTGGAACATCTGTCTTGGTGACACACAGAACTCAGCTGAGACTACCTTTGAAGTTAGCTTTACCTTCAGCAAGTGGCTGGACGAGATGACCTCCAGAGGTCCCTTCCAGCCTGAACTCTTTCTATGCTTCTCAGCTCAGAAAAACCTTCATAGGGAACTGTGGAAGTTGCATTAAACATATCTATTTCCAAAAAAAAGTTTCTTTCAGACCAAACTACTCATATACAAACGCTTTTTTACCCGCTCTTCTCTTCCAGGGAAATTCCTCATTCCTCTACTTAACTTTGGATGTGCTGGAAACAGAATGCCCTGTGTTGTCCAGAAGACACTGGGAGTCCTGTGAATACAGTGACACCTATTCCATGGCAAGTAACAAGTAACATGGCAAGTGACTGCTCCCAGGGGGGGTCACAGCTCAGTAACGTGTTAACCTGAGCTTCATCTGAGCTGCCCAGAAATGCCTGTGCCACAAAATCCCGAGGTGAATTAGGCTCACTATAAAATAAAATCTACTGAATTCTAGAGTTGTCAGACATAAGCTAAAGGTCTGGAAAAGAGTTAACTCCTCAAATAAGCACAGCTTTATTTAACTGGTTGTCTCAAAGGAGCCATAGTCCCCATTCCACTGCTGGTGGCAGTACTGATGGTTTAAGGATAATATGCTGACAACTAAAGGGCATGAGAAATTATTTTTTTCAAGCATGTTCCTAGTGTATTAGCCAGAGATACCAGTGCTGTGTGTTGTCAGTTTTCTGTCATAGTGTTTGTGGAACGTGAAATGTTGGCAGTGTCAGTACACATCTGATATGGAGCAATACTTGGCCTTTATGGTCACAACCCAGTGACACAGTCTGGGATGAGAACTACCCCTCCAACACCTCACTTCGCTGGGATAGTGGTGACACAGCCACATAGGACAAAGCAGGGAGGCCACGAGGAGACAGGAGAAGGCCTCTACTCTTTTGTTAGGATGGGGAAAAGGAGTGGAAGAAAAGGTCCTTCCCCCTTTTGATAAAGATTTGCATAACCCTGTGTATCTCTGGCACCCTAACTTCCCCTGCTACTATTATCTCACTGGAAATAATTATTAGAATTTCCATTGTCTACTCAGTCATGCAAACTGAGAGCTAAAATAAAGGCCCTTGTAGCGGGACATCCCATTTTATCTGAACACAAATTTTGGCTGATAGCAGATCAAACATTCCATTAATGACCCCATCTGTTATTCGTACCATACATTAAAAGGAGGCTAATTTCTATGATCACCTACATCCAATTAAATCCAGTGAAAATAACATCATAATCACCTATTCTTTTTTCCTCTCAGGACTATGGGCAGTGTAAGATTATCACATACACAAGGAAGCTGCTGAAGAGACCTCAACTATATGGATTTAATTGTACATTAAGTCCAGGTAAAGCAACCCGCGCAGTAAGCGCAGACATACCTCAAACCAGCCCTACAGCCAAATTACCCGTGTATGGAACCCTAACAGACTCACTCATCTGCTTGCAATTCATATTTGAGATAATTTGAGTGGAATGTTAAGAATGAGTAATAGAATTAAGGCCTCCCTATTCTCCTACAGCAGCCTTTATTAATGTCAGATGATATCTCCATTCCAGTCCACCAAAACACCATAATGAATATCAGAAAAAAAGTAAACTTGGAAAGAATGCCTGGTTGGTGTGGCAAGATTCTAAAGTGGAGCTAAAAGATTGATAAGAATACTCATTTTCACAGGTTTGGGTTTTTTTCATGTTACAGGACAAACTGGTATTTGTGAGGGATAGGTATTTCACTTGCATTTCAGTTTCTCATGATGAGTTCCCGTTAGAGGTACGTCACACTCCCAAAAGCATTAATGCCCATTGCAATGTCAGTAATTCTCTGTTTTCACAGTTCCTCCCGATCTATTAGACTGCAAAGATTGCCCTGAGAAAGTTGAAGCCTTAGAAGTCACCGAGCAACATAAAGATATTGCTGCAAAGGCCCTGAAGAAATTCAACAGGGGGAGTAACCACACAAACTACTTCAACGTGGACAAAGTTGAAAAGATTTTAAAGATGGTAAAGTGGCATTTTGTCCTAGAATTACTTATAAATGACAAAATCTTGTGAGCAGCTCCAAAACTATGGGACCATTGAACATTTGAAGAGCACAGGTAAAGAAAGCATGAGGTGGACAGGATTTTGACAATATGAAGTATTGTTGTTTTTAAAATTCTAGGGCTTCAAATATGCCTAGCTACAGTTTCTTGTCTGACCTCTTGCTTTCAGACTGCCTCCCGTGAAGGTTACATTTTAGGATTCTCTATAAAAGAGACCAACTGTTCCAAAGTGGCAGAAGCAGCAGATGAGGGGCTGGAATGTGATTTTCTGGACGACTGGCACGCTGTAAGTAAAGTCTTACAATGAGAACTGGTACCACAGGGGGCACCAGGAAGACCTTCCCCCAAGTGTTTCTTATAAGCATGCACCCATCTCAAAATTAAAAATCCAGCATGTCCTAGTCCAGATCCTAATTTTGCAGCTGCTCCTTTCCATTGAATAAGGAGTCAGTTTGAACTCTCAAATCTAACCTGGCTGGAGTGGTGTATTACAGACCCAGGGCTGAGCTACTCCGGTTGGGTCTGGCATTCATGTTCCAGTTGTGGCCATTCCCAGGAAATCATTCAGGATATTTCATGCTTTTACACAAATGTGAGTCATAGATCTCGAAAAAAGTGCATGTGAGCCCAGGGTTACTTTTGTCTCCCACTGCTGCAGGGGAATGGAGAGTGGAATAATTCAGGTTTATCTGCAGATTACTGTCAGAGCACTCTCCTCACCCCACCTTCCCACTACAATAATAGTCTCTACGTAAGAAACAACTAGGCAAGATCCTAATTTCATAATAAATTATTGCCCAGAAATTGAAGGAATATAATAAATAATAATTTAACAATATAAATAAAAATATATTAATAAAAATCCATAATCAAAATAAAAGCCAGAAGTTCACTAGAATGACGCACAGACAGATAGTTAGAGGTTTTGAATTCTGTTCTCAATGCTGCCTCACGGGGGGGAGGGTGTGTAAAATGCTATTAACATTTGTCATCACTGATCCCAACCGGCTACTAACAGCCCAAGCCCATATCAAGTCAAAGCATCCCCTGGGGAGAGCACCACAGAACCACCCCCCCAGTTCCCTGCTCCTCCCCGTGAGCGATTGCCCACGCGGTGACCGGGCAGCGGGTGACAGTCACTGCAACCAGGACGCTACGGGAGGCAGCACTAAGAGACTTCAACAAAAAATAGACAGGGAAGAAGGCTCTCCCCCGAGCTTTGGCTGAAACAGCACGGCTACACAGTGTCCAGTTTTGAGGACTTTGAGCAAAATTTCAGCATAGCCCGATCTGAACAGACGTTTGACAAGCAAAGATGGGAAAAAAGGAATAAAAATCAGCGACCCCCAGGGTACTCCTTTTGGAGGCATCCGTAGCTGAGCAGTTTCTTACAGACATCAAAAGAGAAGTAAGGTGAAGAGCAGTAGTCCACTGGACACACATGGCGAAGTGGTCTTCACAGTCAAGAACGCTCAAAAATAGCCTATATTTTAGTCACTGTTAATCACTGGCAAGTATCCCCAGTCAGAAAGCTCAAGATCAAATTAATTAAACATAATTAGGTATGGAAGGAAGTAGCCCAACTTTTAAATGTTAAACTTTCAGGAGCTTCTATTAATTCCATCACAATGACCCAGACATGCACTGTTTTGTTTTTTTCTTTTCTTTTGCTTAGCACGTGGGATTCTGCAAGGCGAGAATTACCAGTGATGCGGATGAACCTGGTGGAACAGATATAAACTGTGAGATCTACCATCACTGTGTACGTACTCCCCCCCTGAGCATGCCCCCCCAGCCCCAGCTCTGTCCCTGCAGGGCACACCAGCCTCACCTACCCCACAGTGACAGACCATTGCAGTGGGTCTTTGTGTCCCCGTATTGTCACCTGGGGGTGACACAGCAGGTCAGGACAGACTGGCTTTTGACTTTAGCTGCCTCTAATACTCCCTCCATAGATGTCTCCTCTCAGTCCAATCACACTCCTGAGTTAAAGTGAGTAGAAATTGGCAAATTTTAAAAAGAATTTTAGAAAGCAGGAAGAGGGAAGATGATCTTTATCACACCTGGTGTTCCAGTTTATATGACAGTAGCTACTCCAGTGTGGGTTTTAGTTTGTTTTGATTCATCACAAGTTGTGCTCAGTTCATTATATTATTTCATTTTGTTAGGGGGTAGTATTTCCAGATGACTTTCAGTAATTTGGCATTTTATCATCTATTCCTTCTCTTCTACCTTGAAAAAACCACAGGTTTCATTTCTTACAGATCACCAGAACTGTAAATGCAAACCTACTAACTCCCACCTCCCTCTCTTTCTCACCACTTTCTTCTGTCCTATTAACATTGCACTTAACATTTCCTTCCCTGGTGTTTCTATAAACAGCAGCAGCACCGTGGGAAAAGATGCAGACATTCAACTCATCATCATTCTGGTCACAGACATCATCACAGGCATCATCATAGGCATCATCATGGGCATCATCATGGGCATCACCACAGGCATCATCACGGGCATGGGTGTCCACCTTCTTCTCAATCCAGACCTGAAGACTCTGAGCATAACCATAGTTTCAACAAAGAACATCAAGACAGCCATGAAGGACCTGCTCCTCCCCCCACCCATGGTGGACCAAATCACCACCTTCACCCTTCACACCATTGTCCTCCACCTCCTTCTCATGGTGGACTGCATCACTACCCTCCTCCTCCTTCCCATGATGATCCACATCCTCCTCCCCAAGAGGAGCAACAACATCCCCTTTCTGCTCCTCCTCCCCATGAGGAGCAACAACATCCCCTTTCTGCTCCTCCTCCCCATGATGAACAACATCATCCTCCTCCTTCTCAAGAGAAATTACATGGTCTCCCTTCTCCTCCTCCTCCCCAAGAGAAATTATATGGTCTCCCTTCTCCTCCTCCTCCCCAAGAGAAATTACATGGTCCCCCTTCTCCTCCTCCTCCCCAAGAGAAATTATATGGTCTCCCTTCTCCTCCTCCTCCCCAAGAGAAATTACATGGTC